>ML686049.1:3884910-3972192 GCA_007922175.1 Pelusios castaneus
ATGAAATTCTTCAAAGCTGTGTCCATTGGCCCACTTGAACAATACCTCTCCTCATTGTTCCAACCAAATGTATGAGGTATTCTGGGTAGAGGCCAAATGGGGAATATAGCCAGGGCCACACAACTCTAAGAACCTCTAGTTAAAGTAATCTCTACTACTACTTTGAATGATGAGAAATAAGATATAGGTCAAAAACTCCTACTTTCAATTGTAGAAACTGATCGCTAGTTCTTGGATTTTCTTATAGTTTTAGAAGGGAGGTGATAAATCAAAGTGAAATTCAGTCAGCTGTCCCAGCAACCATGTCTAATAAAAGTATACAATCTGGTGAACTAAACTCATGAAGACTGTCATTTATTTTGTACTATATCAAGTCTCATAACTATGGTGGGGTCATGGAATAGCTCTACCATGAAGTTGAGTAGAATTATTTTCTAGTCATGTCTGGTAACGCTTGTTTTAAAATCTTTGGTTAAGTGATAGGCTTCTAAATATATTTTTATATTACATTGGAACATTTTTGTTCAATAGTAAACAAATGACTTCAAACTTCTTTTAATAAAAAAAAGCTCTTGAAAATGTAGCTGGCAGAACATCAATTTCTGCAAGCAATAGTCCTCTTTCCTTAATCATTAGTAGTAGATTTCTGAAATTAAATGAGCTATAGTGCAGATGAGCAAATCCTTATATAGTTCTATATAAGTGCAACTGTTCTTAATCAATAAGAGATGTAGATGTTGATGGTATTCAGTTCTAGTTCCCTTCCTAGTTCACTGTTAATCTTTTATAGTTCAGTATGAAGAGCTACCCACCTGAAGAGATTGGTGTAATGTCCCACAGTTGAGCTTTCTTTTATAGGTGTTTCTAGAGTACAGAAGAGAACAAAGGCTATTTTATCTTAAAACCACATTATTCCCAGTAACACTTGATAACTGTTCAGTTCCCAGCAAAGCACTTGAGGTTATAGTGTCTCTCTTTAGAAGTCTCAAATGAAGTCATTTGCCAATTCCCAGGGTAATGGAGGCAGAGCATACTGTGATTGTCTGCTAAATCATGAATGTGACTCTAAAAAGTGCCTATTCTGATGCATTAAAGGAAGAAGACTTGAGTGTTACTATGGGGCTGTGTCCTTTATTAGATGCTCTTTTTTAATGGACAAGAGGGATTTGGAGGTAATAAAACTTTTAAAAATATTTATTCACAAATATTGTGGGATTCAGCATCTCAATTTGCCTCCTGGATTGTCTGTTTCTAAAATGCAGGCTGGCTTGAGCAGTACATGTTCTCCTGAGAACATGGCTCTTTTAAACTGTCTCTGTCAACAACTTGAAAAGTCAAGGTGGGGTAACGGAGGCATTCTATGTTGAGGCAATATTTAGTTCCTGGTACTGTCTAAAAACAGTAATGGATAGACTTCCCCCAATAAATCCAAATGGTGCAGCTGAGAAGCTGCCAGATGAACACATTTCAAATGAGATAGAGAAGGTTAACAGAAGCTTTCTTGCTTTCCCTAGGCTCAAAATAAAATGTTATTCTCCAAAGACTGAATTTTAGGGTGGGTATCATTTTACAATAGCCTTTTCTCAACAGTTTGCCTACACTCAGCTTAATTTGTGAGAGCTGACTACATTACAAGGTGTGAATACTAGTCGAGGCCACTTTCCCGTGCCACTGCTGTTTAACTCAGGTGCTAAAGTAGTCATTCATTTCTTCCTCAAAGTGCCAATGCATTATGGAGTTCAGGAAAATGTTTTGGATCTCATGTTCAAGTATATGGTGCTACCATGAAGACATCATAATGGACATCCCTGCAAACCTTTAATGAATAGAGATCTGATGCTCAACTTGGCACAAGAATGGTCTGACTTGTTTATGGAATCTGGTCTTCCATCTGAAAATGGGGGAGAGAATCATTTTGGATCAGGTGTGAATTTGGCCAGTGCTGCATTGGCCAACAATAAGAGGTAACTGGTCCAACACAAGGAACCAAGTGCTGTTTCAGTGCTACCAATACATATTGTGCGGCATTGGCTGCTGGAGGAGAAAGTTTTATACAGTCACTGCTCTTTAAAAGAAAAGTAATTTTATGCAACATGCTGGTGGGGAGGAGATTGACAGTCACTCCACTTAAAACTGAGGTTTTTAAGTCTTTTTATGCATACAATCCTGTCTATACATCATAGCTAACAGGATGTAGTATTTTTAATGACCAAAAAGCAGACCTGCCTGAGAGAATGCTTTACCACAGGGAAATTATTAGCAACATTTAAAGAATGGGCAGTGTTGGAAAGGCAGATTCTGCCCCCCCGACATGACCAGTTGGGTGAAGTATTTTGAAATTCAAAGGCATTGGCTCAAGGCTACTTTCAACTTTGAGCCCTTGATTGTCAAGTAGGTTTTTGTGTGCAAGGTGGCTCCTTTGTGGGCTTTCTTAGGCTCGTCTCTAGCCTTTCCAGTATTGATGAAATGGGGTATATAACTTTTAACCCTTTTCTGGTGCTGAAATGTGTCCTAGCAGTATTTTATAAGCAAACTGTTCATTATGCTAAGACCCATTGCTCTGTTTTGATGGGTACATCAGCCTGGCGGCTGCTCAGACAGAGCTCAAACCTGTCATTCACTGAAAGCAGGGGAACATCCTACCTCCTGAAGTACCCACTAGTTTCCTTTTTGCCTCCATAGTGCCAGGTGCGTGTACCTAGATCCTTCTGCTCCACAGCTTTTATGAGGGAAATCTCCAACACCTTTATCTCAAACTTAGTGGTTTGGTGGTCTGTGTGCCAGGACCGAATCTGCCTCTTGGGGAAATTTCCCTCTGTTTTCTGAGTGCTGAATCAGCTGCTTCCCTTTAGCCATTGGCTCCTTCCCCCCACCCCCAAGTTTCTTATTTTGTCCCCTAGGGCATCTTAGTGGAGAGTTCTCACTCAGAGCAGCAGAGTATTTTCTTTCTCATAGGCATTTGGAGCTTTGGTCCTTGGAAGTAGGTTCCAGCTCTTTTAGGTTTGATCTAAACAGTTTATGTATGATTTAACAAGTTGGTTGTGGGCGAAACTTCATAAGGATACAGTTAAAGTGGTATAGCCCTCTACTGTGGATGCGGTTACACTAATACAAAGATTGCTTACATTGATGTAACTTATTCCCATAAATGTAGGGAATAAATTAGTGGTATGAACACCTGCATACTGATATAACTGTATCCATAATAGAGGGATTGTATCTCTAATTGTTTTCATTTCTAAACTGATGAAGTAGTACAAACACTGTCAGGGCTGTCCGGGGGGGGGGGGGGGGACGGGACGAACGGGGCGATTGCCCCAGGCCCCGTGGTTACGTGGGCCCTATGCTGTCCTGCTCCCAGCGGGGCAGTGCGGGGCCTGCCCTCCCCTCTCCCAGGGCGGAGCAGGCAGGCCAGGGGCAGAGGTCGTGGGGTCCGGTCTCTGAGCTGGCCTGCCCCACACGGCTGGCTCTCCCCCCCACAGGTGGCCTCAGACGGGGCCGCCAGCTCCCTCCCGCAGGCGGGCTCCAGCTTCCCCCCCCGCGCAGGCGGCCACCAGGGCTGCAGCTGGCTCCTCCCTACCCCCCCAACAGGCAGCCTCCGGGGCCGGAGCTGGCTCCCCACACCGGCAGCCTCAGCCTCCCGGCCCAGGGCCGGCTCCCCTCTAGTGTGGGGGGTGGGGCCCCGCTTTGGCCAATTGGCTCTGGGCCCCGCTCCCCCCCCACAGGATGGCCCTGAACACTGTATAGACAAGCCCTTAATACTAGGGGTAAATTTCTTGGTAAGCCAAGGGGCAACGTAGTCAGGGTCATCAAAGCATTATCCTGATATTATTAGTTGGCAGTTAATTAGACGGATGTCTGACATGGTGTTAATCAGTGGCTGTGTGCATGAGCTCCCTGTGTGTGGGCTATCCCAGTCTTTGCAATTAACCAAGACATCCCTTCATGATCAAATAAATTAACACGGCCATGGATCCGTTGAGAATGAAGGCACTTGGCTAGATTTATTGCAGAGAAGCATGATGAAAAGTACAACTTACAGCTTACAAGTACTTAACATCTGTGTTCCCTCATACAGTGAAAAGGCACAATCCCTAGACCAGTGGTTTTCAAATTTTTTTTCCTTAGGACCTAGTTTTAAAAAAAATGTCAATCTAACAATTACCTCTTTGAGCAATGCCTTGAGGCAGTAGAGGATGCTGTAACCCAGTAAGTGAGGCTCTGTGACCCAGTACTGGGTCCCGACCTGTAGCTGGAAAACCACTGCCCTAGATTAGACAAAGCTATTCCCTTTGACTTTTATTTTGATGTACTTTATGGACAGGTTTTGATGTGCCCCCTTTTATGTAGGTAACGGCCTCTCTTTGACGGCATCTAGTCTTACTCATCTCCATGTATAGGAGGTAGAATCAGACCATATCAGTCTATTATATTGTTATGATATTGACAAGGTCAAATGGTTTTTGTTAGTGTTACTGCCTTGGTATTTCAGTATTTTTTTATTTATAACTTCTTGAAGTAGCCAAATACCAGATGCCACTTTCTGTGACTTCTTACAGCCTACTGTGATTTTCCACATCCTTGACTATACTTTGGTTTTGTATCCCAGCTTAGTTTTCCTTATTTTGACTTGTTACATTAGCCTTATGTTTTAGGCTATCACTTTTTACTACACGTTGCTCCAGTCAGATACCACAGAAAGAATGAGTCATAAGAATGGCCATAGTGGGTCAGATCAATGGTCCATCTAGCTCATTATCCTGTCTTCCAACAGTGGACAATGCCAGGTGCTTTAAAGGGAATGAATGGAACAAGGCAATTATTAGGTCATCCGTCCTCTGTTGTTTAGTCCCACCATCTGGCAGTCAGAGGCTTAGGGGCACCCAGGGCATGGGGTTGTCTCTGAATATCTTAGCTTAGAGCCGTTCATGGACCTATCTTCCATGAACTTATCTAATTCTTTTTAAACTCAGTTATACTTTTGGTCTTCACAACATTCCCTGGCAATGAGTTTCACTGGTTGATTGTGTTGTGTGAAGAAGTTCTTCCTTATGTTGTTTTAAATCTATTAGTTTCATTGGGTGACTGATTCTTGCATTATGTGAAGGGGTAAATAACACTTCCTTATTCACTAGCTCTACACCATTCACAATTTCATAGATCTCTATCATATCCCTCCTTAGTTGTCTCTTTCCATTCTGAAAAGTCCCAGTCTTATTATTCTCCTCATATGGAAGATGTTCCAGACTCTTAGTAATTTTGTTGTCCTTCTCTGTACCTCTTCCAATTCTAATATAGTTTTTATGAGATGGAGCGACCAAAACTGCATCTACTATTCCAGGTGTGGTCGTATGATGAATTTATAGCGTGGCATTAGGATGTTTTCTGTTTTATTATTAATCCCATTTTTAAGGGTTCCTAACATTGTTAGCTTTTTTGATTGCTGTTGCACATTGAGCAGATGTTTTCAGAGAACTATCCACAATGACTCCAACAGCTAATTTAGACCCCATCATTTTTATTTAAGTTGGGACTGTTTTCCATTGTACATTATTTTATATTTATCAACATTGAATTTAATCTTCCATTTTGTTGCTCAGTCACAGTTTTGTGATCCCTTTGTAAGTCTCTTCAGTTTGCTTTAAACTTAACTATATGAGTAATTGTGTGTCATTTGCAAACTTTACCATCTCACTTGTTTACCTCTTTTTTGCAGATGATTTATGAATATGTTGAACAGCCCTGGTCCCTGTACAAATCCCTGGGGGAAACTGTTATTTACCTCTCTCCATTCTGAAAATTAACCATCTGTTTCTACCCACTGGAGAAGTAAAACAGTCTCAATGGTAAAAGAGACTGCTCCTTTGTAAGCAGTAGCTAGATTAAGTTCAGGGAAAGCAGTTGCTGAGGAGAGGTCAGTGGATGCTCAGAGCCATTCACATGACTCCAGCTCGGCTCTCTTTGAAGTTTGACCTTCAGATTGCTGCCAGTATTTTTCAGTTTGGGAGCAAATGGCTTCTTGGCTCTGGTCAAAATGAGGGTTCTGGAAACTCTGTGCAGGAATAGAGGCAAGGTGGTTGAGGTTGTATCTTTATATTGGACCAGCTTCTATTGGTGAGAGAGAGAAGCTTTCAAGCCATACAGCGCTCTTCTTCAGTCCTTCAGTACAGGACACTTACACTGAGTGATTTTGATCACTTGGTAAAATGTCTAAACAATATGCATTTTAATATGGCCAAATGCAAGGTCCTATATGTAGGAACAAAGAATGTTAGTCTGGAGGTCAGTCTGGTGCTGATCTCACTGCATCTGGAAAGAACAATAAAGCATTTTGGCAGCCCTCCAAATGCCAGGCCCTGGGATCGAAGTTGTTAGCTGATCTCTTCCCACAGCTAGCCAGCAGGTCTTTGTGACATGCCTTTCCACTGCTCCCCATGGGCATTCAAAAGCTAAAAAGGAGAGCGCCATTTTTGCATTTCTGGGCAAAGAGGGCATTGTTCTCAGACCAGTTCATCCCAGTATCAAACATTCTTGGTCCTCTGCCTCCTAGAGACTTGCTAATGCTAGAACTTGTCCTCCACCCAGGACCAGACAGGCTCAACTTAGCTATCTTGTATTTGAGTATCCACTTTAAGTGATGGCTTTCAGATGAGCATTGGAATGGGCTACCCAGGGAGGTGGTAGAATCTCCATCTTTGGAGGTATTTAAGGCCCGGTTAGACAAAACCCTGGCTGGGGCGATTTAGTGGGAGCGATCCTGCTTTTTAGCAGGGGGTTGGACTAGATGACCTCGTGAGGTCTCTTCCAGCCCTATTATTCTATGATTCTAACAGCTGGGGAAGAACATCAGGAAAGCTTCTGGAGACAAGATCAGTAAGATCACTGATTCTGGTCTGAGTATAGATTACTCACCTGTCTGTCCTAGTTATCACCACTAGACCAAACAGCCTCTGCTTTAAAGATTAGCTTTTAACAAATACAAGCTTGTGGATGTAAAAGGTAGGAACTCTTCTTATAAAATAGCCTATTTTTACTGTTTATCCCAGTTAGCTAAGATGCTACAAATCCCACTAGAAGCAATCCATTTTATTCAAAGACAATTATAGCTAGAAATGACCATCAGAAACAGCAGAACCAATACGGTACTTCCATTAAGCAGTGTTCTCATTTTAATATTTGTTTCTTTAAGAACAAAGTGCAACTATTAAAAATTCTTCCCACTTCAGCAATTAGACTTTAAACTATTACATGGATTTTTGCAGTGATGCTGTCACTTATAGACTAAGTGGTGAGAAAAAAATAATGGATGCTTCTGGCAATGAGGAAACTGAATTTTAATTCAAACATTTAGTGAATCATAGAAGTGTAAGACTGGAAGGGACCTCATTAAGCCATCAAGTCCAAGCCTCCTGCACTCCAGGCAAGACTAGATTATGACCGACAGGTGTTTGCCAAATGTATTTTTAAAAGTCTCCAATCATATCTCTAGGCAATTTGTTCTAGTGCTTAACTACTTTGACAGGAAGTGTTTCTTAATGTCCATCCTAAACCTTTCTTGCTTCAAGTTCAGTCTATTGCTGCTTATCCTATCCTCAAAACTTAAGGAGAATCCCTTTTCACTCTCCTCATTAACACCCTGTTCTGTACTTGAAACCACCTATGCATGCCCCATCCCTCTTCTCTTCAGCAGATTAAACAAGCCACCTTTTTCAATCTTTCTTTATACCTCACATATCATTTTTGTTGCTCTCCTCTAGACTTTCTCCATTTTTGTCCACATCTTTCCTGAAATGTAATGCCCAGTACTGGACCTGATTCTTCCTTACTGGTAAATATTACTTCTCGTGTCTTGCTGACAACACTCACAGTAATTCATCCCAGATAGTGTTTGCTTTTTTGCAATAAATTTTCACCGTGGACTCATATTTAGCTTGTGATCGCTATAATTCCCATATCCCTTTCCACAGTTACTCCTTCCTACTCAGTCATTTCCCTTTTTTGTGTGTGTAATTAATTGTTCCTCCTTAAGTGGAATATTTTGCATTTATCCTTATTGAGTTATATCCTATTTACCTCAGACCATTTCTCCGGTTTGTCCAGATAATTTTGAATTTTAATCCCTATCCTCCACTTGCAATCCCTCCCACCTTGGTACTGGCCTCAAACTTTGTAAATGTACTCTCTTCGCCATTATCTAAATCATTAATAAAGGTATTGAACAGAGTTAGACCCAGGACTAATCCCTGTGGGACTCCACTCAATATGGAAGGGCATAACGAGCAGAGTAAGGCAAGGACTGGTTCTGGGGCCGGTTTTGTTCAATATTTTCATCAGTGATAGATGATAGCATACAGAGTACACTTATAAAGTTTGCAGATGATACCAAGATGGAAGGGGTTGCAAGTGCTTTGGAGGATAGGATCACAATTCAAAATGATTTGGACAAACTGTGAGGTAAATAGAATGAAATCAATAAAGACAAGTGCAAAGTACTCCTCTTAGGAAAGAAAAATCCATTGCACACATGCAAAATGGGCAATGAGTGCCTAGGAAAGAGTACTGCGGAAAGGGATTTGGGTGTCATATAGGACCACAAGCTAAATGTGAGTCAACAGTGTAACACTTGCAAAAAAAGTAAATACCATTTTGGGATGTATTAACAGGAGTACTGTAAGGAAGATATGACAAGTAATTCTTCCTCTCTACTCCACAGTGATTAGGCCTCAATTGGAGTATAGTGTCCAGTTCTGGGAGCTTTATTTCAGGAAAGATGTGGACATGTTGGAAAAAGTCCAGAGAAGAACAACAAGAATGATTAAAGGTCTGGAACACTTGACTTTTGAGGGAAGAATGAAAGAACTGGGTTTGGTTAGTCTGGAAAAGAGGAGACTGAAAGGGGACATAAGTTTTCAAGTATCTGAAAAGTTGTCATGAGGAGGAGAGAGAAAAATTGTTCTCCTTAACCACTGATGATAGGAGAAGCAGCAATGGACTTAAATTATGGCATGGGAGGTTTAGGTGGGACATTGGGAAAAAATTCCTAACTGTCAGGGTGATTAACCACTGAAATAAGTTGCCTAGGTAGGTTGTGGAATCTCTATCATTGGAATTTTTTAAGAGCAGGTTAGACAACACCTGTCAGGGATGGCTGAAGAGGGTACTTGGTCCTGTCATGAGTGCAGGGGACTGGACTCGATGACTTCTCATGGTCCCTCCCAGTTTCTATGATTCTGTGTCCTTCCAGCTTGACTGTGAACCAGTGATAACTACTCTCTGGAAATGGTTTTTCTGCCAGTTATGCACCCAACTTACAGCAACTCCATCTAGGCTCTATTTTCCTAGTTTTCTTATGAGAAAGTCATGTGCGACAGTTTCCAAAACCTACCTAAAATCAAGATATATGCTACTGCTTCTCTCCAGCCACAAGACTTGTTACCCTGTCAAAGAAAACTGTTGTTGATTTGACATGATTTGTTCTTGACAAATCCATGTTGACTGATACTTATCACCTTATTATATTCTAGGTGTTTGCAAATTGATGCTTGATTATTTCCTTGGTTATCTTTCAGGGTACTGAGGTTGACTAGCTGTATACTTAGGTTGCCGTAGTCCCCTTTTTATAGATGGGTACTACCGTATTTTTCGGACTACAAGACGCACTTCTTTCCCCCCAAAAGTGGGGGGAAATGAGGGTGCGTCTTATAGTGCGAATACGGTCCAGCAAGCAGTGATCCCTCTAAGCTGCGGGCGCGCGGCCGCTCTGGACCCCCGCGCAGCCTGGCAGCCCCCGCTGCTCCCTCCAACCCCCGGGGCCGTGGCTTTGCCGCAGCACACCCGGCCTGCGCCCGGCCTCTGGGCTGGCCCTCCCCGCCCCCAGGGAGGGACAGGCAGGCTCAGGCTCGGGTCAGGAGCGCGGGCCTGCCTGCCCCACGCGGCCGGGGCAGAGGGGTGGCTGCGGCAGCGGCGGGCTCCCGGGCTCCCACCCGCCGTCCGCCTCCTTCCAGGCCTGGGGCTGGGGCCGGGCTAATCCACGGCCCCGGCCTCCCAGCCTGGGGCTGGGATCAGCCTCCGGGGCTGGGGTGTGCTCCCCCCCTCCCCCCCACCGACGGCTTGCCAGGGCTGCGGTAGGGTCGCCCAGCCTCTAAGCTGGCCCTCCCCGCCCCCAGGGCGGGACAGGCAGGCTCAGGAGCGCAAGCGTGCCTGCCTGCCCCACGCGGCCGGGCCAGAGGGGTGGCTGCGGCCACGGGGGGCTCCCGGGCTCCCACCCGCTGACTGCCTCCTTCCCGGCCTGGGGCTGGGGCCGGGGCCGGGCCGGGCTAATCCACGGCCCCGGCCTCCCAGCCCGGGGCTGGGATCAGCCTCCGGGGCTGGGGTGTGCTCCCCCCCACCGGTAGCTTCCCAGGGCTGCGGTAGGGTCCTCCCCCGCCGGCGGTCTTGGCTGGCTCTCTTCCTTCTCTTCTTTCCTTCCCCTTTCTTTTTTTCTTCTTTTTCTTCCTTCTTTCTCTTCCTTCCTTCTTTCTCTCCCTTCCTTCTCTTTTTTCTTTCTCCCTTCCTTTTTCTTTCCTTCTCTCTTCTTTGCCTGCCTTCTTTTTTCTTCCTCTTTCTCTTCCTTCTTTCTCTTTTTTCCTTATTTCTTTTTCTTTCTCTTCTTTCCTTCCTCTTTCATCTTTCTCCCTTTTTCTTTCTTTCTTTCCTCTTCCTTCCTTCCTTCCTTCCTTCCTCTTCTTTCTCTTTCTTTGCTTCCTTCCTTTCTCTTCCTTCTCTTTTTTCTTTCTTTCTTTTCTTCTTTTCTTTTTTCTCTTCTTCCTTCTTTCTCTCCTTCTTTTTTCTTTCTCCCTTCCTTTTTCTTTCCCTCTTTTGTTTTCCTTTTTCTTTCCTTCTTTCTCTTCTTTGCCTTCCTTTCTCTTTCCTTCCTTTTCTCTTCTTTGCCTTCCCTTTTCTTTGTTTTCTCTTCTTTGCATTCACTTTTCTTTGTTTTCCTGCTCTAAAAACTGGGTGCGTCTTATGGTCCGAAAAATACGGTATATTTGTTCTGTTCCAGTCCTCTGAAAATCTCTCCCATCTTTCATGAGTTTTCATTGATAATTATTAATGGCTCAGCCAGCTCCTAGAATGCATTTTATAAGGCCCTGCTGACTTGAAGACATCTAGCTTTTCTAAGTAATTTTTACCTTGTTCTTTCCTTATTTTAGCCTCATATCTCGCCTCATATTTACTGGCGTTCACTATGTTAGATGTCTGATCATTACTAACCTTTTTGGTGAAAACGGAAACAAGTCATTTAGCACATCTGCTGATTTACACATTTTCTGTTATTGTTAGCTTGCCCCCTCCTTCCCCCCTTGAGTAATGGTCCTTACTCTGTCCTTGGTTGCCACCTTGTTTCTCCATATATTTGTGGTTTGTTTTTTTATTACTAGAGCCCAGCGTGGATACAAATTTGTGATCTGCATCAAATTCACATCCTCAGGAATAAACTTTAACCCGCCCGCAATCCACCCTTCTTCTTTTGGATTTACCTACATCTGCTTATCAACACATTTGAGAATAGGAAGGAATGCCAAGACATACGTGAAGGATGTCGTCTTCTACTAGTGCATTAAAAGATAATGTAGTATAATTTTCTGTTCCTCCAAATACCTCCATTATTGGGACTCCTTGTGCAGGAGCTTTATGCTGCCAGAAACCAATGTTCAAATCTTGAATTATTTTTGTTTGCATATTAATTGTTACCACTGCATAATTCTTCTTGGTGATCTTTGCTCTTGAACGGTAGGATTGGAATACCAGATGGCACAGGTTAGGATTAAAGTATGTGGAGGAGTCTTATTTTTCCAAAACCGCTTTTCTTGTGAGAAGATGCTATTGACTAAGACTTTGCTAAAGTATGTTCTGTGTTGTGTTCTGTGCAGAGTTTGGTTGCAGTATGATAAATAAGACTTGGGTCAGGGATCAATGTTCCCTTTAAGCTAATGATGCAGCTGAACAAGTTATGGTACTCGTTGGGTGGCAATTTGTGAGGCATGGTGCCTCATGGGCAACAGTTTTTTGGCGCTGGAAGCATCAGCATATCTAAGTACCTTAATTCAAAAGAAATGCATAGATGTTGTCTTTTTGTTCGAACTTTAATAAAAATGTTAAACTGAAATACTGTAGTTTTATTTAATTTACTAAACAAATGTGAGACGATGACACTTGCTGCCTATCTAACCTCTACCGTCATCTACACCTCACAATTTTTGTTGCCTGTATTTTGCCATGTGGTCATGAATGTCTTTTGTGCTATGAATGGGGATAAACTTAAAATTTTAAAATGCGGGGGTCAGGCTGGGCTGGAGAGATGTGGAGAGTACTGGCACTTTTTTTTTTTTTTTGTGATGGTACTCAGGGGTATTGAGTACTGGCACCATTTTTCACAGTGATGTGACCCCAGGTCCCTGGCTAAGTACCAGCACCTTTTCTTTTACAAAAAAAACCAGCACTGGTATTTTTAATGTTAATATACAAAAGCTGACGTTGATGTAACTGATTTTAATAGTGCCATCACCCTTTCCTTCAGCATGGGATTCTCTATTAAGCAGGAAGAGACAACAGTTTAGAATTCTGTTACTCTTGGAAATTGGTACTTAGTCACTGCACAGCAGCCTTTACAGCTTGCTAGGCTGCTTATGTTCTAGCTGTTCAAAAATCTAAATTGGCTACATGAAACTCGCAGCAGTCTTGTGCCTCAAAACCCAATGCGGGCAAGGGGTGTATGAATGGACTTATAAAATGCACTCTTATTCTTCAAGTTCCACTTAATTTGTATTCTGGAATTTAACTGTAAACTTGGAAATGCAGTTTAGGTTCCTGTTGCTAATACTATATTTTAAGCTGATGCTGCTAGTATACAGCTGTAATGGTAGATTTGTTTTTCTGTGGATCAAGACTTCCTCAGAAACCCCCTGCTGACATCCCTAAGCACAGAAGCATTACCGATTTTGAAGTATGAAACTAAATTTTGCTTATGAACTCTCCACGCTTATTTCAGATTTTCAGTGAGATAGCTGATCAGTTGAAGTCTGAGAGGAGGAGTTATAGAAGTGGAGCTAGAGAATTTATAATTTCTGTCTTTAGAGAGAAGTTTAAATGTAATTCCAGGGAATTCACAGAAGCATTCCTTTAACACAGGATTTTTATAATTAGATTCTTGGGATGAAATTCTGTTTATCTGAGGGTCCAGTCCTTCCTTAGTTACTCCAGAAATTCTACCACATCCTAGTGAGGAGTAGCTTATCGAAGTTAGTAAATGTAGTGCAGTAATGAATTTAGCCACAAAATCAAAAGGCCAGCATGTAAATTTGGAACTTTGACACGAGCCAGGGAGCCTGGGTCAACTATTCATAAAAATTCAAATGAGATGGAAGCTGTATGATATGTTAAACCAAAGTGTTGTCATTGCTTCAATACAAAGTTGAGGGTTGTGATAGACTTCAGGCCCACTCAAAACCAAAAACCAGGCATAGGTGCTTACCCATCCTTTTCACAAGAAAAAAAATCTCTTCCCCTTTTTGGGAGAAAAACAAACAGCTAACTTTGGTTCTTTAGAATGGATGTAGCTTCTGCTTGACACTGATTCTGGGCGTCTTTCAGCCCCTTGTGATGACTTCAGTGTCAGTCTAATCATTTATACTCACCTTTCCTTTTCTCACACAAGGAACTTTTCTCATGCTAACCATGCTGCTTCTTGAGGTTCAACAAGGACAAGTGCAAAGTCCTGCACTTAGGATGGAAAAATCCCATGCACTGCTACAGGCTGGGGACCAATTGGTTAAGTAGCAGCACTGTAGAAAGGGACCTGGGGGTTATGGTGGACGGGAAGCTGGATATGAGCCAACAGTGTGCCCTTGTTGCCAAAAAGGCCAATGGCATATTGGGCTGCATCAGTAGGAGTGTTGCTAGCAGATCGAGGGATGTGATTATTCCCCTCTCTTTGGCACTGGTGAGGCCGCATCTGGAATACTGTGTCCAGTTTTGGGCTCCCCAATACAGAAAGGATGTGGACAAATTAGAAAGAGTCCAGCAGAGGGCAATGAAAATGATTTGGGTGCTGGAGCACATGACTCATAAGGAGAGACTGAAGGAACTAGGCTTATTTAGTCTGCAGAAGAGAAGACTGAGGTGGGATTTGATAGCAACCTTCATCTAGTTGAAGGGGTGCTCCAAAGAGGAGTGAGCTAGGCTGCTCTCGGTAGTAATAGAGGACAGAACAAGGAGCAATGGTTTCAAGTTATAGCTAGGGAGGTTGAAGTTGGATATTAGGAAAAACTTTCTCACTAGGGTGGTTAAGCATTGGAATGGGTTGCCTAGGAGGTGGTGGAATCTTCGTCTTTGGAGATATTTAAGGTTTGGTTAGACAAAACGGTGGCTGGGATGATTTAGTGGGAGTGGTCCTGCTTTTAGCAGAGGGTTGGACTAGATGACCTCATGAGGTCCCTTCCAGCCCTATGATTCTATGAAACCCAGGTAGCAGCTTCCTCTCATTCTGCAGTATCTTTGAATGGATGTTGTATCAAGACAAATTCTTTACAGAACAAACCCTAAGGAGGAAATGCCATGACTCTTCCTGTTTCTTTTTATAAACACATTTTTATCCATCTCAGTTCTGGAGCCTCAAGCATTTGGGGGAGCCAGGAAGGTTGTTTTAACTATGATGCCTCTTATTCTCCTAGGTCTGTGTCCACAACTCTGCTCCTTCACAATAAAATGGGGGCATTGTCAGTATTCCTCAGTGAATTCACTTTTGAAACCACCTTTCCAAAAATCTAGAAAAAACCCAATCTTGGGAGGAGTGGCTTTCAAATTTGGGGGCGAATAGATAAGTTTTCAAGTCATGCTTGGCAACTCCATCCTTGTCTTGCTTTTCTGACTAAACGTGGAGGACCTGGACTTGCCCCTTGGATGACACCGAGGGCGTTATCGCTCTTTGAGTACCCTCGCTAGGATGCTGTCAGACCTAATGGAAAACTGTCTTATTTATAGTTAAAGATGGGAAGGCTTGATTTAAATCAAAATAATTTAAATCACCCATTTTAATTGAGTGAAGTCAGCAAACTGGAAACCATGATTTAAATAATCAGTTTTAATTATATTTTGCATTTGTACTTAGTTATTTTCCTAAAGAAAAAGGTTGATTCTCATTACTTGGTAACCATTAAAACATGTTCATTTGCATCTAAATATAGCATTTACACTAAATTTAGTGCTTCTTTTTGCTAACCCAGGAGGATGCACTCTGGCTTAGATTCTCATAGGTATTTAAGCTCCTAACTTCCATTGAAATCATGGCACTTTGAGGGTCTGGGCCTCCCATCTGTACAATTTTTTAAAGCAATTGCATAACTTAATTTAGATTTATTATGATTAGCTTTTATTTTTTATGTTGAAAAATGAATGATGCATTTCTTTACTAGATTAACTTTTTACTTGTGATTTGTGTCGAGCTCTATTTTGATGGAAATTCAAATTCAGTTAAATGTACGAAACCAACATTTGAATGATTTATTAAGCTATCTTGAAAGTGTTGGATGCATACAAGAAATATCAAAACATGTTTTGCATTTCTAACCAATTCATTAAACAAAGGAAGTAGTATTGGTATTGAACTGAGTTGACTTTTTTCTGTTTGCATCTTTCAACACTCTAAAACTAGTAGAGCTCACCCGTTCATACCTAATTTTTATTCATAAGATTGGAAGAGGAAAACAAGGTTTCTTGCTTTTTCAACTGTCAATGAATTTCTCAACTTCGAATGAACATTGAACTGAACTAGTTTATGCTGCGATGAATACTGTATTTTCTCTGCCAGTGAAAGAGGCTAGTCTTGTCAAAAGCTGGTTGGCACTTCAACAAACTGACTCAGTATTAGTACTTGGTTGCCTATCAGTTCAGTGGTTTAGGGTTCTTGGCAGTATACATAAACCGCTTGTTTTCTAATATGAATTATTTTAAGATGATAGTTATGCATTTAGGCCCTAACATCGCTTTTCAATCTCCGATTTAATTTTAAATAGATTTATTTTTTTAAAAATAGACATCTGACAAAGCAAAAAATCAATTTTTAATTAAAAATGTTTTTATCCAGACTGTTTAGAGCCTGGATTTGGATGGGGGTGCATTAAGGAGCAAATATCATAGTTTTTAAGGAGCAGAAACGTACTAGCATGGAATGCTAGTGCAGGTTGGAGGTAGGGAAGGAAGCTTGACTCAAGTCTTTTGTTTATGCTCCTACTTCTTGGCTTCTCTCCTGTTTTCTCCCTGGTGCATTGCTCACCTCACTGGCAGTACTTTTGAGAAGGCACAACTGACTACAGCTACAGGTGATTGCTCTAAATCATCATGGAATAATAGCTTTTTTGACTTTACACATCTTTGTAACCCCGAGAGTTCAAGAGACCTGTTTAAATCATATGGTGTAACAGTACTTTTTGTCATTGGTCCTGTCCTGAACATATAGTGATCCAAGATCTGATCATGTTCACCAGAATTGAATTGACCCATGAATTTTTGTGCGATTACCCATTAGTTTCTCTGATATTAAACTGTAATTTTCCTTTAAGGAACAAAGTTGACTATTAATCTGCATTGGCTTGCTTGCTCTTTTATGAAGGAAGGATTCTGAACTGTGATTACTGGCTGTCTGGGCAGCTCAAGTTTGTGAGCACTGTTACTGTGGCATTTGATACCATGATCACCAGATACTTGCATCTCATCCCAGAGAGCTGCAGGGTGAACAGAATGCCCTGAAATAGCTATGTTCTTCCCCACAGACCTATCTGAGAGTCACTGAGGCCAACTGTTCCTCCACCTACAAAGGCACTCTTACCTGCAGTAGGTCGTGATGCTGAGTCTTCTAGCGATATTTTATGTCTATATAAAGTTACAGGGGCAGATGGTAAAATAGATGAATGCAGATGACACCCAGATTGACATTTCCTTTGTCAAACGTACAACTCCAGAACCTACCTTTCAAAATGTCTAGCCAAACCCAGCATGCTGAACTATCTGCTGGTTAAAATAGAACTCAGGCAAGACTGAAATGATGCATATAGAAGGGCTACACTTGAAAAAACATATCTCTTTTCGCTCCCAGCTATCATGGGCTTCCACACTCCCACTTACTCTCTGCAGCTTTGGGATCTTCTCGCTGTCATAGGATGCCCAAATAGACATAGTGATAAAAGATCACTTCTGTCTGGCCAGAATATTGGAATAATTACACTGCTAACCTGTAGGTGAGGCTTTGAGTTTAGGAAAGAAAACTTTTATTGGAACTAGGCCTAGGGTCTGGAAAATACTTTCACAAGAGAAAGCGTGATGATGTTAGCTTGCTACTTTCCCATCTAAATATAGAACTTTTTTTTTTTAAATTGCTGTCATGCACGACACCCCCACTTGTATATTTCACAAGCACAATAGAGAGAATCCTGTACCCTGATCTGATTACTTCTCTGGCAGTTGAAAATGGAAGGGAGGTGAATGGTTCTGCCTCAGAGCAGTGAGAAGCATTCATATGCTCAGGGGGTCATAGGGCCATATAAATACCTAGGTAGAACCTTGCAATGAATAGATTGTCTTGGCTTGTAAACATCTATTATTGTTTTGCAAGAGTAAACTCAGATAAACCCGGAAATGAATATTTCTGCCTCCTAATTTTTTTAGTTCAGGTTTTTGCTTTTTTCAGCCCCGCAGAGTCAGGGAAGGAAGTATGTGTTTTGCAGTGACTGAATACAATGACATTCAAACTCGGTTCTCTGCCAGAGTTACTTCAGGTCTGTATGTACACACTGCCCTGTTAATCAGATCTGAATAAAAAACACTCTGTAGCTCCACTGCCTTCTTACAATTTCTGCCATGCACCCTTTTGTCTGCAGTCTCTCAGCCTCTCCATCTGAAGTAGCTGACAAGTGTGCACTCAGTTCTTCTGAAGGAATGAGTTAGGTTGCAGTCCACAAGTGGTACTAATGTAGCACTTCTGCATACCAAAACATGCGCCTCTGCCTCCAGATGTTTTTCTCCAGTGCAGCTGCAAAGTTGCAGTGTTCTAATTTTCTTACCAGAGCAAAAACTGTGTGTGTGCCCACTTACCTCCCTTCTGTAGAAGCCTCATCCTCTTCTCTGGACTAGTTTCTACATGTGGAGCCTGGTGACTGCTGGGTTTTTTTGCCTCCCGAGAATCTTCTCAGTAAATTTAAATTATTAGATGCGAGTGCCCAAAGAGATGTAGGGTTGGTGGGAGTCAGCCTCTGGCAACATTGACGGCTTTGTCAGCGTTACCTTTCCATAAAGGAAATGTTTGATCAACCCAGGCAGAAAGTCTGCAGAAACCCTTAGTATTCTACTCAGAAAGTGACTGGTTCTTTCTCCTAAGTTAATCATCTTCCTTTATGTTTTAGAGTCCAGCATCTGAGTAAGGACTAAGTTACTAGTTTGTCTTCCTGTTTGGCTTTGCACAACCAATAGAGCTATGGAGGAGTTAACTGGATTCTATTGTGTTCTTGCTTCTGTTCAACAAAATTAACTCAGTTGCTGCTTTCACGTGGTTTGCAGAATCTGTCATCATGTAGTGATGCAGACCTGATTGAGGCCTGCTTGAGACTCAGATCTCAGCATGACTTTGCAGAACCGGGGGGGGGGGAGGGGGGGAATTATTGGCAGCTTGGGGGGCGTCTTGTTGATTGTTTGATCTGTAGTAATTAAAAGTATGATTATACTACAGAAATTTGTTGATAGATGTTGACTTTCACCCACCACACTGCTATCCTTGGGTTGGTGGAATACGTCCTCACCAGGACCATTTCCTCTGACCCAAAGGGCAGTGTGGGGGGAGCTGAAAGAGCCCACAGGCTCTCAGCTGTCCCCCCCACTTCCGATCCCAGCCAGGGTATTGAGATTTCCCTGCTCCCAGGTGGGAGCTGGCTGCAGCCCCTCCTCCCACCCCCAGCTTGCAGCCAGAAGCTTGGAGACAGCTGTCTAAGCCCTGGGACTGTAGCCATCTGTGCCTGGACTGCAACTGCCTGTGGCTTGCTGGTGCCCAGGCTGCTAGTGGGGCTGCGTGTGGATGGCTGCAGTCCCACTGGCACTTGTGATTCTGGCAAGCCCCAGGCAATCCATAGCCAGAGCCCAGAGGCTTGTGGAGCAGAGGTGTGAAATTGACAAGAATGACACCCTCCTCCATTGCTCTAGGAGGCAACACTGTCTACACCAGTGGTCCCCACCCTTTCACTAGCAGATGGCGCAATGCTCAGAGGTTCAATGGTAACTGCCCTTAAGAAGGAGATCATGATCTAACGGTTGAGGACCACTGCTCTACATGCTGACACTGGGTTGCCCTACCTCTGCCAACAAAAGCCCTATGCTTTCTGTCCAGGTGGTTTTGTCAACAAAAGGGTGGTTGCAGTGCATCCAACAGGATTATTTTGTAGACATAAGGTGACTCACGTCAATAAACTCTCTAGTGTAGACCAGTGGTTCTTAACCACTCTGTTGGGACACATTACAGTGTCGCCACACAGTGGTAAGTGTGTCATGGAGAGCTGGGGAGATGGCTGGATTTGGCCTGGGGAGAGTGGGCTGTGTGTCATGTAGGGTCATGACATGCCACCAAGTGTGTTGTGACCCGCAAAAGGTTGAGAACCGCAGGTGTAGACCAGGCCTAAGTGAATAAACCTGGAGCCTTTGTGCTTTGTCATCCTTAGCACCTGTATGTGTCACCAGGCCACAGCAAGTGATTTCTTGGGTTATTCAAACAATGAAGCACCTTTCATTCTATTTACTGTAGCTCCTGGGTGCAGCAACACAGGTCAAGATATCTTCATCCTTGCCTAACTCTCTGGTTTCAGTAAAAGTCAGACCTTTAATAATATTAATACAAGAATGTTTGGTTTCTGGTTTCCCAGTTTGATATCCCTGGGTCTCATTTTATTATCTCTTCTGAACAATGTGTCTGCTGCTTTCATGTTTGAAAAGATGAGTAATTTGGAACTTGAGAGGAGAAGGGTTTGGCAGGTCAGCAGAGATGGTTGTGGTATCCCAGTTTTGTAACACAGGGAAACACGCTGTATTGCAGAGTTCTGAGGTGACTTCGTATTTGTGGCAGTGTCTTGCATGGTACAAAACCTGTTTCTAAGATTCAGTTGCTTCTGGTTCTCTTTGACATTTGAATCCTATACTGAAAATGTACAGAGTTGCATGTTTGGATGGCAGTTGATGCTCAGGCATTTGGACCTAATTTGTATTACATCAGCTAGGCAGTCTTGGGTAGTGCACACCTGACTGAGTAGAAACAATTGTTCCAGTTTATTCAAATGATTTTCAGAAGTGCATTCTTTTTTTTAGATTGCTTCCTGTACTTGGTGAGAAAAATGAAATAGCCAGAATACCATCGGGGGGGTCGGGGTCTGCTGACTGTCCTATGCATGGTTGATCTTTTTGTTGGTATTTAAGCAAATGCAATATGCAGGATGATTCTGCCAGATTTGGGGTTTCCTACTGATATGTTACAGATGTTTCCTATATTTGTACTAAATGTGAAGCTAGAGACTACATAAACCAGACTTCAGTTGTTGATTGATCATTGACAGCGTGTGTATGTAGATTGCTGTAATACCCACAGTGGCCACATGCTTGCCCTGAAGAGATTTTGTCTCAGGTTACAAAATGGTTGAAAGCTAGGGGAGGAGCTGTACCACAGAATCACTGATGGATCGACGTCTTCATATGTTTGGTAGTACCAAGTTTTCTTTGCTTACATAAACTATTCCTAGTTGCCCTTCAACCTAGCATTTTCCTGGTAAATTTCTTGTAGGCTTCATGTTGCATGGTTCTTGAGGGACTTCATGAGATGGGAGTGGCCTGGCTTCCTGGTTTGAAAGAGGACATTCCACAAGTAAGGAGCTCTGTGAGAGAGTTGTATCCAGTGCTTTTTTTGTGACAGTACGCACAGGTACAGAATTCTGGCACCCTTTTTTCACAGTGATGTTGATCAAGGGCGTTACTGGCCCCAAAAAACTCTCAGGGCCTGGGCCCAGGGGCTGCGCCCCCTGCGGCACAACCCTCACTCCCTGTCTGTAATCCTGCCCCCAGGCCCGGTTTCCTGGTTGGGAACTGAAGCTGGATCTGGCTCCTGTTGCCTGTGGCCTCAGCTCTTGCCACCATCTGTCAGCCCTGGGTTCCTAGCCTGGCCAGGGTTGAGTCTGGATCAGGCTGCCGCCATGGTGACCCAGCTCTGGACTGGGGCCGGATCGGGCTGAGTACCGGCATCTTTTTAATATTTTACAAAAAGAAGCACTGGTTGTATCACTGGGACAATAAAGATATCAGTGTATTGTTTCTTGCCCCTGTTCTGGCAGAGATAAGGCTGGATAAACAGTGAGAGAACAGCCATGCAGAGCCTGGAAGGGTGATGACAAACAGGAACTTGATGAGAGAGCGGGGAGCCCACGGAGAGATTGAAGGGAAGTAGTAAATATAACTCTAAATCCAAAATGAAAACAAAGTTCTCCCAGCACTGGAAATGTAACCATTGTCAATACTAGCTCTAGTGCTTTTGGTTATTACTTCATAAAGAATGTATTAATATGATAAATACAACAGACTTTCCCCAATGGGGTTAATAGCAATGCTCCATCAACCCTTTCTCCTTCTTAAAGGAGTAATCTTGAATGTGGGAATGAATGATCGCATTTGTGTAATTGCCTGAGGTCCTGTCTCCTCCCTATAGGATTAAAAACTGTAAAATGAACAAAGGGGAGGAAGCTCAGCCAATTCTTGGTTAGGAGAATTTTAGATCTCCCCAAGTTCTCAGACACTAGACACAATAGAGTCTTGTGGCACTTTTAAAGACTAACACAAGACTCTGTTGTCTTTCTACAATAGACTAACACGGCTACCCCTTTGGAAATTGACTAGACACAATGGTTACCATCTGGCTGTGGATCATTTCTCCGCTCGTTCAATCCCAAAGACAAAATAAAAGTTTTATTTTTGAATATATAGCTTAGGGAGGGTTCTATAAATCTTTCAGATTGTGCGGTAGTAGCGCACATAACCAAGTTTGTGTATCAAAGAGCAAACTATTTCTGATTCTTCATTAGAAGAAGTTGCATAGCATTTTATAGTTCATGGTATAGATACAGAATTTAGTCAAATAGGCTTTGCTGGGCGGTAGCCCGGTGACGCATAGAGTCCCAATTCTAAAATCAGAGCCATGACTCCTTAGTTGTGTTTTAGGCTCTTCTTGTTGACTTGATTTGCAGTTTTTTACTAGTTACTTTGTTTCCACCCCAAATTATTTCTCTGTAAAATGGGTATATATACTTCAAAGGGCTGTGGTGACTTTTTGGTAATGTGGTTTGGTCTGCGAATCAAAGGTGTTTATAAAAACTAAGTATTGCTGACATTGGCATCTTGTAATGGGAAACTAATTTTTTTAAAGCAAAGTTCTAAGATTGAAAAGCTTTTTTCATACTTTAATGAATGGGGGAGGGGTAGTTATCAAAGTTTGTGGTAGATTCCCCTTTACTGGCATTTTTTAGAGATTGGGTATTTTTCTAAATAATATGCTTTATTTCAAACACACATTAGTGTTGGAGAAGGTCTGTGGCCTGTTAGGAGGAGGTCAGAGGAGATAATTGTATTGGTTTCTTATGGCCTTAGGATCTATGAATCTAGATCAGCATGAATATGTATTACTTGTGATGCAGCATGGAAATAAAAGCTTCACTTTATTTTGCATTTGTCTCATATGGGTGATATTCACTTTGAGGTTCTATCCTGATTGTAATTAAAGAAAAGCAATACTTCATTCTATAAATTACAAATGCTGTTAACTGTTACTGAGTGTGGTGGGGTCTGTGGAGAAATGTTTAGATAAATGTGAAAAGAAGCAGCTAAGCAGCTTTAAAGAACATGGAAAGTGGAGGTCCTACCAGGGTGCTACCCCTTACTTTTACTTGAGGGTTCCATATTTTTAATTCTCTGGTTAGAAGATGTCTCAGTCCACACCTATCTCTGGTTACTTGAAATTTCCTTTCTGTCTCATCTGCTTTCCCAGAACATCTTGGCTGCTGCACAAGGTCTGTGTACCCACTACTCTCTGCCTTTTTCATCCAGCGATCTCAAAGCCCTCCATCTTTTGGGCCGTTTCTCTGTGGTTCACTCCAGTTCCTGCCTCTGCTGTTGCCCAGTGCTTTCCTAAACCACACCATGATACTGGTGTGATTCACTGCCTAGCTGCTGCTTGCTGCCCAGCAGTGACACTGATCGGTCTTTCATTTCCCTTTGCTGCTGCTTCCAGGAAGCCACGTGCAGGTGAAGTGATTTCTCTCAGACTTATGAGGCAGCAGTGCTCTGGGTTGCATTTAGAAGGCTTATTTGGTAGCTGGAAGGGCTAAAAACTTCATTTTGTCTTAAAATAAAAGTTACTGTAAGTTCTATTGTCAAATACACCCTTTGAAAATTGTTTTACTGTTACAAGCAATAGCTCAGACGACAATAGGTAAATTAAAGAATTATTTCCCTTTTGCATGCTTGCTTTAAGTAGAGCATGTTGTGTATCTTACCTGTCCATATGGTGTTCTCATGTAGCAACAAGGAGAGAAAACCTTTACAAAGGTAGGGAGATGTGACTGTAAACAGATTGGTGGTGATGGTGGATTGGGATCAGATGCTGCACTTTAACTCGTGTTTTTTTTAAAGACTAGATTTCTAATTGATATTTAAATTCTGCAGAAATTGAAGACAAAGTCCCCCACCCTCACCATATTCCCTCCTTACCATTAGTGAATGAATGAATCCTTTAATTCCTGGGGTATGCAGAAGTCTTCCAGGAGATAGCAACTCATCTAGATATTTGCCTAGTTCTACAACAGGCTACATAAAAAGCACTAGCAAAATCAGTACAGAATAAAATTTCATATGGACAATTACTTGTTTATGTTGCTCTATATATTATACACTGAAATTTAAGTACAGTATATATACACTCCAGTGAGTTTGTTTTTATAATTCTATAGTAAAAATGAAAGTAAACAATTTTTCAGTAATGATGTGCTGTGACACTTTTGTTTGTCTGATTTTTATAAGCAAGTAGTTTTAAAGTGAGGTGAAACTTGTGGGTATGCAAGACAAATCAGACTCCTGAGAGGATACAGTAGTTTAGAAAGGTTGAGCACCACTGCTTTAAACCCTAGTAGTTTATAGCAGTATTTTCAAACTTTTCCCCTCGGAATCCAGTTAAAAAAAATTTTTTTTTTTTTTTTTGCCTGAGACCCAACAATTACACCTTTGAGCAATGCATTCCAGTCTTATGGTGGCAGCAGCAGGGCTGCTGCAGCCCAGAACCTGAGGGTCTGTGACCCAATACTGGGTCCCAGCCCACGGTTTGAATACCACTGGTTTATAGCTCATTGTTTCCAGCCTTCCCTAGTTTAAGCTATTGCCACTTAGAGTGAATTGGCCTTCGATGTGCTCGGAGTTGTTCTCTTTCAGTCAGGTTGCATGCAGCTAAATATTACTAAATAAGGAAAATAAAATCTTTTAAACACAGTTAATGCTGGTAGATGACCTCTAACAATGGAATGGATTGGAAATCAGAAGCTACCAAAGAAGGTTATAGAGAACTGCCATGTATAGGTGATTGGGAATGGGTGTGGCTGAGGGATTGCTGCTTGGGTTCTTGATTAGTTTTGCAATCTTTATGAGATATTCTTTCTTCAAAGGGTTGACAGCCTTGATAGTCAATAAATCTCAGCATTTGATTAAGTCCTACTTTTGCTTTGACATTCCAGTAAAATCCTGGCATTGTGCTAGTGTGAGTGTCATGATAAAACTTGCTGAATCCTCGAAAGAGAGATGACAAAGGAGAGCTAATATCTTTTATTGGGCCAGTGTCTGTCAGTGAGAGAGACACCAGAACCCTATAAGTTGGCGATGGAAAACCTGTTAGATTTTTCCAGTTTGCGCCTCTCAAAAACAGAGACAAGCAGCCCAGAATTGGATCCGAACCTACATCTCTGCAGGAGGATGTTCCTGTGGATAATGTGGCGCAGAAGATCACTTAAATCTGGGGTTCTCAAACTTTTTTTGGTAGGACCCCCTTTGAAAATATTTCAGGCTATGATGACCCCCCATGCCATGCCACCCTCTCCTCCATGTCATTGCCACCCTTACTGCTACCGGGGGCAGTGCTGCCTTCAGAGCACCTGGTCAGCAGCCGCTGTTCTCTGGCCATCCAGTTCTGAAGGGCTCTGGCTGTCAGCCCCAGCATGAATTGGGGCTGACAGTTCGTGACCCCCACCCCTCATAAAAATCTTATGACCCCCTGAGGAGTCCGGACCCCAGTTTATGACAGGGGGCTGCTGCTGTTTAACACAGCAGAACACTTACTGCAAAGTATTAGGAAAGTCCAGTTTTTCGGTTTGAAGGGCACTTGCTATTCTCATAAAAACAAAAAACCAGAGCAACTGAGATGACTTCTGGGATGGCTCTCTTGTCCTTGAAAATCCTTTTGCTTACCAAAGACATTAGCTCAGCCTTGCCCACTCAGTGCTAGCCTCCATCCTTCCATGAAGAAACTCTGTCCTTGTCTAAAAGATTTGATGACAGGTGTGACCGGGGCCTCCTGGGATACCTTTCTGGACGTGCAAAAATCAGGGCAAGCTGCAAAACCGGGAGCCAAACTCCCCACACACTGATGGGTGGTACTTAAACCGGTCTCCCTATCAGTCACAAACAGGCCTCTGGTTCCCCACACTGGGTACCAAGAAGTCTGTCCAAAATAGAAACAGCCCCCTTTATTGCACTCCAGCTCCTCTGGCTCCCACTTAGCTGCACGGTCCCTTAAAGATATAGGTTCTCCTGACCCCAAAGGGCCAGCCACATCACACAGAACAATATAGGTTTGGATCTTACCCAAAATACCACACTGGTAGCCAATCCTTTAGCAACTACAACTAAAGGTTTAATATAAGAAGAAAAGAAGCAAAATATGAGAGATGCTAAAGGGTCAAAGCAAATCACATACATACAAATGATTTAAAGTTCATGAAAAGCAGTTGCAGGCTGGTTCCTCTGGTAAACACCCAGCATTAGGGTGGGCCTCAATCCTTTGTTCAGTCTCAGAGGAATAGTTCCAGAGATGGGTGTTACTGTAGACTGAGGACTTGACAAAAGCAAGATGGAGTTGGAGTTCCTGCCTTTTATCACCTCTGGCCTTCTCCATGCTGTGTGCAGGTCTCTCCAATCAAACTGGAGCTGAGTCACATGTTTAAGTCCTAGTGGCTCAACAGGTTTTCTTCTTCAGCCCATTATACTGGGGAGCTTCCTTAATGGGCCATTAAGGAGACAATGGCTGGATAGACATTCAGTCTGGGGAGTTTTCCCAGCAACAATCATATTCCTAACTTCTAATATGAATACAAATCCTACATATAAATTATATAATCATTCCCCACAAATTATTACCTTTCTATTGACACCGAACATGGCATAGTTCCTATGGATTATAACAATTATAAAATATTAACACACAATAATATCATAAATGGTTCCTTAAATCCTGACAGCGTCACACCCCCACCGTCAGAGTGATGCAGAAAGGGGTGTCACCTAGACACTGCTGAATGCATCACAAAAGGGTTAACCTAAGTTTTGTACTATTACAGCTCTAAACAAATTTCAAAGATTTTACAACATACAAGCATTGGATACACTTTTCACCCTTGGGTAACAAAACAATTACAAAAGTTAACATCAGCATCAACATTGGCACCCAGTCAGCACACACGTGTTTACCATTGCTCATATATTGCGTTTTTTTTTTTCGTGGTTGAAAAGTTCCTTGAATATTAGGCACATGTCACCTCCCCGACCCTAGACAAGGCGTCGGCCACTATATTTTCCTTCCCTTTGATATGGATTATATCCATCTCGTATTCTTGGAGGGCCAGACTCCACCTGAGCAGCCTGGAATTGGTTCCCTTTGCTTTATTTAGCCATACCAAAGGGGCATGGTCACTTAACACAATGAACCTTCTATTGTACAGATAGGGCCTGAGCTGCTTTACAGCCCAAACAATAGCAAAACATTCCTTTTCAATGGTAGCGTAATTTCTTTCAGCGGGGTTGAGTTTTTTGCTTAGGTAAGCTATAGGATGCCTCCTCCCATTATCCATTTCCTGCATCAGCACTGCCCCTAACCCAATATTGGAAGCATCTGTACACAGCTGAAAAGGCTTGTCAAAGTCAGGGCTGGCCAGAATGGGCTCTTGAGATAAGGCTTCTTTGACACTTTGGAAACCTCTTTCACAAGCCTCTGTCCATATCACCTTGTTGGGTTTATCTTTCCTGGTAAGGTCAGTTATGGGGGCAACCATATCGCTAAATCCCTTTATAAACCTCCTATAGTAGTTGGCCAGGCCAATAAAGGATTGCACCTGCTTCTTTGTTCGTGGGGCAGGCCATTCCCTTATGGCTTCTATCTTAGAGGGTTCGGGGCGAATTACCCCATTGCCTACTCTATGCCCTAAATAAGATGCTTCAGGAGTCCCCATCTTACACTTGGAAATTTTGACAGTCAGGTTAGCCTCTCTAAGCCTTTGCAACACAACTCCTACGTGGTTTATATGGTCCTGCCAAGAGCTACTGAAAATGGCCAGATCATCTATGTAAGCCCTGGCAAAAGACTCCAAACCCCTTAGGACCTCGTTTATAAGCCTCATAAACGTGGCTCCTGAATTCCTCAACCCAAACGGCAGGACCTTAAATTCGTACAGGCCAGATTCCACTATGAAAGCCGATTTTTCTTGGGCATCCGCATCTAGGGGAATCTGCCAGTACCCTCGAGTTAGATCCTTTTGCTTACCAAAGACATTAGCTCAGCCTTGCCCACTCAGTGCTAGCCTCCATCCTTCCATGAAGAAACTCTGTCCTTGTCTAAAAGATTTGATGACAGGTTTAATTGAGGGCATTCTGGCTCTTGTTTTTCAATTAGTTCAGTCTGAAACTGATCTGTTTAGGTTCCAGACATAGCTGAATGATCTAAGATGGGAGTAGAGAGGTGGAAACTTAACCTGTAAATCAGACATTTAGTGGTTAGAAGCAGATGCAACTTTTAAAATACTATAAATTAGATATTTCCCTGTGTTAATATTTCAGTTTGAAACATATGAGCTGCAGTATGAGAAAGTTGTGAACAGGCTCTTACATCCTTTAATTTGAAGATTGGACTGTCGGCTTTGTTATACGAAAGCTGGGAAATAGTCTTTCTTGTAATGATACTGGGTGAGCCATCTAAATTAATCACTCAGCCTTCAAATGCACTTTTATTTCATATAGAGCTGAAGAGGTAAAAAACTGCCCTTTACCTCTGTACCAAATAATTGGGAAGTATTTAGAGGTCACAACTAACTGCTAAACTAAGGGCTTGGGAAATTTCTTTTCAACTTCCATTTTTATACAAGCTGCTGCTGGTGGTGGTATATCATATGCAGCAAACAGGCTTAAAAGCTGTTCTAGTAAGGTACTGAAAATTAGTGGATGACATCTTAATGTTCCATATTCAATTGGCATACAAGGATTACTGTAAAAATTGTTATTGGCTCCAGTCATGTTGGTGCTTTTGGGAGTCTCGTTTCAGAGCCCTGTCACTGTGAAAGAGTGACTAGATGGTGTGAACTTAACTATGAAAAGTAGTAGTGCTGGGCTCCAGTGAAGGTATAAAGTGTCCATTGATCAAGGGGTCATTTTTCTGTGGGATAAGACAAGTGGGTGACAGCAGGTTTCATGTTCAAACCCTTGATCAGTAGAGCGGTGACGCAAAGGTTGGTCTGACTTAGGAGAGTTGCCCTATCTTAAAAGGGGACTCTCCCAGCCTCCTTAAAAATACCGATGTGGTTCTGATCTTGGGGAACAGAGACTTGCTTCTTTGGAGCATCCAACCCATGCTTCAAATTTTTTTAAGCTTTTAATAGTGTTAAATGAATGGTCATGTGCAATGGGAGAAGGAAGCAAATGGCAGGCTCATTTTAAGTGAAAGTGATCCAGCGGATCCAGTATGAGATCTTAAGGCCTGTGACCTGTCAGAGTTGGGCTGAAGGCTTTGGTAAAAACATTGCACACCAGAACTCCAAAATGATGTTGACATAGACGCTGGTCATGTATGCGTTCCTTCTGAGCTCTCGCTGCAGAGCCATCATGGAATAGGGTTGGCTCTTCCTGGTGCTCATAGCCTTTCTAAGGGGCCAGTCACAGCTGTGTTAAGACACTGCTTCCATCCACTTTTGTACCTGCCAGACCCTTTTATCTCTGCACAGAAACAGGTCAATTTAACGTTGAAATGAGGAAAAATAGTGATGGACTGGTGGCTGGTCTCGCATCCTGGAGAAGCTTTTTGTCCAGCAGTTTTGCTGAGAACAGTAGAATTAGACTGGTCTGGTCTGTTAGTGAATAAACTCATCACGTGCATTTCCATGGGACTGGGGGCAGTCTTTCCATCTTTGTGGATACCCATATATACATATGTTAAAGCTTATCCAATCCAAATGACACCTGAACATTGGAGCTTATTCATTTCTCTTGGTGAAGGACTGAATTCCAACTTTACCTGTTGGTTCAGACTTCTCATCCTTCCAGAGCTGAAATATGGGACCTAGCCTCCCAAATGCAGATCATGGACCTGGGAAGCAAGGCAGCCGTACCTTTTCTTCCACTTGCAGTCACAGAGATGAACTTGGGTGGTGGTACTCATTCAGCATCTGCACCGTCTGGTCTACTTGTGCTTTTTCCCAGGTGTTCTGCCTTTTTGGTTTATAACACATGGGTAACTGAGCGTGAACGCAGACCAGGAGGAGCACATGAGACCTAGCTATGTGGGAACTACATGAATTCTGCTGTGCAACTTGAAGGCTGTAACGTGAAATGGTGCCTGGAAAATCGCTGAACAGTATAATGTCTCACTAAAACTGGGATAATTGAGACGTTGATTTCATTGTTAGTGAAGTCTTAATGGTATTTATGCAGCAGCTTTCTTTTTTATGTAGCTTTTAAAGCTTTGTATTTGTGAAATAACTTCCATGGTAAGAAGTAATCTTAAAATAGTTTGGAAAATGTAAATTTGTATCCTTAATTTTTCTGCGATAGTTTAAAGATTTAACATCCCCATTCTTTAGCATATATTCACGTTCGATCTCGACTAAAGCTCCTTTCTTTCTTGTTTCAGCCGGACAATGAAATCTCTTCAGACTGCAACCATGTAAGTATCAGTTGATTTTTCTTTGCTCTCTAGCTAGCTATAACATTTGAAACCTTTAGATATTTTGCAGCAAGAGAAAGCAACACTTTACATAAGCTGTAATGTTTCCTCTGCCAGTATGGGTTCCCAGCAAGGGAACATGGGGATGGTTTCTTTGCTACTACCCACAGTCCCATTTAGACTTTCTAAATTCAGGTTTGCAGTAGTGGAGGTGCTGATTGTTTAATTCTGAGTCTTGGTTTAAGGTAGGAGTGCCCAACTGTAGACGTTGTGGGCCCCTTGCCTCGTTGCATTCTGAGATTTGTATAGTCTATGAAACACACCTCTGTGTTAAAGGTGAGGACGGTTAAAATCTTTTCTGTCTTACACATGACAAATGGTTTTCTTAAACTCTTGGGAACGCTAGTATGGCCCTCAGTTAGGTAGAATTTTCCGGTGTGGTGTATTCCGGTGTGATGTATTCAGGTGTATTCTTTGTGCAGGCTAGATTGTGGAGATTTTCACACTCCATAAAAGGTGGAAAGGAAACCAGACACTGATCTGTTTGACTTGGCAAAGAGCCTGAAGTTGACCTATTAGTGTAGAAGGTAATTGTGACACGTTGGCATGAGGGAACCCTGGAGACTGTGCCTTCTGTGGGTCAGCTCCCCAACTCCACAAATAACATTGGCCCTGCTGACATTCTGCAAGTTAATGGTAGGTGCACTTCCACGCTTTAGTCCTCTGAGTGTCGTGCTGCTCTGTTTAGCCCCTGCTCCACTGGACTTCCAGTAGTCTCAGATTTGCAGCTTCCAAAAATACTACAATCCCACTTGCAGTTCCTCTTCAGATCACTGCTCCACTTAATACACAGCACCTACATCTGTGTATAGTGAAAAAAAATATAAATTTAGTGAAGCATAGGGATTCAAGAAGTAGCAGGTATAAGTAGTGGAAACAAAAGGTTACACCTAAAATAGCAATGCATTCTAGAGCCTAGACTTAATTAACATGGCACACATGTCTTACAGAGTATTGCTTATCCCAAATCTGTGCAAGGATTTAGAGCCAGCCAGCAAATTGGCTGTGATTCTTCTTTCGTGCTGTCACATTGCTGCTTTGCTGAAGGATTCCATGTGTCTTTGCTTTCCCTTTGCCTTCTTTCAGTTGGCACCCAGGTGTCAGAGGAGTGACTCCAAAGAGAACTATACTCTTTTAGTAGTTAAATTCCAGATTACCAAACTGATACTTGGAATTCACCTTTGTAGCTGAATAAAATTTGGTGGCTTTGCTAGTTTAGTGTTCATTCCTAAATCAAATCAAATAAAATTAGATTAGTTTGTTTATAGTAGCTAGTGTTGTTAGGATTGTACAATGTATTTCTGAGCTCTTAAAAAAGCAGACCCTGGTGGGTGAGTTTTAAATACCCCATAAAGAACAAAAAAGGAAGGACCAACAATTGCTGTGGGAGGTCTCTAGTGGTTGCTTGATGTGTCATCTTCATCCCTCAGGTCTGTGGTGATCTTAAAGTCATAGATTTCACCTTCAGGTGGGACCATGGGGACCATCTAGTCTGTCCTCCTGTCAAGCACAAGTCAGAGAACTGCCCCACAATCTTCCAGTGTACGCCTTTTCTTCCTGATGTAATAAACTTGTGGAAAGCACAGGCTCTTGTTGCTGCAACCAAATCTTCAGCTTCAGAATCCTAGATTCCCCACCCCCTGTCCCAACTATAAAAAAGTAAAAGGAACCAGCTCCTAATACGTCTGAACTAAAACGTTCCCAATAGTATAGTCTGGATCAACAGCCCATACCCATTGTATTATGTCTAGTGCTGAAAAGAGGACATGGTGCCAAGCCCCCATTATAGCTCCTGGATAGAACAGGTGATACAGGTCCTGAAAGGATCATGTATAAAAGTAGCTGTTGGTGCAGAGTTTGAGATTGAGAATCAGATATGTTTTCCAGATCGGAGTTACCTTCGCATGTGCCAGGGAAGTTAAGGCTCCATACAGACTTCATGTCTGATACCAGGGAAAAGCAGGATTGTTCACAAACATTCCTTGCTCTCATTTCTTTATGAAAGCACTTGAGCTAGCTTATAGGGACTCACAACTGTGAAATTCCATCTGGGCTAAAGTCATCTTGGCGGTTCCTTGATCTGAGAGTCTCCTGTTAAGTCTGTTATTCCCATATCATTGGCACATTCTTGTCACCTCTGTTATTGACCTCCCAGTTCATACTGGAGGTATGTTTACCCACCACCACCTTCAGGCTTCTCCCTTGCATTGGGATCAGATAATGGGAGCAACTCCTGCTTTTTTCGTCCCTTTCAGAAGGGCCTAAGCATGAGTCTTCCCATCCTTTCAAAAATACCCTTTGGTCCTGTCATCATCTCCATATCTGACCTTTCTAAGTACTGGAGTTCAGGGGGTGGAAGAAATTAATAGGATTTCCGTGATCTTCAGTGATTCAAATGTTGCTACCTCTGCCTTCTCAAGGTTTTTAAACAAAGTTGCCCTACATGGGTGACAGCATGTCTGCTGCCTAATTATATTTGAGGGGTTTTTGTTTTATTAAATGTTGATATATAATGCAAATCTGACACACTATTGGCATGACCCCTTTTTTGCTTCTTTTGTCAAAGAATGTAAAAACAGCCATAGTGGGTCAGACCAGTAGTCCATCTAGTGTGGTATCCTGCCTTCTGACAAGTATAAAATACTTGTTTGAAATATACATTTTGTTAAACTCCTGTGCCTCTGGTGAGAAGTGCAATAGAATAAGCTAGTAGTGGTAAATGGGGCTTATTATGTGGACCAAGGCAAGCTTTTGTCTGTTAAATTTATTGAATTCTTGCTATCTTGTTTTGTATTTCTTCCCTTAAATTGATCTACTTCTGAGGTGCTCTAGCACAGCTGCAAGTGAAATTCATTGTTGACAGTATAACTGATTAGCACTTGTTTAATAAACTAAGCCCTGACTCTCTACTGGGAGGGGCTGTGACCCTCATTCAGGGGTTTGGATGTTAACTAGTTTGTTTTACTGCTGAAATGAGATTAGCCTTTCTAAGGCTATGTACACACTATGGAATCATTGCGCAAGAAGCCCCTAGCGCTGTAAAAGTCACATGGTTTTTATTGCATGGGATCACGTACAAACGATGCTCCTTGTAATGGAACAGTGTGTCCACATTCTTCTTAGCAGTTTCGTAACATAGAGCATTGAATTGTCAGCACCTATCCCACAGTTCCACTCATCCTGATTCAGCGCTAGTAATCCTGGGTAGAAGGAGAGGAGCGCTGAGCACTGTGGGTAAATTCTGTTTCCCATGGTGCATTGTGTTCCCCTGCCATCTTCCTTGTTGCTAAATAGCAACTCATGCTCATTTTCAACACTTCTGTATTCCTTCTCGGATCCAGCTCTGATCTCCACTGTCACCTTCAGCATTATGAACACATCTCGGCTTGTTGCACTGTGTGCACTGAGTTCTGAATCCGAGCAGGAAGCGGAGGAACCCGGGGCTGCTGAATGCCATACAGAACAACAGCGCTCCATTGCTGAGCTCCTTCACAGAGCATCTGCACGTGGTGCACCTCCAGTTCTGGTCATGAGAGACGAGCACTGAGTGATGGGACCGCATTGTTACACAGGTGTGGGATGATGAGCAGTGGCTACAGAACTTTCGAATGCGGAAAGCCACCTTCATGGAACTGTGTGCAGAGGTTGCCCCTGCCCTGCGATGCAAGGACACCAAAATGAGAGCTGACCTCACCATGGAGAAGTGCATTGCAATTGCTGTGTGGAAGATGGCAACTCCTGACTGCTACTGGTTGGTCGCAAATCAGTTTGGAATTGGCAGTCCAGTGTCGGGTTAGTGCTGTCACAAGTGTGCAGAGCCATCAATCACATTCTACTACAGAGGACAGCGACATTGAGCAATGTGCATGAGATTGCGGACAGATTTGCAGCCATGGGATTCCTGAACTCTTGGGGGGGGGGCAATAGACAGCAGACATATCCCTAAGTCAGCTGCACCACTTTCAGCCTCCAGGTCATCCTCCAGCTCCAATTCCTCATCTATTACCTTCTTGTCCCAGTCTGCTCCAGGATCCATTGGCTGAGAGGGTGCCAATGTGTCCAGAGGAGTCTTGAAAGTGGTTATGAGATCCCCTTTGAGGATGGCTTCCAGCTCTTTGTAAAATCTGCATGTAATCAGCGCTGACCCAGAGTGCCGGTTTGCCTCCCCAGCTCTGTGGTAGCTTATCCCGAGCTCCTTCACTTTCAGTCTTCACTGCAGCATGTCCCTCTTGTATCTTTTCTCCGACATGGCCTGAGAAATCTGGCCATAGGTATCAAAATTACGCCTCGTGCCAAGTAGTTGTGCCTGCACAACAGACTCTCCCCAGATGCTGATCAGGCCCAGTTCGTTGGCTGTGGTCCAGACGGAAACATGTTTGCTTGCACATTGAGCCTCCACTGCTTTTTGAGAAAACAGCTGCACTCCACCCCGATCAAACACGAAGTGACAACAGGGGAACAATTAAAAAATTCCCGGGATTCACAGGAGGGTTAGTCACAGGTTAGTCTTGTCACAGCCACAGAGTGCAAGAGGAAGACCAGAGAGGACGGGATTGGAATGCTGGGACATTTCCAGAGGCTGATTCTTGCACAATAAACCAGCATCACCGTGTACACACACTAATGTGGAACAGCCATTCTGCGATAACCGCTATCACTCTCCTTCAGGAGGTTTTCATGTTGCATGGCAAGAGGGCTGTTGCCGCACAACAAGCAGCGTTTGTGTGTGTGTACGCTCTGAATTATCGCACAGTAACTCTGTAGTGTATACAAGGCCTAAGAGAGAAGCTCTAAGTTTGCATGGCGGGCCATCACAACACAATTTGTCCTGGATGTTACCTTGTTAATGAAGGGCTGACTGGCATTTCCTTTCCAGCCAGGCAGAAGGTTTCTGGCATGAATCTAGTTAATACTAAGGACATCACTGTATCTGCATGGAGAATATTACATTGCACAACTGAGCCATACAGTTTGTACAGAAAGATTAGTGAACTGAATGCATCACTTTGTTGCTGTTTAAAAAAAAAAAAAAAAAAAAGCAGGTGTGAACTTAGGACTCCGTTGTCTTATAAACAAAAGATCATGTGCTTCAGAAAACAGATTCATTGGAAACCTTTCCTTTTAATAAAACAAACAAGGAATCTGGTGGCACTTTTAAAGATTAACACGTTTATTTATCGCATGAGCTTTTGTGGGAGAAAAATCCTACTTCATCAGTCACTTGTGAAAGAGAAATGAAATAAAGAGAGAGACTTAAATGTGTTAAGTCTTTAAAAGTGCCATGAGACTCCTTGTTTGTTTTGCTGAACTAGACTAACACGGCTGTCCCTTCGGAAGTTACCTTTTAATGAGTGAGTTAGTGATCACATGTAGATCCCATTTTGGGTTCAGCAAATCATTTTCTTACCATGTGGAGTGATAGATGGAGGAATGTATAGGGCTGTAATAAATAAATGTTATGGATGGGCTTTCTCTGCATAGCTTTAGATATGACAGAAGAATGAAGCTGATGAATAATGGACCACAGCAACTGCATGTGAAAGAGAGTGCCCCATTTCAGTTCTAGTCTGATGCCAAACATCTGTTTATCATTCTCATGTGCAAAATTTCAGCCCTTGCTGTACAAATAATATTCTCTCTTTTTATTTAGCTCTTGTGGAACTACAAATTGAACCTGACTACAGACCTGAAGTTTGAGTCGGTGGCCCGAGAGGTCTGTAAGTCCACCATAGCAGAGGTGAGGGTAAAGAAAGTGGGTGGCTTCATCTGTTTGTTATATTTGTGGGTGGTTCTTATCCTTGGCCATCAAAGTAAAAATGGTTTAAATCCATCTAAAGAATGTTTACAGCTTGTCTAAATTGGGGAAATTATGTGGAATCCTAAAATGTGTTTGCTAATGTGGTACTTAAGTGTTTAAACCAGGGGCATCAAACTCATCTGCTATGCCGGGTCAGATTTGATTTAAATGTACTTTAAGTGGACTGTACATACCATAAATCAAAATACTGCGGCCTACACCAGAGGTCGGTAACCTTTGCTGACCCCTGTGCCAGCCCCTCCTCCCTAACCCTCAGCTGGTGCCAACAGCTCTCTCCATCAAAAAAAAAAAAAAAAAAAAGCAGCTGCTGCCTGAAAATTCAACAATGGCAGCTGGGGGGGGGGGGGGGGGGGGCATCCAGTGGGGAGGCACTCCCTGGAAAGAAGCCGCCCAGAGCAGCTCCTCTCCATGGCATGCCTAAGGTGGGGGTCCCCAGGCATGCCACAGAGAGAACCTGCTGCAGGTCCAGGCATTTTCTTTCCGCGTCATGCCTTGGACCCCAGGGTTCCTGGGCACCACTGCCTGCTTTTCTGGGGCAGGAGAGGCACTTTCATTGGAGGGTACCACATGGCTTGTGTGACACAGCTGGCACGTGCTGGGGGTTCCTGACCCCTGGCTTACACTTTCGCAGGGTATGTGAGACTGCTCCATGTTGCTGCAAGAACACACGCTCTCTCTCTCTTAGGGAGAGTGTATGGTCCCACAGAGTGCAGTCATAGGCTGGATGGAAGAGGTTCATGGGCCGTATCCAACCCACAGGCCATATGTTTGACACCCCTGGAAACATTGCTTAGAATCTAGTATAGACAAGAACAATGATGATAAAGTGTCACCTGAACCAGTCTGTACAAGATCTCTCTGCATGGAGATTGAACTTAAAATAGACAGTGTGCCTTCCAGATTTTTTGGGAGGGTGGAGGGGCTTGGTTCCTGAGTACATTTCATTTGCTATCTCCAAAAATGTGTAACTTGAATGGTGGTGAGAGGTTGGTTAGGAGGAATGATAGGATCGGAATAAAGAGAAATGAAAAACTAAGAATCCCTTAGTTCCTTCCTGACTCTGTTACAAATCCATACTGTCTATGGCAAGCCTTTTAATCAGTCCCTTGGGAATGACCCCCATAGTTCCACAGGAGCAAGCCTGTGTCCTCCAGGACCCTGAACTGGGGACTTCCTAGGTCTCTTTCTTTCTTTATGGCCCTCTGCAGTAAATCCAGCAAAAAGTGTCCTGTGGGAGGCTTATCCTGTGCCTCTTCAGGACACAACATTCTTAGTATTTGCAGTGATACCAGCAGCCTTTTTAAAACAAGCGAACAAATTATCTCACCGGGTACACAGAATCTGAAAGTCCTTAGGTTAGCACAGAGAAACAAAGGTTAAAACATAGTCCATACTGGCCAAACCAGTGCAGTCAGCTAGCCAAGCCATAATGGACTCTTTCTGTCTGCTTTTCGGTCCCCAGGGAGAGCTTCTCTCTCCCTTAAAGTCCCAGCCCTCTGACTCCTTTCCCCTTTTTTCTCTAGGTGGGGCCTTTGCTCTGCTTCCCTGTGGAAAAGTGGGGGAAATCTCCTTCCTTATGGTTGTTGGTTGATGAGTAGAACTGTCCTGTCCATTGGGATTCCCATTGTCTTTCTGAATTATCCATTGATGTGGGTCAGTTGCTGCCAGTTGTTTAATAACCTATTCTATTCCCACAGCTACATGACAAACACTTTCAGTCTCTTACTCTGCTCCCAGGAGCAGATTTGACCGTTTTGCATCTACTAGATGGCAATGCAGAGTACATTGGGAAAGTGAGGCGCACTCAGGAATTATAAAAATATTAAAGATTCCCACTTTGGCACACCTTCCTCTAGGTGTTTCATGCAGGTTGAATTATTCTTTCAGTGTTTACTGAGTACATGCTGCACTGAGATTGCTTTGCCACTACAAACCTGGTTTTCCATGTTCCTTTCTCCATTAATATCCATGCATCATATTGGTATCGAAATTGGCTGCCTAGTTCGGAGGCTACTGTAGAATTTTTCTTTTAAATTTGCAGTGGTTCATAGAAGAAGTTCTTGAATGATGAGCTCCTCTATTTTTAGCTTCTCCTAAGATTTAGTCCTCTAGTGTGTGTTGCACTGCAAGGTACTTGGCTGTTTTTGAAACTTGTAGCCCCAAAATGGAAGCAACAGCACAAATATCTCTACCAACTTGACACTTTGCAGTAATAGTAAAGCCCAAATACTTTCTATTCTCAGCCCTTTGGTTTCTGTAAAAGAGGTGTTGCAGAATATTTACAACCCAGGCATGTTTGAGAATGCTCCCTTATCACAGCACAGTTAATTTCCATTTTTAGACAGTGACTGTCTAGCATTGTAAACATTGCACGATAAATCTTAGATGAAAGCTGCTAAATGCAGTGGGGAAAAACACAATTTTTAATTGTACATTAACTGCCGCAGTCTTCCTCTCTTATAATTTTGTGATGGATACAAACATGTGGTGTCTGGCTTTATAAAACACTCACACTCGTTCACACTTACTTTTTTTGCCAAAAGCACCTGAGGGAATTAGACAACCAACTTTCATTGGAGGTCATTAAGAATTACGTATTTCCCTTGGACACTTTTTTAAAGTCAGACTCTAAAAGATTTATCTCAGAATAGTTAATGCTAGTATGAAGTGTTAATCAAATAAACAAGTAAGCATTTGGCCAGGAGGTTAACCTACGACAACAGCTGGCTTTTGCTAGAGCCAAAAGTGCCCTTTCTTTTGAAGTAGCCAGAACCAGCAACCTTGCATGGACTGTATTATCTGCACAATTGACTAACCAGACCCTAACCTAGAAACGGAAAAAAATAGGCATGTTGTTTTGTCTGTAGTGGTCTTGCTGCTGTAACTTTTTCTAGGGGTTACATAGATTAAAATGTTGAAAGTGCACTATGTTTGAATGTTTATTTGGTAAGATATATTGTTCTTACAAATGAGGTTCTTTTATGGTCCCATGTTATCAGACTAGAAGCAATCATTGTTGTCATCTGTTCTGACCTCCTGCATAATACAGGCCAGAGAACTTCCATAAATTAATTCCTGTTTGAACTGGAGCATATTTTATGTCTAGCAACTGCCATCCATTTGATCCTGTTTACACCTCTATCTGCTAGACTGCAAGAGCCCATTATTATCAGATTTGTTCCCCTGTTCAAGCTCTTAGAGAATATGATCAAATAACCCCTTAACCTTCTCTTTGATAAGCTCAATTGCTTGACCTCCCAGAGTCTATCACTATAAAATATGTTTTCCAGTCTTTAGTCATTTTCATGGCTATTCTCTGAACACTCTCCAGTTTGTCAACATCCTTCTTGAATTGTGGACACCAAAACAGGATTCAGTAGTAGTTGCACAAGTGACAAATATAGAGGTAATGTAACCTTTTTACTCCTCTCAATAATCCCCTTTTTATACATCCAGGGATCACGTTAGCCCTTTTGGTCATTGTCTAAGAATGAATGTTCCACTGATCATTCACCAGGGTCCTGAAGTCTTTCAAGAGTCACTTTTTCCAGGTTAGAGATCCTCCCAGCCTTTAATTGTGGCCTGTATTCTTTGTTCCTAGATGTATGGCTTTACATTTGGCCATATTGAATTGAAACTGTTTGCTTGTAAGCTGGGCACAAGCAGTTTGGATCACTGTCCTCTGACCTGTTCATTATTATTTACCATCTCTCCATCTCCCCAGTTTGTGTCATCTGTAAGCTTCATCAATAATGATTTTGTTTTCTTCCAGGTCACTGATAAAAAAGTTAACCAGCATTCAGCTAAGAAACCATCCCCCTCAGACCCCACTAAAAATGCATCCACTTGATGATAACGATTCCCACTTACAATTAGACTGCAGTCATTTTCTAATCTATTTAATGTGCTTCTTGAAAGGAAGAGAATTTTTTTAAAAAGTGTGCTGTACCAAATCAAGTGTCTTACAGAAGTCTTAAGTGAATTACCGTACATCACCACTGATAACCTTTGTTGACTGAACTTGTATGCTTATCAAAAATGTATAGTTAGTTTGACAAGGTCTACCATGAATAAAAGCCTGTGTTCTTTGATATTTATTATATTTCTCCCCTTTTTATTTTTTTTTATTAATTGAGTTCTATATCAGCTTTCCATTATTTTGCCTAGGAATGATCTAATGCTCACTATCCTGTAGTTACTCAAGATGTCCTCTTTACCCTTTGTTATTGGCACATTAGCTTCTTTGCAGTCCTCTGGAACTTACCTAGTACTCCAAGACTTACTGAAAATCAACATTAGCAGTCCCAAGAGCTGTGTGGGCAGCTCTTTTTAAAACTTTTTGGGTATGTTTACACAGCATTGTGGAGTGAGTGGGTGTGAGCCTGCCAGCCCAAGTCAACAGTTTTAGGTTAGCTCTCTAAATATAGCTGTATATAGACAGCACTTGGAATTTGTGTTTTGGGTGCCAAAGCCCATCCCCTACCTGAGGATTCTGAGCAACAGTTCCTAAAGGCTGTGTACTCAATTATTTTTTAGGGCGCTAGTGTGAACCCCCTCAGCCTGGCCATCGATTCCGGTGATGGCAGTCGCACCACTGCTTGGCCCAAACTGACGTGTAGACATAACTTGCATCATGGGGTATCTGCACCTGCAGATTGAAAAATGTCTTCTGTGAATAGCTGCTTGTACTAAATAACTGGTTACAACTCTTCCTCTGAGCAGATCAAAGAATGTGCTGATGAGCTAGCTGGGAAAGGCTACTTGGTGTCCTGCTTGGTGGATCATAGAGGGAACATTACTGAATATCAGTGTCATCAGTACATCACCAAAATGACAGCCATCATCTTCAGTGATTACCGGCTGATCTGCGGCTTCATGGATGATTGCAAGAATGATATTAACGCCCTTAAATGTGGCAGCATTCGACCTGGAGAAAAGGTATCCATGGGACAGGTGGATGGGGAGTGGGTTCATAAAGGTGACACTCAGGGAAATTGAATGGTTTTGTGGGGTTTATATGTACTCCAGACTTAATTGCAATGACTGAAAACTAGCAAAAGAGACAAGATAACAAAGACGGTAATGTGTCCCTGTTTGTAGTGATTGCCTGTTTAAGAAGTTGTTTGAACCATTGTTAGTGCTTGAAATTCTTTACTGAAGTAGAAGGAAAAATGTTGTATTTGCTCCTACTTCAGCTGTGATTGATTTGTCCCCCCCTCCACCAGATCCCTAGTACAGTTTAAAATAATAAACAAATTATGTTCTTTTGGTCACACTTATGTGAATTTTACTTTGTATAATAAATTCTACAGTCAGGATGAGTTATACCTATCTCTAGACCAGGCCTCGAGAAATGTATGTTTCTGGTTGCCATGGTGACCAGTTTTGGTAGCCTGTTTACTCCACTGCAGAAATGTAATTGAGGAGTGCCCTCTGGCAACCTCTGCTGTATCTGTTCAGTGAAGTTCAATAGCAGTGTGCTATTTTTATAAATAAAAATTGGCTCATCCGTACACGCTTCATTGATGGATTTCAGGATTGCTAAAATAGGCTGAGCTGTATCAGTTAATGCCTTCTCTTTTCTATTATGATAACAGAGCTGCACACATCAGTTTGAGTATTTGTTCCTGATCAGTTGTTCATTCCTGATCACATCTTCCAGCTCTTTCAGCAATTCATCTGACTGCATAGCGTCATATTTCACTGGAAGGGTGGGACAGTAGCCTCTTCGGGCAAGCTGTATCCGTTTCAGCTCTGGTGGTTCTTTAACGAACTATTTCAAGATGCCAAAGAGAAGTTTGTGGTAGCATAATTGGAGGGAGTAGGTAGATTTTTTTCTAGCTACTACTTTCCTATTTCAGTGGTGCTAATGTAATTTAGCATTATGGTACAGTAGGTATAAGTGGACTGTTACTTTATAGATAAATTGATGGCTAGGGATAAAGTTGAACTAGATTACTGTTTGTACAGTGCTCTGAAATACAAAGCCCTTAACTTTAATTAGGTTGCTAGAGATTGAATCAACCATCAGTGGAGTGGGGAAGAGGTGCTCGCCTGGGAAACAGAGTAATTTCTTGATGGGGATGCAGTTACGGTGTCCTGCTGCTCCAGTGAGAAAGTCATTGACATTAGCATTTCCTTTACTGTACAGCATCTTAAACTGGAATGCAAGTGAAGACAGGAAGGTTGTATAATTGATCAGCTGGCAGCGCAAGGAAGTGCTACTTAGGGCATCGTGTTCTGGGGATGTTCTTAGTCTGTAGACATCAGTAAAACCTGCAGGCCCCTAGAACTTCAGATTGATACTTGTCTTTGAGTACTTTCCTGTAAGCTTGATTTCTCCATAAAATGCATCTTAAACTGGAAGGTCTTTGGGATAGTGACTTAAATCACAGGCATGTTGTTGGCCGCCTATACTGAGTTGGGCACTCACCCGTGGTTTCACCAGATTAAAACATTTATGGGAGCAGTGTAGGAACCTAGCTGAGAGAGTATAATCAGAATGCTGAAATCACTGATATTATGGATCTAGAGCAGATCTCACACTCGTTAAAAAATGAAGTAGTCACCTATGATTTCTCACCCAGCTGTAAAACCCATTGGCAAAGTATATCTAGCTTTTCTTTAGTGACTGGTCCACATAGATAACAGATTAACTGAGAGCACTATGTTAACTCAGGTGGCAGAAGTATGCATAAAGGTCCTGACCATTCTGGTAAATTTCATGGAGGTCAATCTGATTCCATATGATAAAATTTTTTTTTACTTAAAAAAAGAAGTACATGAGCATAAAGATTACATCATCAAGGATTTAGGAACCATCAGAATTCAGGCTGCCTCTGCAACCTTAACTCTGCTCACTTGGGCACATGCATTATGATAGACTTCAGTTACATGACTGCAAGCTGGTTTTTTTCCACGGGGTACCTTCTTATAGTCAGTGCACAGGATGAAGAGCGGTCTTAGAATAAATCAGGGTTGTGTAGTGATTAACTCTGTAGGATAGAGTGATCAGGAACAGTCAGCATGGATTCACCAAGGGCAAATCATGCCTGATCAACCTGATTGCCTTCTATGATGAGATGACTGGATTTGTGGATGTGGGAAAAGCTGTTGATGTGATATACCTCGACTTTAGCAAAGCTTTTGATACGGTTTCCCACAGCATTCTCATCTTCAAGTTAAGGAAGTATGGGTTGGATGAGTGGACCATAAGGTGGATAGAAAACTGGCTAGATCAACAGGCTCAGCAGGTAGGGCTCAATGTCTAGTTGGCAACCAGTAACAGGTGGAGTGCCCCAGGGGTGGGTCCTGGGGTCGGTTCTGTTCAACATCTTCATTAATGATCTAGATGATGGGATAGATTGCATGCTCAGTAAGTTCGCGGATGACACCAAGCTGGAGGGAATGGTAGACATGCTGGAGGGCCGGGACAGGATTCAGGAAGACTTAGACAAATTGGAACACCGGGCCAAAAGAAACCTCATGAGGTTGCAAAGTCCTGCCCTTAGGATGAAAAAATCCCGCACTGCTACAGGCTGGGGACTGATTGGCTAAGTAGCAGCACTGTAGAAAAGGACCTGGGGATTATGATGGATGGGAAGCTGGATATGAGTCAACAGTGTGCTCTTGTTGCCAAAAAGGCCAATGGCAAATTGGATTGCATCATTAGGAGTGTTGCCAGCAGATTAAGGGATGTGATTATTCCCCTCTATTTGGCACTAGTGAGGCCGCATCTGGAATACTGTGTCCAGTTTTGGGCTCCCCACTACAGAAAGGATGTGGACAAATTAGAAAGAGTTCAGCGGAGGGCAACGAAAATGATTAGGGGGCTGGGGCACATGACTTATGAGGAGAGACTGAAGGAACTAGGCTTATTTAGTCTGCAGAAGAGAAGACTGAGGTGAGATTTGATAGCAACCTTCAACTACTTGAAGGGGTGCTCCAAAGAGGAGTGAGCTAGGCTGTTCTTGGTAGTAACAGAGGACAGAACAAGGAGCAATGGTTTCAAGTTACAACTGGAGAGGTCTAGATTGGATATTAGGAAAAGCTTTCTCACTAGGAGGGTGGTGAAGCATCGTAATGGGTTGCCTAGGGAGGTGGTGGAATCTCCATCTTTGGAGATATTTAAGGTTCGGTTAGACAAAACAGTGGCTGGAATGATTTAGTGGGAGTGGTCCTGCTTTTAACAGGGGGTTGGACTAGATGACCTCATGAGGTCCTTTCCAGCCCTAAGATTCTGTGATTCTATGATTCCTGCCATGTCTGTTCCAAAAGTTGAAAGGTATCGTGAATGAGACAAGGCTGTAGGAAGACAGAAGATGGTCTTATACTTAAAGCAGTCAAAAGCCACCTTGGAGAAGTGGGTTCTAACTGTCTCTTTTAGAGCGCTCCTATGGGATGCTGGCCAAAGGAAGTCACTAAACCAGACTTCTCACAGGTGGTTACCCTTGTTTTCAAGATGTCCAACTTGAAACATTTGGGACCTGGTTGCAGATTTGTGCAGAGCGCTCATAACAAAATGGATCATATGACTTTTTCTTTTTATCAGCAGCCTGTCTGCCATGGGGCTTGCAGCAACAAACAGCTTTATACTACTGCGAAAGCTGCTTTGGGTGGCTACATGAGGAGTATTTCCTTTCCCTGCCCTGGTTAGAGCAGTGGTTCTCAACCACTGTGTCAGGACATATTACTATGTCGTCACACAGCAGTAAGCGTGTCACGGGAAGATGATTGCATTTGGCCTGGGGAGGGTGTTCTGGTGTATCCTATAGAATCGAGCAAGCCGCCAAGCGTGTCACAACCCACAAAAGGTTGAGAACCACTGGTTTAGGGGAAACCTAATCTCTTCATAAGCTCTTGTTCAGGCTTTATCTCATATTACACTGGCTTCTATGAATTGTCCAATTAACAGGCTAGTCTAGTCTCCTTTTCATCTGACCCTGTCTCAGTACATTGATGTAACTATGGGTTTAATACACAGCCTCTGTACACCCAAGGAGTGAGACTGGACAGCTAACCCTCAATTTTATGGAGGATGATTTCTGTGGGATACCAGGCCTCTTCAAGTCAGGCTGCTGTCAGAATATTGTTCATGCATAATGATTATAAGTCATTGGGATAAACTGGATTCCTTTTTTCAATTGAATTGTATTAGAGCAGAAGCACTAAGACTAAGGCCATACCTACACTTCGGACATTACACAGCACAGCTGTCACACGACAGTGTGGACTCAAAGGGTTTTTTCAGCCCCTGCAGTGAATTTGCTTTGCCTTGCAGTGATAGGTAGGGGGACAATAGTATTCTTCTGCTTATCTAGCCACCTGTATGTTGAGGGTTAGGTCACTTGAACTGTTCCTCTTAAGGTTAAGAATTTTTCATGCCTCTGAGCAATATAGTTAGGTTGCTCTAAATTTTTAAGGGTAAACCAGACCTCAGACTGTTCCAGCCCTTGTTGTCTAACTGCTTTCCTTTTCTGTAAACTGTCTCCTCAGCTTTCTTTCCCTTCTCTATTATCAGCGCTGTATTCCATTTTATGCCATTTCTTCTGGTTTGTTGCGTGTCTTGCCCTTTATCTACTGGCTTGTACCTCTTGCTGTTCTGTTTCTTGTGTGAGCAGCAGTGCGATTTATAAGTTTCCTGATTCCAGACTTCATTTTGCTGCATGTATCAGAAAGGAATGTATGTGTGAAGCAGAAAAATGCCATTGTACCTTACAGCTGCTTGCTTGGCCCACTTTCTGCTGACACGGAGAGTTCTTGCCTCTCCTTCCCTCTCACCTGGATGCTGTGCTGTGTAGGGAGTTTGGTTCCCTGGTGCTTAATCCCTGCTTTGTTGTTATACAATAGAAGCTTAATGTAAAATTCTTCTCACTGAGAACTGTGGTGGCTGCTGAGTCTTTCTCCTTCAGATCTGTCATTTGTCAGAATAAGCCAGCTATTTCTCTGACCTTGCACTCACACATGCACCATTAACTGAATATTTCAGCCTATTTAGTTTAAACTGGTGCAGATCTGTATCTAGACAAGGCCTCGCTCTGAGCTGGGTTAGGCACTTTTTTTCCCCATGTGTATTAAATGAGATATCAGTTTAAATGTTACACATCTCTCAGGGTAGTCTACTTATTAGTGTTACAGATTACATTTAAAATTACTGTAAAAGATTAGGGGAATATGATCTCTCTTTTTCTCTTTTTCAAAGAGCTTTGCATATAATCAGTGTCACTGTTGCCCTCTGTTTATGTAGGCCTTTAACACAGCAACACGATATAGGAAAAACAAAGTTAAACAGGAAAATATGATGAAAAAAAAGACAGAAGTGAAGGGCTGCGTAGCACCTAATGCTAATTTTTTTTAACTGACTGGACTACAACTAGACAGTATCCCTTTAATTTTGGCTTCTGTTATTGGCTACTTAAAGCTGCTAAAGTGGGACTTTTGGTGGAACCACTGGGAAAAGAGGTTGGTTTTCTGTAGATATGCTATTTTAGTTCAATCAGGTCATCTGTCTGACTTCCTGGGCTAGTTATTGACTATTTGCACAGAATTTAGCTTGAACGACAGTCACTGGTCAGTCTTTCTTTCTGGCTTTCCTACTCAAGCATAGTGCAGATGTTTCTTCTCCAGCTAGCTAAATGGAATTATTGGACTGCAATGGGAAGCACCTTGTCCCTGCATTACTTTAGAACCAGTATTTGCTGTCCCTAGCCCATTAGTGCAGCTTTCCATCCTTGCTTTATCTATTTTCTCCCATTCTATGCACTGCTTTTTTTCTCCTGTCCCCTCATCATTCCTAGCTCACCTCAGTGCTTCTGCAAATAGGACAACAGAAATTTTATGCATAAGTCAGAGTTTACTCTTTAGAACAACATAGCATCCACCTTCCTCTCCCTGAGGGCCTTTTGAAAATGAGAGGGAGAAGTAAACACCAACAGAAATGCCACATACAGGTTGAATTTTGCATAGTCACGTTCTATAGAAATCCATTTTAGGAATGTTTTAGAGCTTTAAAACAACTGTCTAAAAAAACAGATGTCTTGGGCATCAGATCCAACCAAGAGGGCCTTAGAAAGAGGGAAAAATTAAAACTAAAATATTTTAAAATAATTTAAGGTCATTTTTAGAACACTGTATTTTAAAATTTCTTAATGCTTTCCATGGCCTGAAATGCTATATTTCTCCCTTGGGAAAGATGGTTACCTACCCATTTTTTTTGATAATCTAAAGTTTCCATTCCTAACTTGGCAGAGTTTCAAGATATTGAACTATAAATCTGTGTCTGCAGGAATGAATTAACTATCTGTTTTTCAGACTTGTGCAGCCTTAGGCCAAATTCCACATTTGTGGGTAGTGGGAGAAGAGAGGCATATTTTTTCTGGCAGGCTGATATTTTTTTAAATGGCTGGAAGCTGCTGTGTGGTGTTAATATTTTGGAAATAATTCAGGCAAAGATGCACTAGTGAGCAGAGTGCCGGTGTAGGTGTTTGATAAATACAATTTATCACATGGCTCTGCACTGCAGCTAGAACTTCAAGAGTAATGCAGGCATCTTGGACTTATGCCAATAATTTTTATACCACCTTTTTGTGTGTGTTTCTGCCAAAGTGCATTCAAAGAATATTAAGGTTGTACATCAATTGAGAAATGACTTTCACCTTGTCCATTTTCTTTCCAGTACTATAATCACATGAGCACTATTCCTTCTTTCTGGTATATTAAGCTATTTTCATTGACAGACTGAAGCAGTTAGCTTGGATTTCTATATAGATTAAGATAATCTTCTCTATGGTATGGATTTAATCACTTAGTCAGCAGCCATATATAATAGTCAGCATTTTAAAGAAATTGGTACCTAAAGTTAAGTTCCTGAATTGCCTATTTAGGGTCTGAAAGTCGCTTGATTTTCAAAGTGCCAAGCTTCTTTCAGGTTCTACTGATTTTTAATTTGAAGTCAGAGCTGCCGGGAGCTTGGCACTTATGAAAATTAGGCTTCTTTCAGTTCCTGAATGTGCAGTTCAAAGGAGCATAACTTTAGATACTAATTTTTAAAAAGCTTGGTTTATATTTTTTTTCAACCAGCAGAACAGCCTTCTTATGCACTTGTGAGGAGAAGACACATCTAACTATTACGCATATTGAGTTACAAACTTCAGTGGTATAGGTATGTCCGCAAACTTCCACTGTTCTGTTGTATTGAATCGGTGGCAAATTTAAAAACAGTTTACTATATATTTTAAATTAATGGAAGTATGGAGTATGACAGATATATTTATCAATGTTGTAGAACATTTGCAAACTGATAAGTAATAAAATGATATCACAAATACGTAATGGTGGTTAACTCTTAGTGGACTAGCTCCATATAAATAAAATAGCTTTCATCAACTTCATGTATCCAATGTGCCCTAAAGTCTTTATTTGAAGTTTTAATTAAAGAAAATCTCATGGTATGAGGAAACCTAGAGTGCTGTATGGTTGTTCTGCCATAGAGCTAATAACCATGCGTTGCCTAGGTAGGGAAAGTTTTCATTGTCTCGTGTCCTAGCAAGAATGGTGCCCAGGCTGTATGGGTAAGCCTGCAGAAGAGTGAGAAGCTCTTTAAAGCAGAGCTTGCAGCTTGGAGGCAGGCTGGAACAGTTAGCTGTCAGATGTTTAAGGCAGCAATTTTGATGAAGTTTGTAATGCTGTGTGGCTCAATTGCACGGGCTGTACATGCATCACTATGGGGATTTGAGGGAAAAGGTTTGTGTCCAGCAGAGTTATGGATAAATCAGTAGTGGGGGGTAATACGCTGGCACAAGATCACAGGCCAGCAATATTCTGTAATGGCACCTCTTAAGGCTGCTGACTCATATCTGGAGCTCAACTGAGAGATCCATTTTTTATCTAGCATACTTTTGGCCCTTTCAAGAAAACTGTTGGCAGTTCTGAGATTGGTGGTGGTTTAAGTAACTCGTGACTTTTGGCTGCTGCTTGTGTTCCTAGTGTGCCCATACCAAGCTTCCTGAGCAGAGAGAAACGTTGGGACTGGACGGACTGTTTACTGCAAGAATTATGTAGCTTTAAATAGTAATGTCAGTGTTTTAAAGATTCCTGTTTTGTTCCAACGGCTGTTTGCTCATCTGTTATGGTAACTCCTGCTTGATATTCAGAGAAGTGGTGAAGGAGATAAGGGCTCACTGTGAGCACCTGTAAGTGCAATACACACAGGTGGATTGATTTTGTTCAAGCAGTCAGGTCGGGCATCACTACTGAACAGTGTCCCTTACAGCAGGTGTTTAGCACACCAAAGCAGCATAAATTGAAGAAAAGGGGTAGCTGAAAGTTTTTTCGGCCAGCCTTCTTGGTCATCTCTACAGTAGATGGACTCATATTTTAAGAAGAGCTCGGATTTTCTGAAGGCCAGAGAAGTCTTGGGTACCTTTTCATTTTAACTTCGTAAGCATGCTTAGCTGTGTTGCTGTGAAAAACTCACTGATCAACACTATCCTGCCTACTTCAGGGATGCGGGTCAAAGTGATTCCTCTTGTGCCATCCTGTGGAGACCAGTGAGCTTCCTCGGGTTGCTTGTTATCATTATTCCATAATCCAAAGTTACATTCAGGTTCTGTTGAGCCCACTTGGCAGAGGGTGTGGCTGTCGTACAGTATTGGCTTGAAGCTGCTTCTCTTAGAAGGCGGTGTTGGATGTTTTGGCTCTATTGTTGGAGAAATTAGAACTGAAAATCCTAGACTGCTAAGAGCTCCTTTGTGCAGCATTTAACATCTCTAATTATCAGTGACCAGAGTGAAGGCCACGTTGACAGAGCAGCTCTCAAATTCCTCTCCTCCCCCAAATGTGTTCCTTTAGTGTGACACTGCTACTTGCTGTTGCCATGGTGATAAGAAGGCCATGTCAGATTTAAAGATAATTTGGCCACTTTGGTAAACTGCTCTAAGCAGTGTGTCTAAATGGTGATAATCTCTTAAAATCACATTAAAGAAAACCCAGAAGCATTGAAAGGGCTACGCTGCTGTGAACCATCAGCACTTCAGAGGTCTAAATTATTATATGGTACGTGGGTCATGTCGCTAAAGGCTGCTGGATTACAAAGAGAGATGGGGACAGATACAGAGCAGATCTCTTTGCAATTGAGTTCTGTTTGGTCACTCCTGGCTTGGAGCCTGATTTGGGGGTATTTCTCATCTCAATCTGAATTTGGGAACCATCAAATTCCAGGCTTTGGGAGTTGATGCTCCTACCCACTGTATAAATATCCATAATTCTGGTACAGAATGCTTGTATGAGTAACTTCCAAGTCTGTAGATAAATGATTTGAGTGTCACTTAATTCTGGTGATAGGTGTCTAGAAAGATCTAACATTGCTTGGACTTTCTTAGCCATTGCAAAGTGTAGTCAGCATTCTGGGTTGCTTGATGTGCAGAGAATGAATTTTTTTAACACACTGGACACATTAAACTAGTAACCATGCATTTTCTGCGTTCCTTGCATTAAGAAATAGTTGTTCTTGAATCCATTGTCTTCTGCACTTGTAAGTAATGGACCACATTCTCCTTGGTGAAAGTCTTTTTGTTTCGTAGGATGCTCATTCACAAGGAGAGGTGGTGGCCTGCCTGGAGAAAGGACTGGTAAAGGAGGCAGAAGAAAACGACCCTAGAATTCAGGTTTCTGATGGGTGTAAGAAAGCTATTCTTCGTGTGGCTGAACTCTCCTCTGATGACTTCCACTTAGACCGACACCTGTACTTTGCATGTCGTGATGACCGGGAACGCTTCTGTGAAAATGTGAGTACTTTCTTCCCCCCTCCTTTTCCCACAAATCGATGGCTTAAAAGAAATGAAAGGACAGAGAAGAATCAGAGCAAGATTCCAGAACAGCAGAAGGCATTCTGAGAATTCCTCTGTCATAAGTCTTCGTACGTCCACCTTCTATGATGACTTGAACAGGAGATACCCTTATTAGGCAAGCTACTCTTACTACTCTGGTCCGCTGTCAACAGCATATGGCTGCTGTTAAATACCTCGTTTTTCATCTGTCCTTTGAGTGGTTGGAAACAAGTTCTCAGTTTTTTATCTCCTTGGTTTGAGAAGCAGCTTTCTTGCTATTCTGAGCCTTTAGTTCAGCACTTTTGGCACCAGGAATTCTTATAAGCGCTTATGAAGAGTACACTTTAATCTCTCCTTGTGGTTATAAAGTGGACAGAAGGGGAGAATCTCTGCTCTCATTACCAAAAGATTAATGAAAATTCTATTCTCATCATGATGTTGAATTAACTGCAACTGAAACATTATAGGCTCTGAATATAGACCAATGGCATGGAGTGGTGCAGCAGGAAAGCAGACTTATTGCTTTATTCTGGTTCTCTTGCATTAATAGAAAAGTTTTTTCTCAGCAAAAATATGGCAAAAGCTGGGAGCCAAAATAAGGAAACTCAGCTGTAATCTTTTCTTTTACAAAAGAACACCTTCAGTTCTGTGCCATATTTAACAAGTCTTAGTGAGTTATTTCCATAATGGAATGGATATGGACTTTTGGTACAATAGCACAACACAATTAGAATGTGGTTAGCCACAAGGTAAGCTGTAAAAACTATCCTAACTGACTAGTGCTGCTGTTCTGTTTTACAGACTCAGGCTGGGGAAGGCCGGGTTTATAAGTGCCTCTTCAATCACAAGTTTGAGGAATCTATGAGTGAAAAGGTAGGTGTCTATTTCAGCTGATCAGACCCTTTACCAGGCAGTCTTGGATCTCCATCCAGCTAATTGACCATCTACCTTCTTCATCCCTCTCCCCAGTATTAATACATTTACAATAACCTTTAATAGGCCTTTGATAGGCCTTTAAATTGGAACCTTCATGCTTCCAGCTGTACGCTGATAGCATGGATTGGTTACTCTTGTTTAGCTATGGAAGAGATGTGTTCAGTATATAAACAATATGGATAGATAACTGTAGACTGTCTACAAGCCATGAAAAGCAACAGCCAGGAAATTCAGGGAGCTGGACAGATAAAGATACCTCTCCTGCTCTTTGGGTGGCTGTTCCTACTTTGAACATTTAATGGTGGTGTTGCTTTCATATGTAGACTAAAACAGATTGTTTTGTTGCATCTCTTGATACAGGCATTGCATATTATCTCTTTGTCACCAGGCTACTCATTAAGGACTGCTTTTAGCACATTTGTGGAAATGATGCACTGTCTATGGTAACTGCTGTTTTCCTGTTACAGTTCTAAATTCCTGCGTAGTTTAACAAATTGACTTGAACTCTCAGATGTGCCAGACCAGGGTCCAAAACCTATTCTCTCTGTACCTATATTTTCACTTTGTTTAATGGCACACAGACATAAATGAAGTAATTCAGTAGTAATTCAGACTGGGTGCTTTGCAATATGCATCCCTGGGGCACTCAGTCTAGAATAGTGCAGTAAAGGAGTGTTTTGAAGGAGTGAATGTGAGTTGTGGGGACAGGGAGGAGAAAGGCTCTTTGTCATCCATTTTAGGGGAGCTTACAGCTTTAATGGCAAAGCAGCTTGAGAGAGACAGAGGAACCCATTCAACTCCCAAAACAGCACCATTGTGATTGGGATTAAGAATAATGGACGTCTCTGTCGTTTGACGGGGTGGAAAGGAGGTATCTGGGGAGACCTGCTTTGGTGCTTGCTGGAGTGAGTGCACCTGTGATGAGATACCTGGAGGCAATGTAGTCATTACATTTTCTTCCCCTGTTTTAACTATCTCACAGTTCAGTTTAAATGAGCCAAAATCAAAACTGTGGGAGTAGCTCCTGCTTCTTAGAATGGCTCTAGCTAATCATTTCACACAAGAATTTTAGACTCCAAGTGGTTACCATTCTTAGATTTATTTGACCTTTTTAGAGGCAGTGCTTTTCATGGCATGATAGGCAGTATGAGTTCAGTGTGGTGAGAAAGAGAAACATTTTCAGACCCTCCCAGCACACCTATGTATCCAAAGCAGCAGTAAACTTACTATGTTGGCATGGAGGTCACCCCTATGTGCTCCCTTTTGGAGACATGAGCACAAGCAGGGGATTCTTCTTTCTTGTGTCTGTATTCGGAGCCTTTCCTGGTTCCTTCTTTGGGTTACTCCTTTCATGGCTTCCTTAAGTAGGAAGCCCCACATCTCTCCTCTTCTACAGCTGGGTGTGTTAGCCTCCCCATAGCTGTAGAGAAAAAAAAGCTGGTTCTGTTAGTCAGATTTCTGGTCCTTCCTAAGCAGGAGCCCTCAGCTTTCTGGAGCTGAGGCGTGTCCTCGCCGCCTCTGCCAGCCTCTCTCTCAGCTGGCTGTTCTTCAGCCTTTCCCTGCTGATTTCTCAGGGTGTCTGCTTACGAGGGAGGATGGGGAGGCAGCTGGTCCCCTTCTCCCAGCTTGTCCCCAGTTTGTAGGAGGAGAGAGGGAATCTTGCCCTACCCTCTCTGCATGGCTCCAGGTCTCAGGCCCATAAAGATAGTCGTAGGATTTCCTTCCAAACATTGTTCATTCCTGGGACAACTTCCTTTCTCTCCACATCCCCCTTAGGTCCCCTTACATTGGACCTTTCAAATCCTTAAAGGGTCTAGACAGGTTGGAGTGGGCTGACCAGTAGCCTCACAAGGGCAGATATTTATATTGATTGACAGCTTGACTGATCTAATGCTTATTGTCCTTAGTGTCGTGATGCGCTGACCACCCGTCAAAAGCTGATTGCCCAGGATTATAAAGTCAGCTATTCATTGGCAAAATCCTGTAAAAGTGACCTGAAGAAGTACCGCTGTAACGTGGAGAACCTTCCCCGCTCCCGGGAAGCCAGGCTTTCCTACCTGCTGATGTGTCTAGAGTCTGCAGTGCACAGAGGTGAGGGCTTGGAGTTGGGTCATGTGATCTGCTGGCTTCTTTGGAAATGCAGCTACAATAAAATCCATGTAATAGCAATACCAATATTAACAGCTCTTGCCTAATAGTAACGGTTTTACCAGGGGCCAGTCTGTCCCACTGACTTTAATGTTGATGGGATTTGGATGTGACAACAGATAGGCTGCTTACCCACAACTGTTTTTGGAAGAAAGGCAGGATTGCAGGGCTGCAGTTAGGGAAGGAAGCAGTGAGATGTGCACCGCACTGACCACAGGCAGGTTTGCATGGCTACAGCCCGGAAAGCCTGTCTCAGTGTTTCCTTCCCTGGCAATAGACCTACAAACCTGCCTTCCACTTACTGGCGACTCCCAGGTAATGAAAACTTCTTTTGCTGGACACTAAGAATCCATTGTATTTTCAAGCTCCAGATCAAAGAAAAATGGAGCTGCCTACTGATGACATTTCCCTTGTGCAACAGTTCTTGATCTAAAATTTGAAGATGCCTGACCTGTGAGAACTGTGGTGCCTGGTTTTGTGACTGTTTGAAATGAACTCTGGCCTGTAACTCTTAATATGTTGAAGACTGTTGCTTATTTGAATTCTTACATCATGGCAATGGCATCTGTTTTGAAGGTTATCAAATAGAGAATAGTTTCTGAAGTTTGCTTAAGTGATTCCTCTTAATGCTTTAAAATCCTTGACAATATAATGGCTAAGTTTACTTAAATTGTTGCTTGGGCATGAAAACCTAAAGCAGCTGTACTGTCCTTCCCTCAACAACTAATTAAAGGGGTTTCCTCTTTGTTTATATAGTAAACAATAAATGTATTACTTGGTATATCCCATAAACCTCTAGCTTAATTTATTATCCACTCACAGCCTGAAATCCAGAACTATTCACTTATTCTTTTCCTCAGCTAAGTTGTTTCGGTAAATTAATTTTCTCCATGTACTCATTTATGTACATGTCAGCAGAGCATACTTTCATCCTAGTGATACTGTGCTAAATATTGTTCTGATTTAAATGCAGAAAGCAAAGAGAATGTGTGCCAAAGCTGCCCTTGTATCCACAACTATCCCAGTGGCTTTGCAGAACATACGGTCCTATCTGAGGGACTCAAAAAAGCAGGACCATGTTACAGAAACTTGGCAAAGCTTCTGTAATACTGTATGCAAGTGCTGCCCAATGTTGCCTGTTCTTAACTTGTCATAGAAATATTTGCTCTGCTTTGGGAGCCCTGATAGCAGCACAGCATATAGTAATTGCTCTGGTGCAATGGGGTCAACTCTCTCTGGGTTTTCACATTTATAACCATTTATGAGCCATTAATTCCATTTGGATTATATAAAACTATAGTTCTAACTCTCTGCGCTAGCTCTCCCTTTATCTGTAGGACAAGTATAGGCTGGTTGTTTCCCTGAATTCTCCAGCTTTTCAAGTAACTGCTGTAGTGTGTTTAACATCCTCTTGGCTGACGAAACCCGTTATGCAATACACAGCCTAGAGGTGCATGCATTCTAGCTCAGGAGGAGAATTGGCTTCATATATTGTATTGTATAAATTAAGCATGACTTGAGAGTTAGCAAAAGTTGGAGTCGACAGATTTCCACTTTCAATTTGTGGAGTCAAGCGGTATAAGAGTTCAGGAAAGTTTCTAATTAGCATATCTTAAGCTCTTTGAAGCTGATTTTCTGTATAACTGTTGTCCATGTGCTAGAAAACCAGCATGCCATTTCTGTAATGTGCCTGAACTTCATGGCCTTCTAAGTACAAGACTCTGCTGTCACCCATGAAACCTTTCTCCCCCATAAGACACTGTTAACCTATCACTTGGCTAGAATAATCTTTTACAATTATGTAAAAGGCTCTTAAATAACTGCAAGTGGCTTTTATCTGTACAATGAAACTGATAACTTGAATGTGCTAAGAATAGATGCTCTTGTAGTACAAGGCTAGAAATCCAGTCAGGGCTACTGATTACAGCACAAAAGCTGCTCTTGAACAGTGCAGGCTCAAACTGTAATGTCCCTGTACATTTTTTCATAATAGAATATTCTATTTTAATAACTTCCTATTCCCAGCAATCATATTGCTGTTGATTCCAAGTATCATCAGTGACTGTAGTAACTAAAGTTTGTTCACTCATCCATCGGGCAGTGTTCAGTAACCATCTATACCACCTCAGTACTATATAGGTTGCTGTTACTGTCGCTGCTCCTTCAGTATGTGAAATGTTCATTTACCAACACCCTTCTTCGAAAAACAGAGACCTCACTAAGCATTAATGCTAAATCATGTACCCTCCTGTGGCCTAGGTCGGCAGGTGAGCAGTGAGTGCCAGGGTGAAATGTTGGATTATCGGCGCATGCTGATGGAAGACTTCTCACTGAGTCCAGAAATCATCCTGAGCTGCCGAGGCGAGATTGAACACCACTGCTCAGGGCTGCATCGGAAAGGCCGTACTTTGCATTGCCTGATGAAAGTTGTACGTGGGGAAAAGGGAAATGTTGGACTCAACTGCCAGCAGGCGGTAAGGGGGAAGCGTATATCACTTCAGTCCCATGTTGTGCGCCCTGTAGAAGAACTGCTCTGACTGTAATTTCTTACATTGCTGTGAGGATGCTAATGGATTGGTCTGGCTGTACAGGGAACTAATAAAAGTTGGTGGCAGTCGTGCAGTCCTGTTAGCATGAAGCTTTTACTCAGCACTCATCAGCACTCTTTAATTCTGCTTTAAAGATCCTATGGCAGTGTTGCATTTCTTTGTCGGCTTTAAAAAATCCAACTGCATTCTTGATCTGTAGATGCTGTCATTCTTTGAAATCATGTGGCTCTTTCCTACACACTGGATATAGGGAAACTTCCATTTATTTAAGGATATTCTACTTTTTTCTTTGCTGAAAATACAAAAGCTCTTCACAGTTTTACATTCCACTCTGTTGCTTTCCTCTTTCTCTCAGCTTGAACAATGAAAATAGACCAGTCTATTGGAATTTGAAGTGAAAGTGACCACAGTCCTGCAAAATTTTGGTTGCAAACATTGCAGAGAAAGCTAACTTTTCTCCTAAAGATTAGAAAAATATAGCAACTTTTTTTTTGTCCTTAATCTTTATAAAAACTCTTTTAAACCTAACTTTGGCCCAGATTTGACATGGAAGTAATCCTATAAATTGAACTCACTAATTCATTTAATGCCTGTTTTCAAACGTATTAGTTCTGTGTAATTTTTAAAGTGTGCTTAATTTCTGTTTTAATGACTATACATCTTGTTTGTGGGGATTGATCCTTGAAGAGTGGCATTAAAGAAGGAAATGACAGTTGATGAAAAATAGTGTACAGACTTAACTTCTAGTGTGATGTGGCAATCGACTGAGCAGCTGTTAATGGCAGTATGTGAAAGTCACTATAGCACAACTTCAGTATAAATTCATTGCAAACATGGCTGGTGGCCAAATCATTTTCTTCTGTTTTTATTAATATCAAATCTAGAGGAGTGCAGACACTTGATTAAATGTAATATTTTAAGTTACACAAAGTTTTTTTTATTAGTTTATTTTGAACTGTTGAAGTTACCAGGTGCATCAGTGGAGTGATTTACCTACTTTGAATTTAATCTTTTTCTCTCAGCAGTTGGCATGCAGGAGACAGACTTTGCAATATTTATATGGAAAACAGGATGTTTTGTTCAACTTCTAATATGTAATTGGACTTGTCTCATAATTTAGTGATTCTAGAAAGTGTCAGAAGATGGGTTTCACATGGGAATAAGTCCCAGATGAAGGGTCACTGTTTTTTGTAGCAGTGAAGATGGTAAGTTTGTCATCACATTTAGTGTGGGAGCAGGGCCGTCCTTGGGGGGGTGGGGGGCAAACGGGGCGATCGCCCCGGGCCCTGTGGTTATGTGGGCCCCGCGCTGTCCCGGTCCCACCGGAGCATTGCGGGGCCCGCAACGCGACTCCCCCGCACAGCCAGGCTTCGCCCTGCCCTGCCACTGAGCCGAAGACGGGAGGCAGGGTAGGAGGCTTCCTCCAGCCTGTGGCCCTGGGCTGGCCTGCCCTGCCCCCAGGGCTGAGCAGGCCGGCCCATGGGCGGGGCAGTTAATTGGGGCCCAGCCTCCCTTGGCCAGCCGGCCGGCCAGGCCCCGAGCTGGCTGCAGCTGGTGGTGCGGCGTCGGTTGGGGCTGGCTCATGGCTGCCGAGGCCTCCAGACTGTGCTGCCTCCGGGAGCCAAGGCCAGGCCGCTCCCACCCCTGGGCCTGCTGCTCTGCTCTGGGGGCAGGGAGGGCCAGTCTAGAGGCCGGCCAAAGTGTGGCCTGGTAGGGGGCTGCTGTGGTCCCCGGCCACGGTCGGCTTCCCCAGGGCCAGCTCCCGGCAGCAGCCTTGGGGCCGCGGCCATGGCCAGCTCCCGCTGGTGGTGGGGCCTCGGCTTGCCGAGGTCCCCAGGGCGGAGCGGGCCGACCCGGTCTGCCCTTCCCCCTTCCAGCGTGCGGTGGGGTGGGGGCCCCCCAGGCCAATTGGCCCTGGGCCCCGCTCCCCCCTAGGGATGGCCCTGTCTGGGAAGGAATCTCCATAAAACACCATGAAAATGCAGACATTCAGGAAAGAACATGGGAATAATCTGTACACTTCACTGGATTGTCTGTGGGGACTTGTCAGATCTTCTGTCTGAATCATCCATTGATTTTGTGTTGCAAGCTGAGTCAGTAGCCATGAATGCCTATAAATCAAGTGACCTGTGGCCTGTTCTCTGAAGAACACGCAGCAGGAACAAGCAAAATGTTAATTACATGAAATATGATTAATTTCTCCCTATTTTGGTGAGTGAAGGTAAGAGGGATGTGAAGAATAGACATTTGCTAGAGAAATAAGAATGAGAGGAGACTTGAAGAGCTGGGCTTATTTAGCCTAACCGAAAGAAGGCTGAAGGGAGATATGATTACTCTGTATAAATACATCAGAGTGATAAATGCCAGGGAGGGAGAGGAATTATTTAAATTCAGTGCCAATGTGAACAAATGGATATGAACTGGCTGTCAGGAACTTTAGACTTGAAATTAGACATAGGTTCCCAACCATTGGAGGAGTGAAGTGCTGGAATAGCCTTCTGTGGGGAGCTGTGGGGACAAAAAACCTAGCTGGCTTCAAAACTGAGCTGGATAAATTTATGGAGGGGATGGTATGATGGGACAGCCTAATTTGACAATTAACAGATATTTGACTATTAGTGGTAAATATACCAGCAACATCGGGGGGGAAAGGGGGATGTTAGATGGGGCAGGCTCTGAGTTACTGCAGAGAATTCTTTTTTGTGTGTCTGGCTGGTGAATATGCTCACGGATTAGTTGATTGCCATATTTGGATTAGGAGGGGATTTTCTCCTAAGGCAGATTGGCAGAGGCCCTAGTGGTTTTTTGCCTTCCCCTCTAGCCCCAGGGCATGGCTCACTTTCTGGTGGTTTCTCTGTACCTTGAAGTCTTAAACCATAATTTGGGGAGAAAAGTGACTCAGTCATAGGTAGGTGTCTTTTGCAGGAGTGAGTGGGAGGTTTTGTGGCCTGCATTGTGCAGGAGGTTGGACTGGATGATCATATTGGTCCCTTCTGACCTTAAAATCTATGAATCACTTCCTTATTAGAATGTTCATTTTATCAAATAGTAAAGGACTCTTAAGTATCATGTGACATACACAACACTTATGTTTCTATGTAGCTATTTGGGAACATAAGTATATGGAATCTTTTATTGCTGCATTGCATTTCATCTGTGCAAGATGATATTTTGATGGTCAATGGTTCTCTCAGCTGTCACTGGTTTTGGTCCATTCTAGTATTACACCATAATGAGCGTGCTGCTTTTGCTCTTCTGTGGATGGTAGTTAAAGTACACCTCTAAAAATAGGACATTGCTTTGATCCCTGCTTCTAAATCATATGCTCTGAATATAAGAAAAATAATATGTTATTTTGTTCTCTGTGACATGGCCCTTTGAGGCACCAACAAAGACCAGTGAGTAATAATGTTTCAGTGCCTTCTACAATTGTGCCTTTCAGTTTCTCATGGACAGAAGTCAGGAAAGTAGCTTCTTATCTCTATTAGGGCAGCATTGTATGCTAGGCCACTGATGCCTGTCAGGCTGAGATTTTCGTCTCCTCGTTTGAGTTCACTCTTTGAGGTGCACAGTTGGTCTCTATACTTCTTCAGAGGTCTTGTTCTCTCAAGTAACTTCATTGCTGTATTGGTAGCTCCAGGGCTTTATGCAGGCCAGGTTGGTCTTTTGTTGATGTGTTGTCTCTGGCATGTGTATTGCTTCAGGGACTCAGTCTCTCTGAACAATTGGTGACTGTTAGAGGCTTTACAAACTTGCTAGAGCTCAAGGCCATTAGGCTCCCACAAATGTTTTGTCCCACAGACCAGCAGGTGGCTAGTACAGAGTCTCAGACAATAAGACCACAGTGTATTGCCTATATGGACCAGAGTTAGCCATCTCTGTTGTATCAGCAAGCAGTCTTTGGGAATGGTATGTACAGATGAATGTTATGCTATTTGCTATGCACCTGGCAGTGATTAAACTCCTCAGTTGATGACTTGATTAGAAAAAATGCGTCATCTTGCAGCATTCACTCAAATGTGCAGTGTCTTGTCTGATATTTGTTAGGCTGTGGTCATCCATACACTGCCTAGATTGTTACAAAGCAGAACTTCTTCCTCAGTGCAGGTAGAGACCCACCATGCACATCAGACCTCCTTCATTCACACCGGAGAGCTCCACTGGCTATCTCCGTTTGTTCTCATCCCACGATTACTGAGGGAGATTCCACAGACTAGTCAGGGTAACCGTAATCACTCCACTCTGGTCACAGCAGAGCTGGCTCTTGCCATTTCTGGCCCTTCTGAAGGTCATTCACCTACTCACCCCTGAGTCAACATTTCTCTGCCCAGCAGAACAGCTGGACATTGTTTTCTTAGCTTTGTTTCTTCATTTGACAACACTTCCAGCAGATTTTTATGGAAAGATGTCTTATCCTTATTTGAGGAGATCTACAGTCCTGTTCATCCCAGAAGTCTTCCTCTAGGTGGTGGTATGCTATCACACAGACCTGGTTTAAAGAATTTGCTTTAAATAGCAAGGATTGGAACCTGGCTGTCGTGTGGATCTTTTATTCTTGGGCTCTTGTGTTAAGGCTATTCCTGGTTACGGCTTAGGTCGCTGTTTCTGCCAGCCAGGCCCTTGCGAAAGGAATCATGATATTTTTCCAGCTTTTGAAACAATTTTTAAAGGTCTTATGAATTTTTGCCTTTCTTTGTGGGTGTCAACTGATCCTAGGGCTTCAGGCTGTTAGGAACCCAAATTTATGGAAGGGACTTCTGAGCTGAAGTCTTCTTGCTCTGTGAACCATTTCTCATTGAAGACCATAGTCTTTGTGGCTATTAAATCAGGAAAGAGAATCTTGCAGTTGCAGACACAGATAATCTATCCATAGATCATATTCTGCATTGTCTTTGTGATAATTGGGTCTCACCCCAAATTTCTGATAAAAATGGGTTTGACAGCAGTCAGTCACCATCTGAATATTTCACCAAATGTATAAGCACTCTGAGGGTGATTACCTATGTTGCTTAGACGTGACAGAATTCTGTTTTATTTATTTTCTAATTTTGTAAGTTCATCGAACCAAGAGGGTGGAAGCTTTAATGGCAACAGTGTGCACTTACCTGAATGAAATCTGTAGGACTGTGGAGTTTTGGAGGCGGGGCACAGCCCGGAAGCACTGCTGACGGCACTGAGCTCAGTTCGGTCGGCAGCAGGACCTCGGGTGGGAGGCAGGTGGCCACAGCCCATCTGTCGGCTCCCAGCCAGCAGGGGCGCAGGCCACTTGAAAAGCTGGCCAGGGGTTGGGAACCCCTGAATACCGGGCCTTGTCACGGGCTGCAGGAGGGTGGCCCATAGGCCACATGTTTGAGACCCCGCCTTAAAGTCAGTTGAGCAGATTAAACCAATGCTTTCATTAGCAAAGGACAATTGAAAGCCCTGTGATCATGACCTCTGGGTTAGTAGAGGATTTGAGAACTTTCACAGAGACCCCAGCAGAAATATTTCAAAAGAACCGATTATTAACTGCTCCTGTTCTGTGTAATAGAATATTTTAACTGAAATGTCAACTTTTTTCAGATGACAAATAGAAAATGCTGTTGCATGACGTTTCAGTTTCCTCAGTGTGGCTAGTTTCTCCTTCTTTGTGTGGATTTTCCACACACCGCCCGTGTTAAAAGCAGACACACCAGTAGCCATAAACAGGCAAAGTGAACTCAGTATTAGATGTAGAACCCGTCACTGTTTTTAATTCAGGTTTTAAAAAATGCCTAGATTTCTGATTGACTGTATCCTTATAACTAAAGTTGAGATTGTGTTACAGGTATTTTTTAGGGAAAGTTAGGAACAGGGTGCAGGCAATAAACAAATTCACAGAAGCCACAACCTGTCCCTGACCTTTACTGAAAGTACCCTGGGGGTGAGAGGAGAAAACAGAGCTACCCAGGATTGCTGCTGATCAGCTGTTTGTTGGGGGTGGATCGGCCAGCTGAACTGCTGTTCAGCTGTGGGCCCAAGGTTGACAACTGCTCCAGCTCTGCCCCAGAGGTCCCAGAAAGTTGCTGAATCTGTGACTTCTGTGACCAAATCATATTCTTAGGAAATGTCTGGCTCAGAAGTCGTTGCTATTATAAATATGCTACCTGAACAAGTGAGGAAAATATAATTGTGGTTCTGCTTTTATCTGTGAATTTGACAATGCTTTCCTACTAGTTAAAGGCCAGTATGTTAACGTAGGTCTCGACAAATCCTAGGTGCCAGGTCGCCATGGCGCATAGCATTTTTCTCCTGGCACCTAAGAGTGCACTCCCTCCTCTCCCCTACCATGCAGAGCACTGAAAAACTGCCGCGGCTTCCTCTCCCCAACTGTTGAAAAAAGCCGCTGCTGGTGGCTCTTTCGGCGATGTGGAGGGGGGAGTGGGAGAGATGGCAGTGCTCTCCCTTTCTAGTGCTGCTGTCTCTCCTCTTCCTCACCCCACCCCCAGTGTGGCTGACAGAGCGGCTGGCGGTAGCAGGGGAGGAGGGTTTTTTTGGCAGTGAGTGCAGCATGCTAAAGAACTAGCCGCCCCCCCCCACTCCCCCCAAAAAGCTGTTGCTGGTGGCACTGTGGGGAAGGGGTATGGCCACAGGGGGGAGAGAACGATGCTGAAGGGGAAGAGGAGGGGGAGGAGGGGCTCGCCACCGAAAGAAGCCCTGGCTGCTGCGGCTTTGTGGCAGCAGGGGGGTGCTCCTCTGATGGGTACCTGGGGTGCCTGAGTTTTTGGGCTGGACCCTAGGTGTCCAGCAGATTTGTTGAGGCCTGTGTTAATGTATGGGAGAACAGATTTCATTCCCAGTGTTAAATTTATCAGAGATTAACTGCTAAAATCAGAGAAAACAAACTTCTCCTTCATGGAAACCTGTGACTCCAAGATAAAATGGGAGGTTCCCAGCACCCTTTCAGGGATTCTAAGCCACTGCCAACAAACAGCTTTGCTTCTGAAAACAACCCTAAAGAATGAGTAGTAATCTTTGCCATCCAGAGTTTCATTTTGTTTGTGACATGAACAGGAACACATGGATCACTTTAAAATCTTGAAAGTACCATCAGTACAGTGGTTTCCGCTTGTGGTCTGAGGACCCCTGGCAGGCCACAGACTAAGATTTCCAAAGGGGTTCTCACCTTCACTTGAAATTTTTTAGGTGTATGCAAATGAAAAAAGGTTGAAAACCTCTGCTCTAGCATCTTCATGACTGAATGTCAGTTTGATGCTTTCTCAGGGTTAGGAGTAACAAGGACTCTGGTGTTAGTGCCACACCATGGAGGGATTGCTGTTTGGCAATGTAAAGCCATGTGACCCTATTTTCATGTTTCATGAATAGGATAGCAGCCCATGTTGCAGTGGGCTTGTACATCTGACCCTTGCCAGACCACACACAACTGGGTAATATTTGTAGTATGTTTTTTGACAAAATGCAAGTTAATTTGAAGTGAGCTGGCTTATGTAGTGAGCCCGTGTATTCAATATGGCCTATTGTGCCTGCCAGGCAGGATTGTTATTTTTTGAGTTGCCTGCCTCCTTGGAAGCTGTGATCAGGATAATTAACTTCCAGCCAGGAACAGGTTATTGGAAATCTTTTGTTTTCCCTCCAGGCAGTATATAGCCTCCTTTCTTGATTTTGAATTTCCTGTTAAATAAGTAGTACCAGCTTTTTATTTTCTTTGATTCTTTTGATGTATGTTCTCTAATTGTACTGTAATGTCAGTGCTTTGATCCCTCTGTAAATGCACTTAAAGATGCTGAGGTGAAAAACTTGAGGTAGAAGTTAGTCTTAGTCTTAACACTCTTAATCCAACTGCTCTGGGAACCTCACAGCCACAGAAAGTTGAAGTGGGTGGGGGACATGAGTATTGATTTAGGTGAAATCGAGCCAAAGTACAGTAGCCTTATGAGTGAGAACTCCAGTTTTCAGTTTAAATTGTTTCTCAAGAAAATTTCTGTTTGCCTGAAGGGTGAAAATATAGTAAATATTGGCCTTACTCCTGATCGTCCAGTCACTGGCTGCCATTTTAGTGAGTAGTGGAATGGAGCAAACGGACTAGGTAGGGGCATCCAAGAGTGATGTACACAAAATTACTTCCCAAAATATACAGGAAATGGGATGTTTGCTCAGATTTTCCCCTACACGCTTCAGTAGAGAGGTCTGCTCAGGTCTCATTTTTAAACTCGACCCAAGCCTGGAAGGGTTGTGGCCATTTTCCAACCCTTCCTCCTGCCCCTGAGTCAGCACCATCAGTGCAGTAGTGGCTGCACGGCCCTGTCATGTCAGCCACCCCCTATGCGTGTGCATGCACAGAGGAAAGGCACTTCTTTATCTTCCTTTCCCTGCAGTGCCCGTAGCCAGCAAGGCAGGAGCAGGCCGGTCAGCCACGCTGCGCCTAGAGGGTCTGGTGGTTTTCTGCCCTGACCTGAACCCAGTGCTTGTAGTCAGTCCTGCCATGGGCAGGCTGTAGGACTCGACCAGAAATTAATCTGCTATATAGTAGCAGAACAAAAGGCATCTGAAGAGGACCTAGGTTGCAGAATCCATATCTCCTGACCTAGGGCAGTGCTTTAAGCATTAGACCAGGGGTCAGCAACCCCTGGCACGCAGGCCTATTGCCAGCGGCACACAGCGCCGCGTCTGCTCCCCCTACTGGCTCTGCCCCCCAAGTGGGGCCTGGGGCCACAAGAGCTGCATGCGTGCCACAGCTCCTGTCCACTGCTGGGGGCGGGACCAGCAGGGGGACAGGAGCCACATGCGGGATTGGGGCCAGCAGGGAAAAGGAGCCGCTGGCTACTGTCCCCTGCTGGCCCTGTTCCTGGTGCCTGCTCAGGGTGCAGTGGGCGGGGCTGGCATTAGACCGATTCCTGCATAGACCAAGTTTAGGACCCATTTTGTGGGGCCAGGCTAGTTTGATCAGTTGTTCAATTTGATTTCTCCCATTGTCATTAAATAGATTGATTAACTACACCTTGAAATGGTTACACTTGAAGTCTATCTGCCTATTCTAGTTTCAAGTCACCCAAAAGGAGGTAGTTGAATTCTGCTTGACCTTTCAACTCCCCACAGATTCTAGAGCTTCCTAGTTGTATGTCTAAGCCTAGAAGCTCCAAGTGTATATTTTGGCTCTTTGCTTATATACCACAACTGCAGAGTTTCAAGTTCCATCACCCAGCAATTAGTGGGAGACCTCTTAAAAATACTGAAAACCACATCTTTACTAGAAAAACCTTCAGGGTGAGATGGGAAATTACTGCTTTTAGAAACAGAGCTTTCAGTCAAATATTCATGTATGCGTGTACCCCATCGCCACTACCCAAAGGGACCATTGTTTCCAAACAATAAGCAGAATAACATTAGAGAGATCCTAATTTACGGAACCATGCAGAAAGATTTTTCCCATTTACTATCCTTGGTCCATTTGAGAATCTGTACGGAGGCTTCGATTGCTATCCAGTCAGAACTTTTCTCAGAAAAAAATAAAAATTTCATTTAAAGGCCATTCACTCAGAGGCACTGATTTGAGTTTTTCTTGAACGGATATGTAGCATTATTAGGACTGAGTGAAGAACTTGCCTTCTCTAAAGCATTCTGCAATGTCAGTTGCTAAAGTGAACAATTGTCAAGTGGGTGTGGCGATACCACAATGCCAACTGCGCTGTAAGAGAGACAAATTAGAAGATAGGAGCACCCTGTCATTGATCTGCCATGCTGGTTAAGCTGTTTTCCTGTCTCCAATTCCTTTCTTCCAGCTTCAAACTCTGATTCAAGAGACTGACCCTGGTGCAGATTACCGCATTGACAGAGCATTGAATGAGGCTTGTGAATCAGTAATACAGACGGCTTGCAAACATATACGATCTGGAGACCCAATGTAGGTGGCTTTTTCTTAATCAGTGTATTTTATTGTTACTGGGCATGCATAGAGTTCATGTGGGTGACCAGTATATATTAACCAGTCTAAAAATAAAGAACCCCAAGCAATCAGGAGCATGTACCAGCAGCTGATATAGCAGCTGGAGGTGGCATTCAGACTGCACAGTTCTTGCTCTAGATCAGTGGTTCTCAACCTTCTGTGGGTCACAAAACACTTGGCATTGTGTTATGACTCTGCAGGACACACCAGCCCACCCCTTCAGGCCAAATTCAGCCATCTCCCCAGCTCTCTGCGACGCACTTACCCCTGTGTGGTGACACAGTGGTTGAGAACTGCTGCACTAGATAATGCTGAATATTTTTTGTTATAGGACAGTGATAGCACTAACAAGAGTTGATTGGTTTTAGTAGCGGTAGGTTGAACTCGTATCATTTGGTGTGCTATCATTACACAAATCTTCATAGTCTCACTTTTCTGATGAGAAATGCAGTAAAAGCATCAAAGGTTTTTGAAAGACGAGGGAAGGAAATCCATATTACCTCATACCTTCTTCTGAGTCAAGTGATATAATAAAAATAAAATGTGAGTCTTTTGCACAATTTGACTGTCAACACAGCTGAATCTAGTGGCTCATACAGAGAGTGGAATTTAACACAGCACACCTGAGGGCATAGCTATAGTGATGTATTCCTTTTTTAAGTAGAATGTTGTAAAGCCCCCCTTTAGTGATGTGGCTTACATCTTTTACCAGCCAAAATGCTTCTGTGGAAAGACAGATCTGTTGCATATTGAGTGCAGTCAGCACAATGACAGGTGTATGTGGGGGACCCACTGTGTGGTTGCTGCTCAGCCTCTGTCATTTTCTCCTCTTTCGTCTCCTTTCTGTTCCCAGGATCCTGTCTTGCCTCATGGAGCACTTGTATACTGAGAAGATGGTAGAGGACTGTGAACACAGGCTTCTGGAACTCCAGTACTTCATTTCTCGTGACTGGAAGTGAGTACTGAAAACAGAGGGTTTAATCTTTCTCCTTGTTCTGCACTTCAGCTGTGTCAGTTAAGCAACTCCCTGTGCATCAGCCTTGCTTTCTGTTGCTCAACTGCAGATACTTTATATTAGGGTATTTCTGTCCTGCAGACTCATTTTTCTGTTCAGTGCCTAGGAAGTCAAGTCTGCTGTGGGGCCACTGCCTGGCACTGATTCTGAGCTAAAGGTTAAGTGGATGGGTTGTGTAGTGATGGATGCACTCATAAAAACCTTTCTATTCAGTATAGGGAGGATTCAGTGCTTCTGTGAGAGGTTTCCCTGTTCTTTTATGGAATGTGGAATACTTCCATTCCTGCCTGCTTTCAGTTCCTGAATCCTTGTAGCCATGTCTCTTCCATCCAGTGTGGACTAGGTGGAATTTCATTCAGAGCTTCAGTACTTTTTGTTTGGCCAGAATATCAACAGTGCCGGACACTGACCTTTCATTTCTATCCTGCCCCTTCCTCCCTTGGTGGCTGCATTTATTGCCTGTGCCACATGTCCAGCTGGGAATCGCTTGTTCTAGCCAAGCCACTCAATTAACTAGAGAATTTTGACGAACGTGTGTTTGACCTTGTGCTGTTGGAATAAAAAAGATCATTCTAACTCAAATGCTGAGCGGACAGATGGTGCCCAGCCTTTCGTGTTTATAACCACCGGTCCTTGAATTGACTAATGAAAAAGCAGTGTAATTCTCTAGGAGTGCAGGCAGAATGGGAGTCTTGCATGATTTATTTTTTTTATTGCATCTCAAAATCAAGCATGGTCAGATCTCCTCCCCTTTGCCCTTCTGAAATGCCACAAAGGTATATTTATAAAGCTTACCAGTAAACCTCTCTGCCACTAAATTTCCACTCCATAAGGCCCTCTACCAAGTCCCTCATTTTGGTGAAATATAATTAAACATTTCCTCATTAGAGCAGGTGCCAGGTGTGCAAAGCAGGCACACTTTCACTTAGCCCTGTCATTGCAAATTGGAACTGATAGTGGTTAACTGGAACTGAAATCTGCCTCCTGTAAAATTGAGACTAATTTCAAAATGGAAATAATCTTACAGGAGTTGGGTGTGCTCTTTAAGCAAATCTAGTGTGTATTCGGCTTTGCTTCATCACCTGGGAGCTGGCTTTCTCAGATGTGAACTAGCAGTGTCAGGTTTCCGCCGTGTTTGGATGGAAGATCTTAAGGAAGAAGCGGGGGTGCTTCAGGCAGTGGTGTTGGTGATTCGTTCAGCAACTCTTCCTTATGAGTTGATCTTCTTACGTGTTATGGGAGATTGTGCTGCAGGAGGTGGGGGGTCACTTTTGGGAGGAGATGTAACATCAGGAGCCTGACTAGCTGTTAACATCAATGATGCAAGAGCACTTCTTGCAGGAGTAAGGGCTTGACTCCAAATTGAATGCTATGCAGTCTGCCAGCTTGCTGGTTTAGTTAGGATCTCTGTAACTAACTTCTCATGCTGTGCGGTGTGTATTGCTGTGTGTAGTTAATAGTGGATCTGTCCACTTCATAAGCATTTATGTAGTGGAAATGGGATTGCTGTATATGGAAATGTATTTGGTAGGTGTCAGGGAGTGAAAGGGGCTGGGGTAATGATGTTAACTGCCTTTTTTCGTCTACAGATTGGATCCAGTTCTTTATCGCAAGTGTCAGGGAGATGCTTCTCGGCTTTGTCATACCCATGGCTGGAATGAGACTACTAGTGACCTGATGCCTGCTGGGGCTGTCTTTTCCTGCCTGTACAGACATGCCTACCGCACGGAAGAGCAGGGAAGGAGGGTAGGCACTCAACATTAATTCACATTCCCTTGATCAGTCATCAGTTGCATGTTCAGTTATGCATCATGCTTCCTTGACCTGGTTAGTACTACCGGAAGCTAGTTTAGAAAAAGCAATTGCTGCAGATGTTTGTTATATCGATGCAAAGCTCCTTACAGATGTGTACCTCCCTGGATGTGCCTTTAATGTTCACATTAAAACTTCAGTGGAAGGAGGAAGAGCGTGATGTCTTACCAGCAAATTACTACCTTCAGACATTTGTACAAGGAGTTGCAGCAAAGCATGAGACCCAAGAGTTCTGTGTTTAAATCTGTGCATAGACACCATGTAAAGGCCTCTAGCAAATCACTCGGCTGCCATGTGCTCCAGCTAGCTTGGCTGTCAAATTGTTTTTACACAAAAAGTCCCTCTATCATAAAGTGCAGGCAGAGCAAATTCCTTTGTTTTGCATAATCTATTAACAAGCTCTGTGTAGTGACATAAGCTGTTCTATTACTGCTGTGTAGCAGAAAATATCATGCATTTCCCATTAAAACTTACAACTAGAACACAGTAAAAACCTGACTTATTGCGCTGCTGGATATGTGCTTTCAGAAACCTTTTGCTGTCGGATTCAGTGTTCAGTGGGTTCTTATGCTGTTTGCTGCCCTCTAGTGCCTTTGTTTGGGGACTGAGCATTTCTTGGAAACGTTCTGATGCTCAGTTCCATTTCCGTCTCTGATTGCTGCGTTGTAGGATGCAGTTCCAGTGAGCTGTAATGAGATTATGCAGCAATCTTTAGAACACTGCATGGCTACAAATATGTGGATCTGCATCTGCAAGAAATGGTCTGTGGATATCTGCAGATGAGGATATCCCTGGATATAATGCGGATATCCGCGGATTTGCACAGCTCTAGCAATCTTGCTTCCAAGTGATTGTGTATAGGCTGTTGTCAGTTGCCTTATGGTGGGGAGGTCGAATGTTGATCAAAAGTTCCACCCTTCTAGGAAGGAATCTTTCATTCAATGGTCTCCAGTTCAGCCTTCTGGTGCCATGAACTAGATTTGTCATTGCAATGCATTTTACATTAGTGCTAACCACAGTAATTCCAGGCCTATTGCAGAGGATCCAGCAGTGGTGGTGGAAAAGTTTTTATATGTGAGAAGCATTTGTGTTTTCTTGCCATGTGGTTTTCATGAAAGTTAGACTGACCAGCCTGGTTAGAGCTGTGCTTTGCACCAGAGGCGGTCTTTGGCTATTGGGGGCCCTAGGCAAAGGCACATTGTGGGGCCCCCTATAGACCTGTGGGGCCTTGTATAGGCCCACAGGGGCCCCCTGTCGCCAGCCCCAGCTCCCCGCTGCTATTCCTGGCCCTGGCCCTGCCCCTCCCCCCACACTCCCAGCTCACTTCCAGCCCCATCTCCCCCTCACCAACCCTGGACATAGGGGCCAGCTCCTCTGCTGGCTGCCAACCGAGGCAGACACAGCTTTTGGGGCAGGCAAGGGGGCCCCTTACAGCTTGGGGCCCTAGGCATGCACCTGCTTCGCCTACCCCAAAAGCCGCCTCTGTTTGCACACCACTTGCCGGTATAAAGACGGATTTATCTTATTCCAATAAATAGTGTTCACAGTGTGCTACCTACCTTTCAACACTCTGTGCTGTTCCAGGTTTAAGTCCTCAAATAACTGCTAGTGCATCTGAAGCCTGAGTTGCAGCATTTTCTGTTTTAGTCCAGTCTTGCGATCCCTCCTCAGTGTTCTTCAGTCCCAACCAGCATCACCTCCTGCTCTGAGCTCCCTTTGCAATTTGTATTTCTACTTCAGCCTTGACATCATCCTTGCTTTGCTCATATAGGACTTACCTAAAGGAAGTGACGGAACAGACTGTGCAAGGACGCAGACTGGCCTTCATTAAACTGATGCCACCACTGAGTTATGAGCATCTCCAGATTCAGACATAATCCTCTTGAGTAGAAGGCTTCTTTTCACATATCCACTTGGTTGATTTAGAGGCCTGTTCTGACGTTTGATTCCAAAGCCACATGAATGTTAGCTTTTAGTAAAATGTTCTTTTTCAAATTCTACATGCCACAAAGGCCATGCAACAAGGTATCCACCCCAAGGGGAAACGTTCTCCATGTCATGAAGAGTGGCCCATCTTCTCTTTGTAACTGAACAAATGAGTGTCCCACACAGCAGATCAGAGTTGCACATTTGTCCTTTTTCAAACACTTCTCTGTTCCCCCTTTAGCTGTCGCGGGAGTGCAGAGCAGAAGTACAGCGAATCCTTCACCAGCGTGCAATGGATGTGAAGCTGGATCCAGCCCTCCAAGACAAATGCATGATCGACCTGGGGAAATGGTGCAGTGAAAAAACAGAGACAGGACAGGTACTGTGCACTACTGCATGGCAGGCAGTCTCTTTGCAAATGCCTTCTTGTATGGGGATGAAGAAGACTTTGTTGCTGGCAGGTCTTGATAATTGGTTCTTAGCTTATTACAATTCAGAAATTAATTTCCCAGGCACTTTGCAATACATAATATATATGATAATAGGCAAAAAGATATGGGTGTGGTAATATCCGTGCATAAAGACGAAACCATACAGCTATGAAAGTTGCCTTGTAGAAGAGCTCTGAACACTTAATATGAGGAGAAAGTTAACTCTATGGGCAGTCCTTTAATACAGTGACTATCTTTTTTTCAACTCGTATTTCTAATATCCTGTTACAAGTTTGACATTTATTTTCCCCACGTTTCTATTTGGCAGATATTGACCTACTTCCTTTGTTTGAAAAGAGCTAAAATTCACATCTCTTGATACCCAGCAGCTAGTTCTCTCCCACCCCCAATATCAAATCATTGTGCACTAGTCTAGCTGTGGGGAGAGAGAGATTAATATATTCTAAAGAGAGCACCCACTTATTTTTTTAAGGTAGGCTTTAATAATGTGGGGGATTCCTGCCAGTGTTGAGGCTAACCTCAGCAAACTAAGCGTTAGCCATCAGCTACAGAAGTACAGCCTGCTGAAACAAAACGTTCAGCAGGTGGTATTCCATACTAGAATGGCATTTCTAGTCATTGCTGATACTGCCTGTATATTAAACAAAAAAACCAACCAAAACCAAATTTGAAAATTCAGACCAACATGTTTGCATTTTATATTCAGAATGTGGTTAGCTTTTTTAAACGATTTTTTTTTCACTTGACAAGACTGAGTGGAAACCATCTCATTTTCATCCAGTGATATTTTTTCTTTAAACCAGACAAATGCAAAACATCCATAATTCAGAATTGTTCTTGGACTCAAGACACTTTGCATTAAAAGCATGGAAATCTTGTCTTCTGGATGGTCAGAAACCCTGGATCAATATAAACATTTTCCATAATATTTACATAATTGTGGTGGGCAGCTTGGTCTAGAACCATAAAGGGTTGCAGGGATGGCAAAATTCTGCTTCTGTGACCCCCCCCTTGGCGAATCACTTCTCTTGTATCCTCAGCTTACCCTATCTGTAAAGCATCAAGCAGCATCTCCAGCACCTAAGAAGTTATAAAGAATTGAGCAGGGAAATCGCCAGCTAGTTAGTGCAAGCACCAAAAGAGCAAGAAGCTTGAAAAGATTAAAGATTTTCCATATTCATTTTAGTATAATCTCATTCCAAATTAAAAACCGAAGGGGAAGTTTTTTTGGGGAGGGCCATGTGTTGGGGGTGGGAAGGAAAAGCATGGTGAGGTGTCCACCAACCCTGCAAGACTAGTCCCCAAGCTATAGAATGGGTCCTTCATCTGCGTAATATCTTGTTGCTCTTCAGTTGACCTGAACCAACTGACACTTTTCCACGGCAGTGTTGACGTCTCAGAAAGCCAGAAGAGGTTGTGAATGCTAGGGACTCTTTCCTTGCTAAGATTTTGTACATCTCATCATTTCTCGGCACAGGCTCTGAATTTTCAGTATCTAATCCCATAGTAAGATGACTTTTCTCTCTATAGGAGCTTGAATGCCTCCAGGACCATCTAGATGATCTGGTGGTCGATTGCAGAGACATAGTTGGAAACCTCACTGAGCTGGAGTCTGAGGTAAGCTGTTTCCAGCCTGAGGCAAAGGAAAGCAAAGCATGTTCTGCAGCCCTCACAGCAATCTTGAAAAATACCCATCTTCAAGCATCTGACAAAGTGGGGTTTTCTCCCACGAAAGCTCATGCGATAAATACATTTGTTAGTCTTTAAAAGTGCCACAAGACTCCTTGTTTGTTTTGCTGGACTAGACTAACATGGCTACCCCTTTGGAACTTCACATATATATGGAACATCAACCCACCACAGAAACGCAGCCATCTCTGAGGCAAAGCAAGTCATCCAGTGTCAGTACTTCATAAGTTTTCTTAGGGCAACAAAATAACAGCTGGGATTTAAGATGGGCTGAATGCAGGTTCCTACTGTGACTGTGGGCAGGCTGCTGGGGCTAACACCTGTACTCCTGCAGAAAGTGACATGGCATCTTTAATGTGCCCAGGAGCTCAGATTTTGGTCTTAACTGAGAGCAGTTCCAGCAGCACGTAGCACCCGCCTAGCATTGTGCTGCAGGCAGGGTAAGGGAGTGAGCGCTGGGAACTGCGTTATCTAGGAAACCATCAGTATTAAGTCTTGCAGCAACCTAGGTTTTCATTAAGTGCCTTGCATCTAATCACCTGTATTTTAACTCTGACAAGCTCACTGCTCTAGGAGCTGCTCCCTTCCCACTCTGACAACACAATTTGCTGAAAATGGCTACTAATTTCAAACTCTGCCTATGTTCCTTTGTGGCATCTGTCACTGTAGCATGTCTGGAATGAGTTCCTCCTAGCGAGACTGTGCCAGCTGAATTATCAGAGTGGTGAGGGCTCCTCCAGCTGTGTGTGGAGAGCTGTTCTGCTCCAAGCCTGCAGCCTGGAAAGCTCTCCCATCATTCACCGCACATTTGTCCAGAGCATGTGGTGTGACTGCCAGTGCCAATGGGTGAGGCTGTCTGGATTTGAGGCAGATAAAACGCCGTGCACTCAAGTGGACAACTTGACTTGGAGCACAATTTTCAGAACCTTGAACTCACGATCAAAGCCTACCCCTTTTGGCTGTTTGCTGTGCAGTTGTTATGGGACCTGAATGTCGCATGTCTCTTCCACAGGATATTCAGATTGAAGCCTTGCTCATGCGTGCATGTGAGCCCATCATTCAGACCTTCTGTCATGTAAGTTTTTTCATCATGATCCAGGAACCCTAAGGAAATGTGGGATATGTTGGAAAGGTTAGAGTTTTCCTTGTTTGAGCCTGATCGGAAGAACCCGACTCAGGCATCAGAGTGAATGCTAATTTAGATGGGTACAATTTAGTGATGTGTGTACGCTTCATGTACAGTTTTGCCTAAGGATAAAAAGTAAGAAAACACCCCAACCTTGCGTGTGTGGCAGAACTGCAACCTGGGGTATATTGCCTTATGATAATTAATGATCTAGGATTAGGCAGCCATTTTCAGTCCACACGAGTAGAGGGGTGCCATAAATCCACAGCTCTGAACCCTAGTCAGATTGTTCACAGAATTTAAAAGCTAACAAGACAGATGAATTGTATATCTATCTCGTAGGCAGCTGGATCCCAGGGCTTCTCATTCCATCCAGGGCTTCTGTTGTTTTCGTAAACCCTGTCACAGGAGCTAACACCACTCACTACAATTGTCCTAGGACTCAAACACCGCTATGTTTATACCGGATTAGACCCCAGTTCCACAGGAGCAGAATCCCCAGTGACTCCGTTCCCTTCCTAATGCTCTTGCTGCTTCCCAGCACTGCCAGAGCAGCTTTATTGAATTGCTCTGTGGCATTGATTCCTTACCCCTGATAATAAGCAGGTGGCTTCACATCTGTTTGGTAAAGTTCTTACCATGGATGTTGGTGGTGTGTGTGCGCGCGTGTGCCCCAAGTATCTACAGAGGGATTAATCTACCATTCACACTGGGTCACATAATCGGCTCAAGTGCTAAGTAGAGAACAGTGATTTTAATTTCATTTCATTGAGTTCTTATTAGACGGTCACACTCTTTGATTGCCTGGCTGCTTTATAAAAAGCATAGTTTAGTGACAGTGGGAATGTTTTCAAGAGGGTAACCCATTTCTGAATTGAGGGTAACAGTCTGTCTCTCTTCTCTTTCCCCGCCTACCCCCCTGGAACTCCCTTTCCTTCCTTCAGGAAATGGCAGATAACCAGATAGATTCCGGGGACTTGATGGAGTGTTTGATTCAGAACAAACATCAGAAGGAGATGAATGAGAAGTGCGCCATTGGAGTCACTCACTTCCAGCTGGTGAGCAATTACCTGCCTCCTACACCATCTCACTTGTCGCATCTCATTTTGTTCAGGGAGAGACGGAGGAGACTTAATCATGCCCCTCTTTCTAAAACAAGACCCAATCCAGCTGCAGTGAATTCAGTTCATAATTCTTACCCTCATTTCATGTCACTGTTTGTACATCTATCATAAATGGTCACTTTGGGTGTTCATTCCAATTGCTTTGATGCTGTCTTAGTGGCAGGGCCCTGGGTGTTCTGCAGCACAGTATGAACAAGATCTGTGACATTAATTCATTGCATCTCCATGAAATCCCATCATTCCCCTTCCTCTAACACCTATGGCCCTTGGTTGAAAATAGTGATGGAGAGTTCGGCAGTGATTACTTTCAGCTGTGGTATTTTGAGGCATTTTTTTTCACTTTGTTCTCCAGATAGCCCGGCTCTGTAGGATTCAGTAGTTACTACGTTGTTTAAGCACCCTGACTCAGAATTTCCTTGTCCTGCCTTGCGTGTGACAGGGAAATCTTTTTAACTTCCCAAACTTCAGCTGCTACTTTGTTCTGTAGCTGTGCAGTTTGCACATCTGGCTTCCTGGCTGCAAACTTGAATCTAGCTGTGGTTCCTGTCTCCATCAGAAATAATTCCCCAGAGTTCCTGGGGCCCCAGCTGAGATGACTAGAGCAGCTCTCACCTCTGAGCTGTTGTTTCAGCCTCTTTGCAAAGGTATTGGCTTGCACTTAGTGTATGTATGAAGTGACCGTCTCAACTGTAAGGGCTAGAAACTTCACTTTTAAACAATGAAAGCTGAGATAGTGGAGCTGAATTCTGCAGTCATGGAGTACATGTGGCCGTGATTATAAGTCACTAGTAAATGACACATGCCTCTTTGGCCTTCAAGCTGGCAGAAACTCAGCTCTCCACTTCCCATACCGCCCACTTAACTCTCCATCAGTGCAGCTCCGGCATGTTTATCAAAGCAGATTGTATGTACATAAATTCCAAGGGGGTAGCCATGTTAGTCTATTGTAGAAAGACAACAGAGTCTTGTGGCACTTTTAAAGACTAACAGATTTATTAATCGCATGAGCTTTCGTGGGAGAAAATCCCACTTCGTCAGACGCTTTGAAGATAGGAAAGTTACAGAGTGGGAGGAAATTAAATGCAGGGGAGTGTATGACATAGCATCAGGTCAGGCTGTAACAGCAAATCAAAATAGGTGTTAGGATTCAAAACACTGGGGAACAGCACATAGAGGAGGGGGAGGTCAATTCACTTGATGTAATGCGAGAAAAATCCATAGTCCCTGTTTAACCCCAAGACAACTGAGTCAAATTTGCATATAAGTTCGAGTTCTGCAGACTCTCTTTGAAGCTGTGATTTGTTATTCATCTGTTTCAACACAGCTATTAACAAATCGTTAAGGGAGTGGGAAGGGAGATTGAAGTGTTCCCCTACAGGTTTTGCAGTGTTGCAATTTCTGATGTCAGATTTGTGTCCATTGATTCTTTGGCGCAGAGACTGTCCTGTCTGTCCAATATATAAGGCAGAGGGGCATTTCCGGCACATGATGGCATAAATCACATTGGTGGATGAGCAGGTGAACGAACCCTTGATGGAGTAGGTGGCATGATTAGGCCCTGTGATGGTGTCATCAGTGTAGATATGAGGGCAAAGTTGGCAGCGTGGTCTGCTGCAGGGCTGTGTTCCTGCTTTAGTGTTTCTGCTCTGTGATCTGTAGTTGCTGGTAAGTATCCTTTTAAGATTAGGGGGCTGTCTGAAAGCAAGGAGAGGTCTGTCTCCCAAGGCTTGAGAGAGTGAGGGATCATCTTGTAAAATAGGCTGTAGATTTTTGATGATGTGTTGAAGAGGTCTGGCTTGGGGGTTGTAGGTGATGACCAGTGGCGTTCTGTTGTTATTTTTCATGGACTTCTCCTGCAGTAGTTGACTTCTGGGTACCCGTCTGGCTCTGTCAATTTGTTTCTTCACTTCTGTGGGTTTGTACTGTAGTTTTAAGAATGCCTGGTAGAGATCCTGAAGGTGTCTGTCTCTGTCTAAAGGGTCAGAGCAAATGCGGTTATATCTTAGGGCTTGACTGTACACAATGGATCGTGTGGTGTGTCAAGGATGGAAGCTCGAGGGATGTAGGTAACTATACCGATCAGTAGGTTTGTTAATAGCTGTGTTGAAACAGATGAATAACAAATCACAGCTTCAAAGAGAGTCTGCAGAACTCGAACTTATATGCAAATTTGACTCAGTTGTCTTGGGGTTAAACAGGGACTATGGATTTTTCTCGCATTACATCAAGTGAATTGACCTCCCCCTCCTCTATGTGCTGTTCCCCAGTGTTTTGAATCCTAACACCTATTTTGATTTGCTGTTACAGCCTGACCTGATGCTATGTCATACACTCCCCTGCATTTAGTTTCCTCCCACTCTGTAACTTTCCTATCTTCAAAGCGTCTGACGAAGTGGGATTTTCTCCCACGAAAGCTCATGCGATTAATAAATCTGTTAGTCTTTAAAAGTGCCACAAGACTCTGTTGTATGTACATTGTTGGTGATTAGTCATCAGGAAAGCTTGAACCTGCCACAGACCATGCACCCTCATGTCTAGGTAAATTATGAGGTCACTCTTCTAAGCCTGTCACTCCTTGAGGAGAGGAGCCTCCTTTGGTAGAAAGGATGTCTTGAGATCGTGATTGCCATTGCTTGGGGGTTAGGGGATGAGAAGAGGAGAAATTGGCTATATAGATAGGGTCCATGCTTCTGGTCAGTAGAATTCATCCGGTACACAATATATTGACTCTTTTCTAATAGTGCATGGGAATTCAAGTGCCATGGCATATGCTGTTTTAAGCCTATTGTCTTGTCTTATCTTGATCTAGTCCTTTCATTCTGCTTCTTATTTTTTAGGTTCAAATGAAGGATTTCAGATTCTCTTACAAATTTAAGATGGCTTGCAAAGAGGATGTGCTGAAACTTTGCCCCAACATCAAAAAAAAGTATGTAGTGCTTAAGCAACTAGCAGCCTGATTCTAGAACCATGTAATGAAGCCCTCCAATGCCATTTCTTTTCCTCTGTAGCAGGAAGTGTTAGAATGTCACAGTAAAATTCACTCTTCCTGTTAAATTTTGCTTGAGTTTGCTGCAAATGCTTAAGAGGGAAGAGATTCCTCTTCAGGAAAATACTACTACTGCCTTAGCTGCAAGTTTCTTATTTTGCTCCTCTCTTTGGTTTGTGTAAGAATAGTGCTAGCTTTGAAAACAGGTAGCAATTATTGCTGTTAAATACCCCAGAATGGTAAAGCACCTACATTACTGTTGTTTGTGCTACTCCTGAGTTGCAGGAGGCAGAGCTGACTAGCTGATGAAGAGAGAAGCACCACAAATTTCCAGCAAGCTTGTTCTTGTCAGAAGAAAAGTCTTACTGGACTAATGTGATCTGCTAAGAGCTGCTGAATAAAAATGTGAAGTTGAACACAAGCTCAGGTTTACCATGGCCTTATGCAGCATATGTTAGCTGGTATAACCACTCTTCCACTAGCGCACATGTGCTTACTTTTTAGAACATATCCTTGAGAGCAAGTGGGATTTTCAAAAGTGCCTACATAATTTGGGAGCACCAGTTCCTGGTTTTCAGGGGGATTTTGCACACGTACAACTGTGCTTGCATCAGTAGTGTCCTATGCAGAACCAAACAGCGTCTGGATTTGGGATTAGAAATTCTCAAACTGGCTGTTTAAATCTGCAGTCCAGTTCTACCCTCCTGTGACTGCTTGGGCTAGTTCCCTCTTCTGATCAAATGCACAGGCACTTGGCATTTCTGCGTGTCCTATTTTGCTTCTTGATGACATGGTGTCCAGCCCCTAACTCTTTGGCAGGGTGCACAAGGCCTAGAAATGAGTTGGCATAGTATAAATAGGGACCTGTTTCCTTCCCGCAGGGTGGACGTGGTGATCTGCCTAAGCACGACGGTGCGAAATGACACACTGCAGGATGCCAGGGAGCACAGGGTATCTCTGAAGTGCCGCAGACAGCTGCGCGTCGAGGAGCTGGAAATGGTAAGTATGCGTGGGGCTCTTGGGCCGATGGCTGGATCTGTTTTACATTGTTCCTGTAAAGTCTTCCTATATTAGTTCCCCTCTCTTGCATGCTTTGAAAAAGGAATGAAGCTCATTACCTGAGATGTAGCCAAACCTCTTTCTACTGAGAGAGCTGGAAGGCACAACTTCTAAAGCAACAAATCAAAGCCAGTTGCTCTTCAGCCTGACAGTGGTGACTTGGTGTTCTGATGCCGGCTGCCTCAGTCTAGCTCTTTATACTTAGCATTAGATAGCAGTACCCAGCCACTGACTTCCCCCAGTGCCCTTGAGGTAAGTATTAGCTGTCTTACAAAGAAGAGGTGACTTGTCCGAGGTCACACAGTGAGTCACTAGCTGAACAAGGATTAAAACCCATTTAGTCTCTAAACTAGGCTTCCTCCTAGTTCTCTGGCATTGGTAGTATTGACTGTAATAGACCCACCAGACTTTTTCCCCCCCTGCATTATTTTGTGTAAATGGTGAAACTCTGGCCATCCCCAGAAGCTTCAGGGGCAGAGTTGGGGGAAATAAACATCTTGCCTCACTGGGCAGCACCTTCATGCTTTCCCTGGCTTACTTGCTAATTAAGGAGCACAGCAGGATTGGTTTCCATCAATGTTTTGGCCTTTAATTTTCATCCAGAAGAATATTGGCTGCCTTAGGTCCTGTTGTAGAGGGAAAGGGAAGAATCTTCAGGGATGTAGAGGAACGTGGGACTGGAAGAGAGAGAAAGGGCAACACCACTCAGTGTTAGATGTGGTAGATCTAGACTTTATAAGGCATATGATATTGTCTCACTTCATATTCTCGTTAATAAACTGGGGAGGTACAAACTAGATAGAGCTACTATAAGATGGGTGAAAAACTGGTTGGATAACCGCTCCCAGAGAATAGTTATCAATGGTTCACATTCAGGCTGGAAGGACATAACAAGCGGGGTGTCGCAGGGATCTGTCCTGGGTCCGGTTTTGTTCAGCATTTTTATCAATGACTTAGATCAATGGTTTTCAACCTTTTTTGGGCTGTGGAATCCCTGAAGGCAACAAATAAATCATGGAACCCTAAACTTTTTGTTATGATCTCTCTCACAACAAAACCACATAATATACAATTATACATTGTAAAGTTATAAAGAAACAAATTTTTTGTGCAAACTCAGGCAACAGAAATTATTGAAAAATATAGAATGAAAAATTAATAAGTTATTTAAAATTGTTTTTATTAATAATGTAAATGTATTTTTATTAATAATTTAAATGTATTTTATGCTTACATGACAGTCTTGTCAAAGAAGAGGGGCAAAGAAGAAAAGGGGTGGTAGGGCAAAAGAGGGAAAGGTGGGAAAGCGTGGGGACAAAGGCCACGGTGACAAGAGAGGGTAGGGGTGGGATGGCTGTCAAAAAGAAAAAAGAAACAAGAAAAAGAGAAGGAACGCAGAGAAGAGAAGGAAGGGGAAGGAGGAAGGAAAGGGGAAAGGAAGAGAAAGAAAGGAAGGAAACAAGAAAGAAGGAAGGCAGAGAAAGAAAGAAGAAAAGAGAGAAGGAAGAAGGAGAAAGAAAAAAGGAAGGAAACAGAGAGAAGGAAAGAGAAAAGAAACAAAAAAGAAAGAAAAGGAAGGAACAAGGTAGCCCCGGAGCACATATAATTAAACTAAACCTTAGGAAAGTGTAGTGTAGACATAGCCAAAAAGTAATTCAGTGAAGTACATCCCAGTGGGAATCCTCTCAGCTTTTCTTTTCTTTTCCCTTTCGCTTTCCCAAATATGAGGCCCGAGACAACCCAACTCTTTCCCCACAGAATTATTTTGGCTTGTTATCTGAATAATGGCCTGTGGGGAAAGAGTTGGGTTGCCTGGGCCTCACATTTGGGAAAGGGAAAGGAAAGGAAACCGAGGATTCACACTGTGATGTACTTCACTAGTGCCCACATCAGACCCCACTTTCCCTATGTTCTCCTCAGCCCCCATCCCCTTTCCCCAAGATCCCACTACAGTCCTCCTATCCCCCCACCCTCCTCCACACTTCCCCAGGCCGCTCTGTCCCTAGCCCCCACTCCAGTCTCCCAACCCCCTCCATCTCTCCCCAGCCCCCCCCCCACAGTCTCCCCTCCAGCCATCCACAGTGCCCTCCACCACTACCCAGCCCCTATCGGCCCCTACCCAGTCTCCTTATCCCCATGCCCCCTTCACCCCTCCCCCTTGCCTTGCCCCCAGACGGCAAAGGCCTGGGGCTAGCCTGAGGCGGCAGAGAACGGCAGCTGGCAGCGTGGCTGAATCAGGCCATGCTGCTGGCCCCGCGCTTTGCTGCTGCTGATGCCGCCGCCGCCTCCTGGGGCCACCCAGATCGGGCCACTGGAGGCTCCTGGGGCCTCCAAGGCTGCCCGGGTCAAGCCGCTGCCGCCGGCTCCCGCGGCAGCCCAATCTGGGCGGCTCCGATGGCCTGATCCATCCAGTCCTGGCTGCGTCGGGAGCTGGTGGTGGCCCGATCTGGACGGCCCCAGCAACTCCGGGAGCCACCACTAGGACCCCCCAATCTCTCCCTAATTCCCCGCAAGCCTAATGACCCCCTTTACCCAGCCCACACTTACCCACATGGGCTGCAGGGTCTTCCCAGTTCCCGCCCTGCACAGTCCATGTGGCTGGGCTGAGCAGGGCGGGAGATTTAAATTACCCTGGCTCCCGGCCGGCAGGTCTCGTGGAACCCTAAGGTTCTGCCTACGGAACCCTAGGATTCTGCGGAACCCTCGTTGAAAAACACTGACTTAGATGATGGCATAGAGAGCAAACTTATTAAGTTTGCAGATGATTCCAAGCTGGGAGAGATTGCAAGTACTTTGAAGGATAGGATCACAATTCAAAATGATTTGGACAAACTGGGGAAATGGTCTGAGATAAATAGAATGAAATTCAATAAAGATAAGTGCCAATTTCTCCACTTAGGGTTGAACAACCCATTGCACCCATACAAAATGGGCAATGACTGCCTAGGAAGGAGTACTGCAGAAAGGGATCTGGGTATAATAGTGCACCACAAGCTAAATATGAGTCAGCAGTGTAATACTGTTGCAAACAAAAGCAAATGCCATTCTGGGGTGTATTAACAGGAGTATTGAGAATAAGACACGAGAAGTGATTCTTACACTCTACTCTGCACTGATTAGGCCTCAACTTGACTACTGTGTCCAGTTTTGCGCGCCTCATTTCAAAAAGGATGTGGAGAAACTGGAGAAAGTCCAGAGAAGGGCAACAAAAATGATTAGAGGTCTGGAACATTTGACCTATGAGGGAAGATTGAAAGTGCTGGGTTTGTTTAGTCTAGAAAAAAGGAGACTGAGAAGGGATAGGTTAACAGTTTTCAAATACCTAAAAGGTTATGAGGAAGAAGGAGAAAAATTATTCTCCTTAATCACAGATGATAGGACAGGAAGCAATGGGCTTAAATTACAGCAAGGAACGTTCAGCCTAGACATTAGGAAAAAATTCCTAACTGTCAGGGTGATTAAACACTGGAATAAGTTGCCTCGGCAGGTTGTGGAATCTCCTACATTGGAGGTTTTTAAGAACAGGTTAGACAAACACTTGTCAGGGATGGTTTAATTGGGGTACTTGGTCCTGCCATGACTGCAGGGAACTGGACTCAGACCTGTCATGGTTCCTTCCAGTTTCTGTGAGTCTATTCCATGTGACCTCAGGGTAAATGCAAAACCCTTGCTTCAGTAAAGCAGTGTAAAATAAAATTTCACTCTAAAATCTAAAAACTGTGACCTGACTGTGTCTTGATTGCTGCATGGATTTGCCAAATGGATTTTTCACTGGTTTTCACTCTTTCGGCTCTGCCCAGGATAACTAAAACATACAATCAGGTAAGTGGGAGAATGAAGCTGATGGTGAATCTACATAAGAGACAGATGTCTGTGACTGGAACAGGAGAACCAGATATTGCCATCCCCCAAGGAATGGTAGCCAGTGAAAAGTACCCAGAGTTGAGATATGCCTCCAAGATGGTATCTAGACATGTGACAACTCAGTGACTGGTTTTCAACACTCATCAATCCTTGATAAAAACCACTAATTGACTTTCTGCTCGAGTCTTAGCTAATTGCTTATTTTCCTGGGTCTACTTGCAGACTGAGGATATTCGGCTGGAACCAGAACTGTATGAGGCTTGTAAGAGTGACATCAAGAACAATTGCCAGAATGTGCAGTATGGCAATGCACAGGTGATGGGCCTTTAACTCTACATTTCATCTTTTCACTGCACATAGTCTGGTTTGGAAGAGCGATCTTGCCGCAGCAAGTACAGAGCTTTAGACTTGCATTTTGGAGTACTTTCCACTTTTTGCAAGAATTAGAATGTTTCAGTGTCCAGTGCTTTCCACGTATCTGGGCACACTATGGTCCTCTGCACCAGCATGAAGTAAATGATTTTGTAAATCTAGTTGAATGGAAAAGTGTCGTGACCAACTCCATCTTGCTAAAACTAACAAATGCCTAGCTGAATATAATCTGCTGTATAATACAGCATTAGTGATTTTTTTGGGGGTAAATTCCAGCCTTTTGATGTCTAGGACTTAACAAGCACCCAGAAAATTGAAAATGAGCCCATGGGCGTCGGAACACTGGAAGTGTTTCTTGCCAGAGTAGTTGGGGGAGGATTTTTACCACGAGTGTGCTTTTCTCAACTGCTGTAACACTGTCTTGTTACAGATTATTGAGTGTCTGAAGGAAAACAAGAAGCGTCTGAGTAACCGGTGTCATCAGAAAGTGTTTAAACTGCAGGAGAATGAGATGATGGATCCAGAACTAGACTACACGCTCATGAGGGTCTGCAAACAGATGATCAAGGTAGTAACAGTATGCTGGCTGGTGAGAGGATGGATTTGAAGACCAAAGGGGAAGTTAACTTGCTAGAAATCTCAGGGTATTCCTGTGTAGGACAAAAGATGGAAGGAAGGGATAGGTTTTATTAAAAATAAATAGAAAATAAAACAAGTTCTGCATTCTCTAGTGGCCTATTGCCAAGACATCTGCTTCAACCATGCTGCTTTTCTACACAACATAATTGGATCTTTTTGATTTATAACTTTGAATCCATGTGAGTGTTCTTTCAGAGTTCTCCTCTTTAGACTGAACTCTCTGCCATTGTGTCCCATGATCAAGGTGGGCTGAGTACAAGCAAATCTGTTGCCTTGAGTATCAACTGGTGTTGTGGGAGAAAGGGGTTGAGGTGCTGGAATTTTTGACAAAATTCAGCTCTAGTTTATCCTGCTGCTGCCCTGGATGGAGGATGCCTTTCCAAAGTTGTCAGGAACACAGGCTGACACAACTCTTCCAGTTCACCACTAATAGACTTTTATCCAGTGACACACTAGGAAAGAATATATAGCTGCTCTGTCCACACAGAGGATTGATCAGCCATTGAAAGGTTAGAAGCACTGTACTCAGAAGGCTGACATCTTGTTGTTGTGAGACAGCATTAAACACTAATAAAAATACTTCACTGCTTAGCTGTAGGAGCCCCAAGGCACTGAGTTGAACATGGAGAGGTAATAAAACAGTAATCTGGTTCCTTTTATGGCTAAGACTTAATGCCTGACTGAAGGGTTAGTAATGAACTCAGACTTGTGAAAAAAAGTTCTATAGCATAATCAAGTGGAGTGGAAGGTTAACACACTGTGGAAGCCTCAACTATATCTCATAGAACTGGAGACGTTGTAAGAGCAGGATGCAGCAGAGCAGTGATTAGTCTGTAGAGGTTTTATCAATCCAGTGATCTAGATGGACAGTTTATTACCACTGTGCACTAGATTCAGCTCTCCAGTCCTCTGTACATTGCAGTGAGCACCACCTTAGCAATGCTCTGGTGTCCTGCCTGGCACATGTTGCACAGGACAGTGACTTATATGTGTGATCACCAGCTTCTGTTCCTGTTTCTAGAGAAAATAGGCATAAAAAATGATGATGGGGATGAGGTCCAAACAGAAACAACGGAAGTTTTGCCCCATGGTGTGACATGAGAATACAGTGAATGGGGAAGTAAGGAGGCATATGGCTTTGCTTGGTGTTACTGACACAGAACAGCCAACTGCAGCCTGGGACCTCTGTTGGTAGCAACTTCTGCCCAAAATGATGTTCAGCCTCCATTGAGGGTGTGAGGGAGTTACTGTTTGGAGGGGTATTGGCAAGGGAGAACCAGGTATGGTTCCTCTTTGGCTTGGGTGAATGAATAGTCTCTTTATGCTTGAAGGTTCATAAACTGTAAGACTTGGGTTTCTCTTTGCAGAGGTTCTGCTCTGAAGCAGATTCAAAGAACATTTTGCAGTGTCTGAAACAGAATAAGAACAGTGAGGTGATGGACCCTAAATGTAAACAAATGATCACCAAGCGACAGATCACACAGAATACAGGTAACGTGGCCTCCATTTCTCTTCCCAGGGGAAGGAGCTAGCTACCTGGCTGGGCAGATCTTTGCAGCCTAACTGTAGACCCCTTTCCTTCATTGAGTTCCTCTTCACCCAGAGTCTAAGCCAATGATTTCTCCACCCTAGTTACTGTCATTTTTGGCTTCACTTACTCCTGAGGTTTGTACTATGTGGTCAGTTTCTTCAAAGAAAGAAGTGACAATTTAGTTTTTTCAAGCTGCTGCAAGATGGTCGTCCAGAAAGAATTCCTACCACAAAGTCCCTCTGTCGTGTTGTTGATGCACCTTTTGTTCCAATAGTGTGTAAATTCTACTATGGTTCCTTCCCATCTTTCCTCTCTTGGTTAGATTACCGCTTGAATCCAGTGCTCAGGAAGGCCTGCAAACAAGACATCCCCAAATTTTGCCAAAACATTCTGAGCACGGCCAAGGATGATGCAGAGTTGGAGGGTCAGGTCATTTCCTGCCTCAAGTTGAAATATGCAGACCAGGTGAGAGGGGAGGGCATAGGTGTAACTATGAGCTGTGGAGAAATGTGCGCAGCAACAATGTGACCCTCCATCCTAGTAATTTCCAGAGGAGTAGCCGTGTTAGTCTGTGTATAGCAAAAACAGCAAGAGTCCTGTGGCACCTTAAAGACTAACACATTTCTTCAGGCATAAACTTTCGTGGGCTCCAACCCACTTTGTCAGGTGCATGAAGTGGAAACTACAGTTGAGAGGTATATATACACATGCCAGGGTGAAGGAAGGCAAGTGTTAGCAAAGTCAGTTCAGTTAGGGGAGATGAGGCCCATTCACATCAGTTGATTAGAAAGTGAGAATGTGTGAACAGGGACAATAACATTTTGCAATGTAAACAGAGTCCTGTGGCACTTTTAAAGACTAACAGATTTATTTATCGCATGAGCTTTCGTGAGAGAAAATCCCACTTCGTCAGACGCTTTGAAGATGGGAAAGTTACAGAATGGGAGGAAATTAAATGCAGGGGAGTGTATGACATAGGATCAGGTCAGGCTGTAACAGCAAATCAGAACAGGTGTTAGGATTCAAACACTGGGGAACAGCACATAGAGGAGTGGGAGGTCAAATCACTTGTTGTAATGAGAGAAAAATCCATAGTCCCTGTTTAACCCCAAGACAACTGAGTCAAATTTGCATATAAGT
>ML686049.1:3982192-4010387 GCA_007922175.1 Pelusios castaneus
ACTTATATGCAAATTTGACTCAGTTGTCTTGGGGTTAAACAGGGACTGTGGATTTTTCTCTCATTACAAGTGATTTGACCTCACCCTCCTCTATGTGCTGTTCCCCAGTGTTTTGAATCCTAACACCTGTTCTGATTTGCTGTTACAGCCTGACCTGATCCTATGTCATACACTCTCCTGCATTTAATTTCCTCCCATTCTGTAAGTTTCCTATCTTCAAAGCGTCTGACGAAGTGGGATTTTCTCTCACAAAAGCTCATGCGATAAATAAATCTGTTAGTCTTTAAAAGTGCCACAGGACTCTGTTGTCTTTCTACAATAGACTAACACGGCTACCCCTTTGGAATTTTGCAATGTGTTAGCCATTCCAAGTCCCTTGTTCAGACCCAGTCTGATTGTGGCAAGTTTGCAAATCAGTTCCAGCTCTGCAGTTTCACGCTGAAGTCTGCTTTTGAAGTTTTTCTTTTGGAGTACGGCAGCTTTCAAGTCTATACCATACACCAGGGGTCGGCAACCCGCGGCTCCGGAGCCGCATGCGGCTCTTTGTCTCCCCCCTTGTGGCTCCCTGGCAACGCCCTCCAGGGAGCCAGGTGTGAAGTAGCTCTGGAGTTCTGGCCACGACTCCCAGGCCTCCTCCGCTCCGAGTCAAGCCTCTCCCCGCGCCTCTTCCCTTCTCCAGCCTGACCCACGCCTCTCCTTCTCTAGCCTGATCCGCGCCTCTTCCCTTCTCCAGCCTGACCTGTGCCTCTCTCCTCCTCTAGCCCGAGCCTGTCTCTTCCCTTCTCCAGCCCGAGCCTGTCTCTTCCCTTCTCCAGCCCGAGCTGTGCCTCTCTCCTTCTCTAACCTGATCCGCGCCTCTTCCCTTCTCCAGCCCGAGCCTGTCTCTTCCCTTCTCCAGCCCGACCCGCACCCCCACGCTATGTTCCCTGTAAGTTGCACGGGTATGCGGCTGCGCAGCTTAGAGGGACGCCCAGCAGCCCCCACCATCCCCCGAGCTGGGGCTGTCCTGTGGCTTGCTTGCTTTCTTGCTTACTTTCTGCAGCTGGGCTCCGGGGCTATCCTGTGGCTTTCTTTCTTCTTTTTCTTCTTCCTTTTTCTTTCTTCTTTCTTCTCTTTGCTTCCTTCCTTTTTTTCCTGCTTTCTCTTCCTTCCTTCCTTCTCTTTGCTTCCTTCCTTTTTTCCCTGCTCTCTCTTTGCTTCCTTTCTCTTTTCCTTCTTTCTCCTTTCCCTCTTTTTTCTTTCTCTTCCTTCCTTCTTTTTTCTTTTTCTTTCTCTTCCTTCCTTTCTCCTTTCTTTCTTTCTTTCCACCGTTAAAATGTTTGTGTAAATTGTTTATTAACATCATTAAACATCATTTTTTGTTGTTAAAAATCAATATGCATATCTGTTCTATTATTCAGTTTCTTAACCAGGAGGCTACCCATTGCGGCTCTCAAAACACTTGCTTATTGAAGGAATTTTTTAAAATGGCTCTTCTTATCTTTTGGGTTGCCGACCCCTGCCATACACTATGCTACACTCCAACAGAATGCAAACGTCAGTGTGAAACTACAGAGCTGGAACTGGATCTGAACAGGGACTTGGAATGGCTAACACATTGCAAAAAGTAATTGTCCCTGTTCACACATTCTCACTTTCTAATCAACTGATGTGAATGGGCCTCATCTACCCCAATTGACCTGACTTTGCACTTGCCTTCCTTCACCCTGGCATGTGTATATATACCTCTCAACTGTAGTTTCCACTTCATGCGTCTGACGAAGTGGGTTGAAGCTCATGAAAGTTTATGCCTGAAGAAATTTGTTAGTCTTTAAGGTGCCACAGGACTCTCACTGTTCTTGCATCTTGTTAAATTAGACTTTCACTTATAAGCGTACACACACACTGCGTAATCTTGTGCTATATATAGATAAGGGTCTGAGTGCTTTGCTCTCACAATTTAACTTTAATTATCTCCTAGCCTTCGCTAGAGAGTAAACATATTAAATGCATTTAACCTTGGTATTCAGTTGTCAAGAAAGCTAATTTGTAAAAATCAAACTCATTTGGTATCTTTCTCCTTTTGATAGCGTCTCTCTCCAGACTGTGAGGATCAGATCCGAGTGATAATCCAGGAATCAGCTCTTGATTACCGGCTAGATCCTCAGCTGCAGATGCACTGTTCTGATGAGGTAGGAGACGTGATTACTGGGTCCCTTAGTTCAGTTGAAAGCTCCTCTCGGCAGCTTCATCCTCAGTCTCACCGTTTTTAATAAAATGAACACTTTTGACAAGTCAACTTAACTACTCTTAACTAGTTCCAGGCTCTCTGCTTGCAACTTGTGGTAGGTTCTGAAGAATTGCATTCTGCACAACCAGTATTTCTAAGTCAAGCTTTGCCTCTGGCATTCACATTGACACTGATATACTCTAGAACAGGGATCAGCAACCTTTGCTGGCCCTGTGCCAGCCCCATCCCACGCTCCCTCAGTAGGTGCTGGTGGCAGGGCCAGCAGGGGACAGGAGCTGGTGTGCACAGCGGCACCGTTTCCCTACGGGCCCCACCCCTGCATGCAGCTCCTGTCCCCTGCCACTTCCTTGCGAGGGAGGCAGAGCCAACTGGGGACAGGAGCCATGTGCATGGCTGCACCTTTTCCCTGCTGGCCCCACCCCGCAGCTGGGAAGCGGGGCCACCAGGGCAGAGGAGACATGGCACACACACTTCCCTTATGGCCCCAGGCCGTACTGAGGGGGAGCAGCCGTGGTGCTGCTGGGAATAGGCGTGCATGCCAGCTTTGGCATGCATGCCGGGGTTGCTGACACCTGCTCTACAAGTATGAGTAATCATTATTACTTGTGAAAAGCAGACGGAAGATAATGTATCCTTTTGCATTTCCCAATGGTCATGAGTGAACACTAGTAGCTGAAATCTGTTTTGGCATTTCCACGTCACTTTAAGCAGTGTTTCATGAATAGCACATTTCATGCCAGAGCAGTGTTTGTGAGCCATTTTTCTTTCCCCTGCTTGTGCCTCTTTGTCCTGGACATCTCAGAGCAGCATTACTAGACAATGGACACAGTAGGGTCCTTGTGTTGAACAGGCCAGCGGAGGAGCACATGCGCAATTGAGGAATAGGAATATGTCTCTAAAACTGGTAGGCAGGACAGCTGGCAAGGTAAAGGGAGAGGAGTAGAGACACAAACTGAATTAGCTAGACCATAGATGTCTTAAACTTCAAAGTATATAGGTTGTTGGAGATATTAGAGTTAAAATGTACATCACCTCCTGCTACCCTAGCGTTCGGTAGTGTGCACATGGACGCTGAATCTGTTGCAATCCACAGTTCCTTGTTGACAATGGAACAGGTCTGAAATGGCTTCAACTTGCCAGTTGTTAAATCTCTGTCCACTCTGGCTTTTATATTCACTAATCAATCCAGTTTTGGATTAGAGAATATAGAGTTGGCTCAGAATACAGTTGGAATATTCTTTAGATGGCATGTTAAACCTTCAGTCAGACTGCTGGTGGTAATCCTCCATAAACATATCGCAACATCTACAGATCATCCTTAATCCATTCACTGACCTACGCTTGCTGTATAGGAGACATTGAATACATTTAGAGCAGGCCATCTTTGTAACATCTTGTAAAATAAGCCAGCATCAGTGAGCAGGATAAAAAGAATAAATGGGACCGCCAGGCTCTTTGAGACATTGTTACTATAAGGGCATGTTCTCATTGTAAAAAGTAAGCAAGTAAACAGTGATTTGCTATTTTCTTCTGAAATAGACAACATTTTTATAAAGTAAAGAGGCATCCTAAATTTGGGCCCACCTTGTGTTGAAAGTTTTGCGATGCACGTTCAGCTTAGCTCTCATTCCTTACCTCTGTTGCCTTTTACTTTGGAAATAGTTTTGCTTCAATGATGACCCTACGTGTGTTCCATTTCAGATGTGCATCTGCCTGAGACAGGGAGATTTGTTAGCAGTGCCTGGTGCACCATTCCTGTGCCTTGCACCTCCTTGTATTCCCTGCCAAGGAGTTAAGAGCCAGTATGGACTGACCACCTTTCCACTTGCTTTCTGTCATCTGTGATCTGAGACAGAACCTCTCTGAAGCATCAACTGGCATTCTTTTTTCTTAGGTGTAAATAGTTTTTCTTCATTAAATTAGTTTTAGATAAGCCTCTTACTGGACTTGGGGTTCTCACCACCCCCTTATTCTGAGTGGCTTCAGGATTCAAGAAGTGTGTGGCCTGTCTCTGGGCTTTCCCAGTCAGCGATAGACACAGCACCTGCTTATATTGCCTTGGGGGCCTTCATATTATTTCCCAGTGTAGCATCTGTCAAGCCTTCCTTTGGTGAACTCGTCAATCACATGACTTCAAACTAACAAGGAGTCCTGTGGCACTTTTTAAAGACTAACAAATTTATTTATTTAGTCTTTAAAAGTGCCAGAGGGCTCCTTGTTTGTTTTGCTGAACTAGACTAACATAGCTACCTCTTTGGAACATGACTTCAAACTGTGAATGTTGCTGCTGGATCACTCCATGAGACCAAAATAGAAATCCTCTGTACTTTGGACAGAGGCACTCTGGAGCGCCCCTTGAAGCATGGTTGACTCTGCCTCCAGCACCACAATAAGCAGAGTTCAGGAGTCCAACAAAAAAAACAAGGTAAAACATCCACTTACAGGGACAAATTTCAGTAATCCCTGCTAAATCCGCATCTAAGACAAGGCCTTTCTTCCCCAAACCACTCGGTTGGGGGAAACTTAGCACCCTGATATGGGTGTCAGGAGCTCAAAGAAAACATGGAACTAGACCCTTGGCACTGAGAATCTCGGATGCCACCTACTGAAGTAGTTGCATCTGACCATGCTCAGTATTGAGGAGGGAAAGGAGGTACTAATGAGGGACAAAAGCTCTGTTCACTAAGCCGTGCTAGTGGCTGGATACACCAGTGTTTCTCAACCTTTCGTGGACCAGGGAACACGTAAAGGGATTAATTACTTTACATGTAAGACCTGATGAAAATTATCTTGAAAAAGCCAATATATACCAGCTGTAATGTTTGTGATTTCTGTGTACTACGTATTCCTGTGAAAACAATTCAGGAAACCGAATTAAATTCAATTTTATGAATATAACATGCATTTATTTCTTTTTAAAAATATAACAATTATTCACACAGCTTAAAACTGAAAATGATATTACGTAAGTTTTAATGGGAATTTTGGGCCTGCATGTTCAAACAAATTTAATCTAGTCTTCAAGTAAGGTTCGCCAAAGAAAGTCTTACAATGGAAGTTATGTCCGAGAGATTTCAGTGCCAGCAGTAAGAGCATCAGGAAATTTTAAAATGCCCCAGCCACAACAAAGGAGCCAGGTGACTGCAGATGTCAACGCATGCCAGGAAGCTTTGCTGTGGCTGGGACATTTTAAATCTCCCAGGCATGCATGGACTCACTGCATTGTTCCTTCCATCCTTCCCCCTCAGCCCTCTCCCAATGGGGAGGGTTCGGGGTTGGTCCTGGAACACCAGTTGAGAAACATGGAGATATACAATTCCAGAGAACCTGACACTCTTTAGAGACCCAAAATCATGGACACTGTGGAATCTGATCCTGTTGAGAGTCCTGACACCATCAGTTCAACATTTACTGGTACCATCAACCAGCCAAAGGAGAGGAGGACCGAGCCTTGATACAAATGACTCTGCTGATCAGTAGAGAGGCCTTGTATTCATTAGTGAAACTAGGAACCAATGGGAGAACTTGACTGGCCTTCTGGAGGCAGAATATTAGCCCTGATAGAGGCTCAAAGATCCTCTGAAGATCAGAAGAAACACAGCAACCCAGACTGGCACCAGAAATAGAGGCAAATGCCTGGACCTTTTCAGCAAGAAGACCTTTACCAGCTGCAAATTTACAATTCCATAAAGCAAAATGAGATTTTAATTAATGACCATAAACGATCCAATTTTTGCCAACCAGCTGTCTCAGAAACACAGACAACAATTAGAAGCAATCGGAGGGAAAATTGTTAGCCAGATTTGCTCTTCAGGCTTCTGTAGATGGCACTGTATGTTGTCTTGTGGCGTCCGTGCTTCATGGCTCCTGTTTCCCCAATTTCCTACAATCACCACTGAGGACCTGCCCCTTAGAAGGGGAATCATCTGTTCAATGAGAGGAGGGACACATCATAATATACCTTCCAAGATTTGAGAGCAACACTTGATGCTCTGGGTATCATGGAGAAAATACCCTAAACTGCAGCCTCACCAAAGGCAACGGCACACTCCAGCCCTTCTGCCACCCGAGACCATGTGAGCATTCACAAAAGTTGGAAGATTGCAACATAGAAAGTGGAACATTCCTTCATTCTTCTCTCATCTTCACCCTCCTCCCTAGCAGCCCTTTTGACAGGAGCTCCGAGAGCTGCTGTCCAACCCTGTTGTCGGACTGTTCCTCATGCCAGATTTCACCACACTTTTTCATGGCAGCCTAGATCACTTCTTGGCAGGGTGCCAAATAACATCAGATAGATGGGTGCAGGACGCCATTAACCAGTGAATATCCTATAGAATTTCTGTCTGCCCATGCTTCCTTCTGCAGCCCTTCTCAGGGACCCCTCTCACAAAAAGGTTGTTAGGCAGGAAACACTCTGCTCTAACTGGGAGCAATGCAGCCAGTGGTGCTTCAGCATGAAAAGATTCTGCCTGAAGTATTTCCTCATCCCCAAAAAGAAAGGGTCGGGGGAAGGGGACCAATTATGGACCTTAGATAGCTAAATGGCTTAATTCAGTGCCTGAAAACACTCTCACTGAGAGCTATAATGCCATCTTTTATTCAAAGGAAAGAGATAATGAAAGAGCTATAAATCAGTCTGAAGAACTTTTATTTCTATGTCAACATCCAGCCTGCACGCATGAGGTTCTTGAGGTTTACTTTTGGTCTAGGCAAGTACAGAGTGCAGGTCCCCTTCAGCCCCTTCCCAGGGTCAAGGATGTTCATGAAGGTGTTATCTGTAGTGGTGGCACGTCTGTTGTCAGGGCATGTCATTGTTCCCCTACCTGGTTGACTGGCTGCTCAATGGGAAGTCATGCCAGACTCTACAAGGAAGCGCTACACAGAAAACGGAAGAGATTTTACAGAAGGTGCCTATGGAGATTCCCCTTTTATTGGACTATTCCCCTCCCTCAAGATATCAGGATTATTGCCAGCTCCTTAAGGGTACACTTAGCAGCTGTTAGTGCCTGTGGTCCCCTGGATGTATGACTATGGCATCTTTGCCCATCCCATCACAGTGAAGTTCTCAAAAAGGCTTGTCAGAGGTGTTTCTTCTTCGAGCGATGTCCCTGTGTGTGCTCCACATCAGGTGTCATCGCGTCTCGCGGCAAAGAGCGGAGTCTTCTCAGCAGTAGTGCCAGAGGGGGCTGCACGCGCCGGCTGCGGCTCGCACCACTCCAGGCAGTCTAGGCGCGCGCAGCCCCCTCACTCCCTCAGTTCCTTTCAACCGCCTTCGGGTGAAGACGGAGCTTCCTCACTAGCAATCTCTCTCTCTCAACCTAAGAAGAAAGAAACGACAAAACAAACAACTTTCAGTCACAGTTTGACTGCCCTTTAAATTTATACTTCTCTAGTATTTTGGAAAAAAAAATAAAGCCGCCGGTCCATTTTGGCCGGTAACGGTCGAACGACAGCACTAATAGCTGCCGAGCACTGACAATGCCATCCTCATCGGGCTTTAAAAGATGTTCGGGGTGTAAGGACCCGATACCAGCGTCGGACGGACACTCGCAGTGTGTCCGTTGTCTGGGGGACTCTCACGTCCCACAGAAATGCTCGCATTGTCTCAACCTAAGCGCTAGAGCCAGGAAAGAAAGAGATCTAAGGCTAAGGATGTTCCTGATGGAGAAATCCTTAGCCCCGGCATCATCCTCAGGCACAGACAGTCTCTTCCCGGATCCATCGACAAGCTGCCATTCAAGCGCTCTGTCACCAGCGCACACTAACGCTTCAAAGAGGGGTTGTTCCCCCTCAAAGAAATAATTAAAAAAGGCTGCCCATAAGGCTTCTGGTTCCTTGGGCGTTAAATCGGCCGCAAACCATGGGAGTGAGAGAACCTCCCACAAGGAGCCGGGAACAAGACCTGCGGGCTCCTCTTCCCCCGCACAAGCGGGCCCGGACAAAGCAGTCCCCAGCAAGCAGGCAGATCGCACAGCCACAGCACCGTCCTTGGCACCGCCTGAAACCTCGGCGCCGCAGCAGCAACAACTGCCTCTGGCACCGGGCTCTGCTCAACAGCTGGCAATGGAGGGAACTCACGGTGCGGTTGCCCCGGCACCATACATAGAGTCTCAGCCGGCACCGCGCAAGAGAGCAAGGAAGGAGAAGCATATTTCTCCTTCTCACTCCATGACACACAGCTCTAGAAGGGAATCCTCCCATGCCCATTCTCATCATGGACACTCTTATTGTTCACATAGGTGCCGGTCTCCTACTGGGTCCGCATCATCTATGCACTCTTCTACAGGCTCAAGGCGAAGCCCTCGGGGAACTAGACATCTCTCCCCATGCTGTCGTTATAGCACACCGCACCGCAGATCCTCAGATAGATGGGAGCATCGCTCCTGCTACAGCAAGCACTCTAGTAAACACCATTACCACCATTCTCGTTCTCCAACCCGCTCACCAAGTCACTCTCTCTCCACGCTCTCTGAGCGCTCATCACAATCGCCCCTCTCAAGGGGCACGGTCCACAATGCCTCCCAGGTGCATCAACAAACTTCTATAGAGGACGCAGTAATCCCGTCCTCAACTTCCTCTAGTGATGATACAAAGCTATTCAATGACCTATTCAAAAGAGTGGCACAGGAGTTGGAGATCCAGCTGGAGGAAGTCACGGAGCCTAAACACAAAGTCCTAAAGATTCTACATGCCTCGACATTGTCCAAACTGGCTATGCCAATGGACTCTGCTATAATGGACCCCGCTAACGAGGTCTGGCAAAGCCCAGCCACCACATCCACCACAAACAAAAGAAATGATAGGAAGTGGTACATTCCCTCAAAGGGAATGGAATTTCTGTTCACACACCCTCCAGCTAATTCACTAGTAATGGACTCAGCCAATCAGAAAGGGAGGCAAACGAATTTCAAGTCCACACCACAAGATAAGGACGGAAAGCGCTTAGACCACTTAGGTCGTAAGATATACTCTTCAGCCACCCTACTCTTGAGGATTGCCAACTATTCTGCTCTCCTCTCTAATTACAATCACTTAATACTCGAGAGGTTATCCCAACTCACAGACTTCCTCACAGATAATAAAAAACAACAACATAGAAGTTTGGTAGCAGAAGGACAGTTGGTATCCAGAACATCCCTTCAAGCATCCTTGGATGTAGCAGACACTGCAGCACGAGCTGTGGCCACAGCAATTGTTATGAGAAGGGCATCTTGGCTGCAAACAGCAGCCCTGCCTAGAGACCTTCAAACAAAGATAGAAGATCTTCCCTTCGATAAGACAAACCTTTTTTCTGATAAGACAGACGCACTCATGCACGCGATGAAAGATTCGAGAGCCACCCTGCGAACGCTTGGGATCCATACCCCAACATTCAGAAAAAAGCAGATGAGATTTAACACCTTTTCTCGTCGATATCAGCCTTACTACCATCCTCAGAATCACCAGAGACATGATCATTCTTCGAGGGGTAGACAGAGGGGTTACAGACGAAGACAATCTTCGCAGTCATCCAACAATACCCAACCTCAACCCCAAAAGCCTCAGTTTTGAGTGCTTGGTCGAGGGTTTGAGACTTCCTCCTGGTCCAGCAACATCAAACCAAGTGCCCGTGAACTTCGATTTCTGCCTCAGGCAATTCCTTCCTGCCTGGTCCTCCATCACAAAGGACAAGTGGGTCTTGGAAATAGTAAACAAAGGTTACTCCATCCCCTTGACTTCCCGCCCTCCTCCTCATTACCCTTCCCCGTCCCTCTTCAGGGACACCAGTCACGTACAACTCCTTCAACAGGAAATCAAACAAACCTCTCCTTGCTTACAGATACCCCCCTCAACCTTAAACTGATACTCACCAGCAACTACAGACCAAACATCAGAAACATTAAAGCAGGAACATATCCCTACAACAGACCACGTTGCCAACTTTGCCCACATATCTACACAAAAGACACCATCACACGACCTAATTGAGTGAGCTACTCCATCAAGGCCTCGTTCACTTGCTCATCCACTAATGTGATTTATGCCATCATGTGTCAGAAATGCCCCCCCCCCCCATCCGCCGCACCTTGTTTATTGGACAAACAGGACAGTCTGTATGCAAAAGAATAAATGGACACAAGTCTGACATCAGAAATCTCAACATTCAAAAACCAGTAGGGGAACATTTCAATCTCCCTGCTCATTCTGTTGATGACTCGTTAATAGCTGTGCTCAAACAAATGAATAACAAATCAGAGTTTCAAAGAGAAACTGCAGAACTGGAATTTATATGTAGATTTGACTCCATTGCCTCAGGGTTAAACAGGGGCTATGGATTTTTTTCTCACAACAGATGATTTGACCATACCTTCCTCTATATGCTGTTCCCCAGTGTTTGAATCTTAACATCTACTTTGATTTGCTGTTACAGCCTGACCTGATCTTGTCATGCACTTCCCAGCATTTAATTTCCTTCCACTCTAAAAGTTCCCCATCTTCAAAGTGACTGACGAAGTAGGATTTTTCTCCCACAAAAGCTCATGCGATAAATAAATTTGTTAGTCTTTAAAAGTGCCACAAGGCTCCTTGTTTGTTTTGCTGAACTAGACTCACATGGCTACCGCTTTAGAATTTAACTGGTTCACTTTCCCATGGTACCAGTTCTTTCAAGTTAAGAATTTTCTCAACTTTCTAGAAAAGCTGTTTTCTACAAAAAGCTAGCTGTCCTAGAAACAATTACATCTGATTTATTAGGATACACATACGCAAAAAACTAATAATTAAATTTTGAAGATAACTTTCCTAAAAGAAGAAAAGTTCATATGTGATATGCTGAAAAAAGAATCTGGATAGACAAATTACCCTGAGGAACGGACTTGGATCTGGAAAAGAGGATGAGCCACATTAATGTGTAGCATGATGAAGAAAATTTTTGAGATACTCTTTCAATGATACTTCACACCAGTCTGGTTAAAAAATAGAGTTTGATTGAATGGGGATAGATGTTAGAGAAATTATGGTGAAAGAGGAGATTTTATGCATATATAGTGGACATATCCAGTTGGGGTGTATTGGGATGCAGTTCATAATCAGATATCACAAATGGTTGGATCTTTATTGTGAAATGACCCTTTGGTCATCCTCCTGGGGCTTCTCAGCCAAAATGGTCACACAAGAGGATGTAAAGAATTAATCTGTCATCTGCTAGTAGCTGCTGACAGCCTCCCATTGGAAAGAAAAATAATCCAACTGTAGAGAGATGGTTCAAAAATATGGCAGGTGGTGGCAATGGAAAAATTCATACACTGATTACCCAGCAAAGTAGACAGAGGACAAATACCTTATTATTTGGTTACTTTTTATTTAGTACTCCAGAGTACTTTCATCTGTCAAACACACACCTGTCAAGTATTTCTGAATATTACCCTTTCACACGCCTGTTCTGCTAACTACGTGTAATCTGATCTTTCACTTAGTTCCATGGAATCCCTAGAAAAAATGTGGATAGGTGTTACAATGATGCTTACTCTTTAATAAGGTGACTCCTGTTAGAGAGACCTGATGACTGTATTCCTGTCTGTCTCTTAAACAAAAACTCCCTATTGTAGAAATGGATTTGTTTCCATGGTAAGGATTTGTACATCTGTTAATTCCTAAATAAATAGTTTAAAATAGTGGCTCTGTTTGTGTACAGCTTTTCAGGAATTCTGGGATGCAGATGAGAAATGGATTGTAACAAGGCTTGCTCCCTAGCTCTTGCATTTGATAATACTGCACTAAAATGGCAGCATGCCAACGCCTGGAACAACGACTTGTCTCCTACGTTATTTCATTTGTGTTGAAACAATTTTTTTCTCCCCTAACAGATCTCCAGCTTGTGTGCAGAGGAAGCAGCAGCTCAAGAACAGACTGGGCAGGTGGAGGAGTGCCTGAAAGTTAACCTTCTCAAAATTAAAACTGAAATGTGTAAAAAGGTAAACAAGGAAATGGTGTATCTCTCAAACCAAACAGGTCTTTAAGCGCACTTACTCCTTAAGGAATGATGATGGTTCATTACAAGGCATAGACCAGGGCCTGGAATAGTGTGAAGCCACATCTACACACACTTCCATGCACAGCTGAACCAATGCACCTCAGTGCTGACTTGCAATGTCCCCTACCACGTCCTTCTTGGGGCCCAACATAGACTTGCCAGTGAACCTTAATCCTAATAAGGTTTATGCCTTGCTGTTCCACTCCTGGATCCCTACTCGCACACCACTCCATTGTATCCCAGTATGATCTGCAGCCTGCTGTATATATTTAGGAAATGGAACTGTGTTAATCTGTAAAGCAGGACCTCTGATCCAACCTGGAGTAGCTTCAGTTCACTTACCCAGTGGCAGTATCTAATCCCTTAATTAGGACCTCTGTGAACTCTGTTGCTTTCTTCTCCCTCCTTTAATGTGTACCTGTTATACTCTTCCCTCCATAGGAGGTGCTCAACATGCTGAAGGAGAGCAAAGCAGACATATTCGTTGACCCAGTGCTTCACACAGCCTGTGCCCTAGACATCAAACACCACTGTGCAGCCATCCCACCAGGAAGAGGACGTCGTAAGTGTTGGCATGTCATGCTACGTGTGATTACCTAGCTCCTGGAGTGACCTAAAATTGGGACCCTCGTTGGATGACTTGGGGTCCTCTTGAATAGCAGATATTGCTGCCATTATTCATGGCTGGTGAACGAGGGATGGTGCCACTTATATCAAGTAGGGGTGTCCTTCTAGCTTTTTAGCTTGGAAGTCATTCCTTTACATGTTCTGATAAACTTCAAGCTAGTTGTGTTCTTCTACAAGTGCTTGCTCATGTCCATTCCAGTGGAAGTGTGCATGCGCCCCTCACTTTTCTCCTCAACAAAGGACGGACCCAATTGTGCTAAAACCACCTTTCTAAATACACGTCACTCTGTCATCTAGTTCAGATGGGACATCTGACACAGTTTGTTGAACTTCCTCTAAGCTCTTGGAGAAGACACACAAGATTTAGCATTCTTAAAATATTTTTAATGAGCTCTTCTGTGAATCATAAAATAACCTATAAGTTCAGCTGAGCTACGCCTTGGATACCTAAAGTTAACACTTCATTCTTCAGCGAGTGGTGTCCCTGTGGGGTGCTCCACTCTAGGTGTGTGTTGTGTTGACACGCTGAGCTGGGAGATCTTTTGCTGCAGTCCCTGCTCCGGCTGCTCTCGCGCGAGCTCCCTACCAACACCATTGGTGTTCTGAGGAGCGCAAGTGCTGCTGGGGCCCCCTCAGATCCTTCTCAACCATCAACGGCTTGAGACGGGAGTCTGCAGCTGCTCCCCGCACTCCTGTTGAAAATAGTTAGAGTTAGCTTAGAATAAGATTTCTTTCTTTATTTGTAGTTAAGACAGTTCTAGTTAGACTTAGTTCACTGTTTAAAAAAAAAAGTAAGCCTCTGGCTCCGACCAAGGCTGTTAACAGAAACGTGCCCAGTTCATCCAGCTTTAAAAAGTGCTCCCACTGTTGGGCTGCCATGCCTGCATCGGATAGCCATTTGCACGTATCTGACGCCTGGGGGAAGAGCATGCATCCTCGAAATGCCCCCACTGCCAGAAACTGAAATCGTGGACAAGACGGGACAGAGAGCTGCGCCTAGAGAAATCACTCCGGACAGCCTCTGATCCAGGTCATGGATTCTCCCCGAAGTCGAGGGGGAGAGATGACAGAAAGAGATCTTCGACTCCATCAGGGCATCCTCCAAAGAAGACATATGCTCCGCCTAAACCAGCGGCATTACACAAACAACAGTGCAGAGTCGAGACACAAGTAGTTAACGGTATCCTCCTCTAAAACGGCACCGGCAACACTGATGGAGCCAGCAGGGAGCAGGGTACCTCAGGATAAACCAGCATTGAAACAAACAGCCCCAATGATTGCAGGACTGCGAGACCAGCACCGACTCCTGTGGCAGCTGATGAACCGATTTCTTCGAGATGTGTGTCCCTGTGGGGGTGCTCCACGTCCCTCCCTCTTCCCCTCAACTTTGGAGTGATACATCAAAATCGGAGGTTGAGAAGGATCTGAGGGAGCCCTAGCTGTGGTTCCGCTCCTCAAACCAATGGTGTTGGGAGGCAGCTCGCATGAGCGCAGCCGCTGTGGAGACTGTGGCAAAAAATCTCTGAGCTCAGCGTGTCGACGCGAGACCCCTAGAGTGGGGGCAGCCCTACAGAGGGACACATCTCAAAGAACATCGGTTACTGCAAGCAATGGTGGTATTCCCCTCCCTGGGTCGGCATTCCTTGCCTCTTAAATGCTGCACTAAAAAAAAATATCTGAAGTGAGACCTTGGCTGCGCTGCTAGCTCTAGTTCCCTTCCAAACCAGTCTTAGGTTACGTTTCCCATTACCGATTTATAGGGAGTTTGGCTGTTTGACTGTCAACAGACGAACAACCTTGGTTCCACAGACTTGGAATGCATGTCCCAAGCACTCTGTGGTGCAACCTCTCCCTTGAACCAGATTGTCTGTTTTGTGATACCATCTTCTCCATTTTGCAGAAATGTCTTGCCTGATGGAAGCTTTGGAAGACAAGCGTGTGAGGTTACAGCCTGAATGTAAGAAACGTCTTAATGATCGGATTGAAATGTGGAGCTATGCTGCCAAGGTGAGGATGCCAGGGGGGCTCTAAACCCCACCTGGCTTTTGGCATTGGTCACTAATGGTGAGTTGTCAGGATAGAGGTTTCCAAATTTTATTCCTGAGGCCCCCTGTGCTGCTGCAATAGGCTCTGCGGCCTACTGTTAATGAGGACAATTACTGTTAATTACATCTATATGAATTATAACTCTGTAAATAAGTAAATAAACAATGTACGTTTCCTCTTTATTTTAATAGAGACTTTTATAATAATAGAAACCCCTTGGAATATGCACGTTAAGAAGCGCCTCAGGATCTTTGAAACCCAACAGTTTTAGTGAAACTAGACTTAAAAAAAAACAAAACAAAAAACGTTGGGAGCAAAATGTGTTCAAACAGGGAAAACACAGGGTATAAAACTGAACAATAAGCAAGCCATCAATGATAACAAAATTAAGTACATTTGTTGATTTTAAGACTCATCGTCCAACTTTGGGCGCTATCTTGTTTTTTCAATTTTTTACTATGTAATCTGAATTTGAAGTAAAGCTCCAGCCCTACTCTACTAATGAGAAAAGAATAAAATGTTACAAATAAAAATATAAAATAAGTTATGACACCCTGAAGCAATGAGGACTCATTTGATCTGGTAACGGTGAATCCAAACTTCAAGTATATATCATATTGTCTTAATACTTTATTTTTTTGGCTGGCTCATTTCATAATAGTTATAGATGGTTTGGGACGTTTATTATCATCTTCACCTGTGCACCCTTTTTGTTTTTTGGGGGGAAAAAATCAATCCTTGTCAGCTTGAAATACTGCTTGCTGGTTTCTACATTTCTAAAGAGTGGACTGTGTATATATTGCTAGGTTACCTTGCAGTGAAACATAATGTAATACTTGTGAGAATGAAACTTGACACATTGTAGCTTTTTTTAAAAAATAAATAGTTTGTTCTGTACACTGCCCAACATCATCTCAGAACATTACATTTATTCGCTTTTACTTAGATTACATGAGCCATGGGGATTTAAAGATTTACTAAGAGCTTGGCTGGTGAATGCAGTTGTGCCGACAGATCATCCAGGATTGTGTTGCGGCCCGCAGTTTGGGGACCCTTGTGTTAGGAGACCGAGAAATGGTTCTTGTGATTGACTGTTATTGGCTTGTGAAGGACCTGGCAGGAGGGCAAGGTGGGGATGGTGCCTTCAGCAATGGGAAGACTAAAGAAGAGACACACCTCAGTCCTGTTAGGTGACTTCATGAATACAATTAACTGTGTTATGTGTCTGTCTGGCAGAGCTGTGGGAAAGGACAGTCTTTCTGCTCTCCAGTCACAGCTCAGAGAGTTTAATTAATATAAAACAGGGTTCAATTAATAAATAAGGTGGTAATTTGGCTTTCAGTCTGCTGCCTGGTTCCATTCGGATCTTGCCATGCCTCGATGTTGCAGCATATATTGTGTATATCAGGCTCCACCCAGAGAGCCATGCACACCAAGCCAAGTAAAGAACAAAGTTTTGACTTCCATTTAATAAAATGGAAAGCAGGCCCTCTAATTCCTTTTTACATCCTTTGCCTTAGCACTTGCATTACTTCCCTCACAACACTGAAGTCAATCTGCTCTCAGCGCCCACGGACTAGTTCACGAGCCAGGACAACGAGTGCCATCGTAGGAAGAGATCTGAGGGTGGGAAGGAGTGAGATGAATTGATGTGAACAGAAAGGCAGAACACTGGAGAGAGCCACAGGAGGAGGGGGGATGTCTTTTGGGCAGTTAGGAGCTTTAGAGTTTGTCCCAGTTGCTAGACTCATTTCCTGAGTGCTCACCTTGCAGACCGATTTGTAGTCCCAGCTTGTGTGTGGTCTGTAATCATTCCCAGGGAAAGTTCAGTTACAAAAAGAGTGTGTGCTGGATGCTCACAGGAGATGCTCATGGGGAATCGGAGTGTCCTTATCCAGCTCTTAGAATAGCAGAGTCTTTAGAATTTCTCTGCAAAGACTGATGTGGAAACTGAAGTCCTGTTTCTTCCCTTCTCACACCGTAGGTTGCCCCAGCAGAAGGCTTTTCTGATCTTGCTATGCAAGTGATGACTTCTCCGTCCAAAAACTACATCCTGTCTGTTATCACGGTCGGCATCTGTGTACTCTTCCTCATTGGCCTGATGTGTGGACGCATCACCAAGCGGGTGACACGAGAGCTCAAGGACAGGTAAAGCCTGGATTGCCTGCTGAAGAAATGCCTGCCCAGTGCCCAGTTTGTACAGCCTTCCTCTGTATAGTCTATCCGCCCCCCCTCTTGGAGAGGAGAATAAAAAAAAGGATTGGAACAGCAGCAGATGTTGGCTCAAATTTCCCATCTTGGATCTCATCCACGGCATCATTGTCATCCTATGAAAGAGTCAGTGTGCAGTGTTGGCAGCCCAGCCAGCAGCTTTTCCTACCCCTTGGTTAGCAGACTCCCACCACCTGCCTGTAGATGAGTCTCTTTATTGTATCATCGGAACTGCCTTCACCAAATCAGACTGACATGACCTGCAGCTAAAGCAGTTTTTAAGTAAATTTTTAAAGGAAGAAAAATATACGTATCGATCATATGATTTAGGCAGCGTTTCTCACTGGGATATGTTCATGTTCTGTGCCTGGGTAAAACCAAGGTAGGAAATTAGAGAATAAATTGCGTCACTCACTGTGGTTGGCCTTGCGCATCCTGTCCCAAGCATCTTCAGGGCTTGGTGTCAGATGGCTAAGGGCATCAGTCAGCGGCCCTGTCCCTTCTGAGTGCCATGGCCATGTTACTGTGGATGTTTTGCTTGAGAAGATGATGTCCTCCAATTCCCCTTTTTCCTCTGCCAGTCACAAGATAAAATAAAATATTAGCCAGGATCAAAATCTCCAGTGGCTTGGTACCCATCTGAGTTCCATAGCATACGCTTTATTAGACTAGGGAAAGTGTGTGGAGGTTAGGCATAGAAGAGCCAGTGTAATGCATTGACAGCCATACTGTACTTACTCTCATGGGCTAGCCGATTATCCTTTGTTCATCTAAGGCGATGCAGATGAATTTGGATGCTCCTTTATTACACTCCTCTATGGTCAAGCCAAGGCTCTTCTGAATTAGCTGTTCAGAGATGGTAGCGATGATGCATCAGCATCGCTCCATTTTGCCTGGCAGTGGTGAATGGGATAGAAATAGCAGGCAGGTCATTTATGGGTTAGTGCAGTGATTCATCATTGAATTGTCTGGGTCTGAACTGCTTGAGTTACAGCATCAAAAACCAGAGTAAAGCTTTTGAGCCTCTAAAGCATTAGTTGTTATAGATGGAATTTGGCATCAGAGGTTCTGGCCCAGAATGCCAGGCAGGAGCAAATTGGGGAAGTGCTGGGAGTGTTGGTGAAGGACAAACCCACTGATGTGCACACTTAGGCTGTAGTCACACTTCCAGAAATAGATTCCCAGCTCATCGTATTTGTTCCCCAAGGAGAGGGAGGAGTGGAACCTTCTTTGGCCCGGGGTACACGGGTTGAGTATGTGGTCCAGACGCAGCAGTGATGGCACAAGAGGCGGCATGTACAGTAAGATGCATATATTTTATTAACCTGTTAGATGTGCTCACCTGTGCGGGCTGGAGTATAAATTATGTGCCTAACACTGTCCAGCTAGGCTTAATGCTTGATCCGTAACTTCTTTTCCCACTCCTCATTAGTGCACTGCTAGGTAATTCCTGAAATTTCCAGTGTTACGCATCAATCTAATACAAGATGGGGCATTTCTGAACATGGACCAGCTGATTCTAATTGTTATGTACAGACCGATCTCTAAAAATCCTGTGATTGTTTTTGCTGCCCTTACAAAATGCTGTAGAGGGGTACAAAGTTAGGCTTTTGGTAAACTTATCTCTTCACCATGCCACTTGGAGGATGGAAAGTGAACTATTTTGAGTCCCAGTCTTAGTAGTATGGTAATGACAGATGAGAAAAGCTCATGTAAAAGACAATTATTGCTGTATGGATTCTTGGCCCATGGGAGCCAAGGGACTGTACAGACTGGATAGGGGATGACAGGAGAACCCAAGCAGTGGAGCAGGTTCCACAGAAAAGATCATCTTCTTGCTTGGTGTACTGTATGTTTCCAGGTGGGTGAGGTGTAAGTCATCCTTGGAACAGAAATGGACCCTACATTCCTTCTCTCTCCCCCACCTTCCTTGCCCATGTGGTTTCACTGATTCTGCATGGGTGAATGAAGCTGAGAGACAGAAAGGGGATGGCAGAGCACATCATTCACTTGTAGGTGACACACATACGTGTGTGGGGCAATTGCAGGAAGGATACGGTTTTACCTGTCATTGAGTGTCCTTTCAACGCTTTGTAACGGCTGAGGGTGCCGGTCAGACAGGTGGGGTGAGTTCAGTGTGCAGAGTGAGGGGAAACAAGATTGTACATTTTCCCCAAGGCCCGTCGTGCTTGTTTGGCAAGCCCTGTGCTGCCCAAATTTTGCTAGGGCAAAAATGAATTGCCGTCCAGGGATTTTGTATTTTTGCGGGAGCAGTGAGACGGTGTAAAATACATTGACTAGCATCTTCTGGTAAATCTCAGCTGGAATTGCCATAGGCTGGCTAGCCCTGGCTCTGGCTGCGAATCTTGGTGAGGGAGGAAGGGAACTGTTGTTTCACCTTCCAACGGAAGTTCTTTATTGGTGTATGCTGGGACATGGGCAAACACCATTGCCTGCATTTTCCATTGCAGTAGAGCACATGATGGAGAGATGCAGGACAAAAGGCGACTCAGCTAGATGGTAAAGCGCAGACGTTCTGTGGAGTGCGGGGTCTCTTCCAGCCAGTCTCTGCGTTTGTGTGAGCGCCATTTGAATGCGGTATTGGCTTGTTGCTTCTTTTAAGCGTCTGCAGTTGTCATCCCTGCAGCTGTGTAGTGCTGAGACCTTTCTCGCATCCAGATGTCTGTTCCCTTGATGTGGAGCCGTCACTAAGCAAAAACCCTAAGCAGCAGCTGCACTTCCTGGTATTGCGTGCAGTCTGCCTGGCGTTTGCCTTCCAAATTTCATCTTGGGGCTCGGTTTCAGAGGTGAGTGAACAGTGGAGCCACCAGGTCAGTGGAGGTGATGAAGCAGGAAACTCTGACATATAGTATTTTTCTAGGCACTGGCCTTCTGTGATGGTATGGTCAGAAGTGCAATAACGCACAGGCCCATGTGTCCTCTTGTGATTACAAAAGGGCAAAAAAATGACAGACCCATCTCTTGCAGGGAAATGACATGGCTAGGATGGTCACTGGCTGCCGGGATTTTAGCTGTTTCATAATCATTAAGATATATACCCAATTTACCACCTTCCAAATGGGATCCCTGACGTATTGACATGCTAAACACACAACTCTGGTATCGGAGCAGCTTTTTAGGGAGACCCGAAATATCCCACTCTGGTGCGTTAAAAATGCCCTCCAGTCATCAGAGCATGGAAGGCCTGTGAGAAGGCCAATAGACAAAACACAAAAATAATCTAGCCTGTTCCAAACATATCCTGACTGCTGATCGCCTGCCCCTTGGATCTTTAATGCAAATGCCTGGCTGGCTTTGTGTCAATGAATGTCCATGGTGGCTGATCATTCCCAATAGCAGGCAGGGGAGAGAAATACACGGTTGTAAAGTGCACTGCTGCCTTCTTGAATTTCCTTTGAATTAATGAAAGCGTTAGAAATTATTTGGAATCAACCATTTTGCGGGGAATTTGGTGGAAGGAGGCTTCTAGATTTGAGTCCTCCTTGCCGCTTCTCTATTGTTAACTCTTCATCCCACTCCAGCATTGACTTAATTGTCCCCCCTCAGTTAGGGAAGGCTGCTATCCATTCCACGTCGTGCACTGCAAGTGTGTCATTCCCAGGCCAATCATTCCTTCATGGAGGTTTGCGCTAGGTGTTGTGGAGCTGGCACACCTGGGAATGACTTGACTGGAGTATCAAAGGGGAGAAATGATCCTAGTAAAGAGTGCTGTTCCTCTGCACCCTACCATCCTCTTCTACTCAGTTGCCTAATGGCACATTCATAGCTGTCTCTCACCGGTCAAGATCGTGTGTGGATAACATGGGAAGGATTTATGCACTCTGGCTAACCAGGTGGTGGGTTGCTTGTGTGTTCTTGTAGGAAAAGAGCCTTAGTTATTGTTTACTAATGGGTCAGATCCAAGTCTTTGATTTTGGTTTTTTTTCTTTCGTTGCCCGAGTTCTCTTGCCCACATCACTCTCCAGAAAATCACTTGTCACATGCAGGTTGCTGCAATTAAGGGTGAGGACAGGAGTAGCATTCCTTCTCCTTCGTCACATCAAACTTGTCTATCCGTTGTCCGCTGCTGCTGCAGAAGGGCTGAAAGACCGCACCAAAGTTAGAATAATTCTCAAGTGAGGAATCCTTTCAGAGTCTGTGTGTGCTCCAGGCAAGCATTGCCATCTTGGACCCAAGTGAACCCATTGTGAGCACGGTGTGTGAAGATACACTAGGTATGCAGGAGGGCTGAGCAGAGCAGCAGCCTCTTAGTGTAGCCACTTTCAGCATGGCAGCTCTTTTTCTTTGCAATAGGTGCAGCAGGGAGAAGTGGGGTGGAAAATGCAATGTGCAAACTCAGTGTCTGAGGGAGTAAGCTCTGGTTGATCATGTTTGGGTGAACGTGCTCAAGGTGGATGGTGACTTTTTGGTAAGTTGGAACGACGTACTTCACAGAGAATGTTGTTTGAAAACCAAAAGCTGGCAAAAAAGTGTCAAAGTTAATTTTGAGTTCACTGTGAGAGAGGAGATCAGAACAGGTCAACTGGCTTTTTTGCCCCATTAAAATATTTCTGTATAAATTCATTAACTGCTGAGATTTGACTAAACCTATGAGTTTTTTACCAGGGTCTCCTAGAGGACTCCCAACCTTCTACTGTTGCTTTCTAGCTTCTGAGTCGAAAGAGATGGGCTAGCCTAACGATGAGCCACTGTGTTGGGTCCCAGTCACTGATGTGTGCTGTGGAGGCTCAGTTGAATGGGAGAGGACAGGTGCTAACTGGTACAGCCAAGATCTAAATCCGGTATATGGGTACGGCTGCTTTCCTCATACATGGTCAGGCTCAGCATTGTATGTGTTGCAGGATGTTACCTGCAGAACCGGTGTGTAAGGGTGGGGGTGCAGTACCCGGCCTCCTCCACTGCAGAGAAGCAGCCTGTGCTATGACCTTTCCCAAAAACAAATCATTTATTTTGATCTTGTAATAATTGAAAGTAAAAGGTCTGTGCTCCAGGGTTGGTGACTGAAAGGCCAGAGTGCAAAGGGCACTGTAGGGATTGGAAAAGGGATGTTTGTCTAAGGGGTGACACGTGAATACATGCACAGGGTCTTTCAGTAGCGGGCAGGGATAATGCTGTGAGCTTCCCCAAGTATGATGTACAAAACAGACCCAAGCAAGAAATCATGGACTGTACAGCAAAACCTGTTTGAACTTAGCCCTTTTTTAACATAACATTAACAAGACTTCTTTGTAAATTGTTTTCCTTTCTGTGTATAAAACCCTGGCCGTTTCTTGTTTTTTACATGTTCATGCTGTGTAATTTTGAGATGTTACTGAGATTCTGAACATAATGTGCTTTTTTTCTGTACAGATGAAATGGGAGAATTTAATAAAAAAAAGTCTGCAGGTTTTTACTTCTTGTTTTTTCTTTGTTAATTGTGAATTAAAAAGGATTCACCCACACCTTTGTCCTGAGTGAAACTTACTGAAGTTGCTCCTGACTCGACTTGATTTTTTTAAAATAATTTTACTGCCTATGGAATAGTTGTAAAGCTGAGTTGCATATCAAACAAGTGTCAGGGTAGACCAAACAGAATAAACCTCTTGAAAAGGATCCTCTATCCTTTCCTAGGTTTTATAATACTCCCCACTTACATTCAAAACCAGCAGCACAATTTCATCAACATCCTTGTCTCAATCTTGTGGCTGAAAGTCTTTTCCCTGTTAAGGATACCTGAGCTGTAAGTAGTGAAACATTCTTGCTAACTTGGTACATTGTGCAAAATCCAAGGGCTCGACTAAGGCCCTTCACCAGCTGGGGCCTCATTGAACCCCCACTGGCACCTCACTGGGGTCGCCACTGACCTTGCCAGGGGCCTCCACCAACCTCCCTGGGTCCCCCACGGGGCTAGCTGGGGCCAGCTGTTAGACAAAAAGAGTACCCAAGATCTTTTAAAGGGGAAAAGGCAACACACCGCATTTATTATAGAAAAGAACAAGATTATAAACTAGTTTACCTCTTCCCCCCCCCCCCCCCCCCGAAGATATTCTGCATTTCATACAATTACCAGTCCTGATCGTGCCTTGAGTCTGTTGCTGGAGTTCATTGCTCGTGGCAGCTACTGGGCCAGGGAAGCTGAACACGAGGGAGAGTGGGGTCTCTGTCAGGTGCGCACCAACACTCCTTTCTCTCAGGTGGTATGCAGAACTGTGTCCCCCAGAACTTTGGAGTCTCACCCAGTTGTGATAAGTCATGCTGCTCCAGGGGCTCTGTGTCCATTAGTCACCAGATAGTTGCAGATGTGACTTCCAGCTCGTCTTTAATATCTTGATTAGCTTTATTCTATTATTTCTGGGGTGGATCCTTTTTCTTTTAGGGATGTGTTCACATTCCTCAGCCATTCGGATGGACTTCGCACTTCAGCAGGACAAGCTGTCAGTTTGGGACTGGTTCACATACATACATACACCCTCCATCCGCACCCTAGTCATTCTAAAAGTCTATAAAGAGTTTTACACAAAATGGGGTACATTGGTCAAAGATGGAGTCTTACATTTTCAATATGGAGTTTTACTTTACTACAAATGTTATGTTTTTCTCCAAACAGCAATACAACCTGGGAGAGAGTAGCTCAAAGGAAATGACACCCCTCTCCCAGCTAAGAGACAGTGGTTCGAGCCCAGCTCTCCCCAGGAGCCACAAGGCAAGCAGGGTTACAGAAAATGATCTTATTACTAAAGTAACTGTTACAAATATGAACTCATTACAAATGTCAATCATCATGAACCAATTAAGACTAGACAAGATTGATACAAAGTCATGAATGAAACTGAATCAATGAAAACTATATGAAGATAGAGATCAATACAAATAAAGATTAACACCATGAACCAACACAATCCCCCACAGAGCACCAGCCATCCACACCCTCCCAGGGCCCTCACCTGGACTCCTGCTGGCCTGTTAGGTCCCACCAGCTTTGCTGGCATCACAGGGACCCCTGCTGGGGCCACACCAGCCACCCCTCCCACACTACACTGTTCTCATGGAGCCCCACTGGAGCCCCTGCTGCTGTGGGCCTTGTGGGGACCCCTGCAGGCCTTGATGAGGACCCCACAGGTGCAATCAGCACCTTGACTGGAACGGAATTTGGAGCTGCCTGGGGGGGCAGTTCCAAAAATCCACCCACTCCCCCCACTGGATCAGGCTTGGACTGCTGGGACCAGGGCCGGATCCCTGGAGACCCCGGCCAACGCAGCGCCTGCCTGCAGCTCAGGCTCTGGGACCTGGAACTCCCCAGCTGGAGCCATGTAGACCCTCCCCCCGGCTGGGCCGAATCGGGCTGCGAGCGGCAGCTCCAGGGACTCCCAGCCGGGGCAGCACCCGGCAGGCCCAGAGCTGGTGGTGGCCTGATCCGCCCTCCCAACCCCAAACCCTCATCCCCTTCCTCAGCCCAAATGTGCTTACCTGCCATGTGCGCTGCTGCAGCCAGGCTTTTCCCACCCTGCACAGCCCATGTGGCTGGGCTGAGCAGGGGCAGGAGATTTAAATTAGCCCAGCTCCCAGCAGATTCTCACAGCACACTTCAGGTGCTGCTGTGGAGACGGGTTGGGAACCACTCCACTAATCAGCTCCTCAATCAGCTAAAGGGCGGGCTCTGTACATCACTTCCTCCAGCCAAGAACTGCTGACCTCTGTGCCTCCTTGCTGCTCTGTTTGGTGATGAGAGAAAGCTGTGTAGGCTCTATCCATGGCTAATTTAGAAGTAAATTGTGAACCACACCCAAAGTGCTTGTGAGGGGTGTCACTCTTCAATGGCATCCAATTCCAATGGGTGTCACTCTTCAATGGGTCAGGAGTCAGGTCTTCTGGCACTTAGGCCACAGTATCAATACAATGCAGAGTACTTGAGATTCCTTTGTAATTTGTCACTCAAAACAATTTGCTTAAAAGACCATTCCTTGTAACACAGGGCAGAGCCTCCTACAGAGAGCTAGAGAGTGTGTGTCTCCTGGGATCTCCCCTATAGCTATAGTTTGTATGTTTGTCTGTTAATAAAAGTTTACCTTGATTCTAACTAAAATAAGAGTGGTCCTGTTTTACCATGACATCTGAATGACATGAGCAATTGGGCACTGATGGGTGACAGGATGTCACATGATGGGAGCACACACTTGGGTAGAGTTGGAGTTATGCTAGTGTAAATCTCCCCAACTGCAGCGTGTCTCCATGGGACTGGTGTTCTCTGTAAACAGGAATGTGTCATGTCCTGTGGCTAAACAGAGATCATTTATACTGGGGCAAATTTGCTAACACGGCTAGGCCAGAGATGTGTTGGTTGTCAACTCAAGGCAACCAGGAGGTCCATGCTCTCCTATGACACAAGAGTCACCCCAGGAGGTTTGAACTGGCAGCTGGTTCACTAAGTAGGGGAGCCAAGTTGCCTGGATGTGCCAGGCATGATGAGGAAGTTCTGCAGTCAGACAGGTTGCACAATGCAGTGAGCTTGCCCCTGCCATCCCAGGCTTGAGGGTCCAAGGCCTAAAGACGGAGTCCTGGGCTGGTGTATGCGTCAAGTTTTGCTGGCAGAGCTATCCCTGTTAACGGTGCTATTTATTTTTTAATTGACAGTTACTCTGGTAGGACCCCTAATGCAGATGCAATTTTACTGATCCAACTCATTTCACTCTGCCACGCTGGCAGCAGGGGTACCAATAAGCACCGTTATACTGAAGAATCTGCATCTCTCCTGCTTTAATTATGCTGGTCTTGTTAAAGCAGCAAACCTTCCATGGTGAAGTGCTTACTATCATCCTCCCCAAGGAGCAGAAAGAGCCTAGGGAGAGGCCACAAGGGCAGTAGGTGCAGTGCAAAATCTCCACCTGATTCATTCTTCACTGCCTTCACCAGTTAGCAACGTCTTCTGGGCACTGGGGGAAGAATAGTTAGAGCAGCTCCAGAAAGCAGATTAAAAGGGCAGGAGCACGATTCCCAGTAATAGCCCCCACAAGAGGGAAGCTTCTTTTGAGCAGATAGCACCTCAGTTTTACAAAAATAACGAGAGTCCTGTGGCACCTTAAAGACTAACTAATTTCTTCAGGCATAAGCTTTTGTGGGCTGCAACAGGGGTGTCACTGCCCCCAAAATAGGTTTGAGGTCTGGGCCTAGGCCCGATCCAGCCTGGATCGGTTGGGCTCCTGCTCCCACCAGCTTACAGTGGATCCCCAGCCAGAGTCGGGGACTTGGTGGCGGGGTCTTGGGCAATGTTCCCTCTAAGCTGATGATGCATCTGAGCAAGTTATGGTATTTGCTGAGCAGCAATTTGTGAGGCATGGTGCCGCATGGGCAACAGTTTTTTGGCACCGGAAGCATCAGGATGCCTAAGTACCTCCATTCAAAAGAAATGCATAGATGTGTTTTCATTCCAACTTTAATAAAAATGTTAAACTGAAATACTGAAGGTTTATTAATTTACTAAACAAATGCGAGACGATGACACTTGCTGCCATGCTTATCTAGCCTCTACCATCATCTACACCTCACAGTTTTTGTCACCTGTCTTTGTCACATTTCCAGCCTACATATACAGAGTCAAGGTCAACCTCATGATGGAAGGTTCAGAAATTTTCTTAGCAAACATCCATAAAGCTTTAAATACACAAATGGTGATTTTCAAAGGCTTATACCTGGACCAAATCTGGGTGTGTTTTCATGGGGACCTTTCTGTCCCCAGAACTATCACTATCAGTTTTACCATGGAGGCACTAGAGTTCTTCAAGGAAAAGACATTTAACGTTAGCAAAATTAGCTATTTTTCACAACGCTCGCTCTTGGAAAGGGCTGAGCCTATTTTATTGAAACTTAAAAATTGAGCTTGAGGCAGAAAGTGAGCAGCCCACATGGGAATGTTAATTCTTATAAATAACTAAGAATAGTGGACTTCTAAAATATTATGCAGTCAAGTGTTATTCTTCCTATAGAGAATACATGATAGAGTAGTAAAAGTATTCTATCATCATGAGTCTGAGGAAGCAGTTCATGAGTGACAAAAGGAGATATGCAGATCATCCTCAACTTATGCCAACTACAATCCACCATCTACTCTGCATATGATACTTACATTACATGAAAAAAGTTATTGTAGGAATGCTTTAGAGACTTAAAAAACATTTATTGCAAATATTTTTCAAACTTTCACTGTAACAGCAGGTGTATTAGTTACCATGAGTTCAGTGTTCCTTGGGTCAGAGTGTGACAGGCTGCTCCCCAAATCCAGTCTGGTGTGCTGCTATGACCACTTGAACCCCACTCCTGAACCCCAATTCACCCCACTCTGCTGGGTGACCACTCACTCCTGAGTCAGTCCACACCAGCCACCAGCGTGTAATTGGTCCCAGGCAGTGGGTGTAAATCCACTAGCCACACAGGCGTTGGTCCCCAAGCGAGCACACCCAGCCCCAGACTCTACCCTGGGAGCCACTGCCTTACAGGGATTGGGACCCACTCCCAATCACCTTAGTCTCAAGTCCGTCCACTTAACAAAGAAGTGGATTGTGCCCAGCCTTCCACATCCACACCCTCCAAAGACCACACAGCTTTAGGTAAAACAACTACTAGTTTATAGATCAGAGTCTGATTTCAAGTGAGAACATGGCCAATCAAGGCAGAACCATACTATAAATGAGTCAGGAGTGACCACTATCAAATAAAAGGTATAAACCGCATGCTACTCTAACATCTCTACCTAAACTGACCTCAGAGTCCAAGATTATGCGCATGGTGTTCGGCTGTCTGATGTTTTACAGCCATTCTCTGCCTGTTTTCAGGCAGGGCCCTGATCTTGTTGAAGTTGGTTGCAGGATGGTGTCTTCTCAGGCTGAAAGCCTGCAGCTTCTCCCCTCTCACAGTCTCTGTGTCTTTGTTTTGACAAACTGCTCACAACCCCTCCCCCCGCTGTCCTATTGTGAGGCTATGTACACACGAGAATACTTGTCCCGCAATAAGTTATTGCGGGACAAGTAAAGCGCTATAAATATAGCGCTTTCTCGTGTACACACGTGCACTTTCTT
>ML686049.1:4015387-4066542 GCA_007922175.1 Pelusios castaneus
TCAAGGGTATCAGCTAGTTCACCAAGCACTGTTTCCTTTATGTTACCATGGACTTATGATAACAATTTATGAAAAGCATACTAACAAACAGATTCTCCACAGAAGGTTGCTTCAAAAAAGGTCTGTGTTAATAATAAACTGAACACACATTGCTTTTATCTATTAAGAGAGAAATCCAGGAGTGAGAGGATTTTGAAGTGCAACTGCTCTTAAATCTTAACCGGCAACAGGGTCACAGACAATTCTATAGCTTTCAGTAATTCTGAGAATTTACAAAATCCAGTTAGTTCTCATAATAATTCCATGGGGAATTGGCTAAAACAGGTGGCCTATGAAATTAATGATTTAATGTTTCTTCCAAATGACTAATTTTCCATATAAATAACAATACTAGACCTCACACTGCTGTTTTGTTTCAAAGTGTAGTGATAATTCATATAATTAAAATAAACCTTAGGACACAGGCCATTATTCAGATAACAAACCAAAATAATTCTGTGGGGAAAGAGTTGGATTGCTTGGGGCCTCATATTTGATTAATGGAAGGGAAGGTGTAAGTAACAAGCTTAATTGTAGCCTCCACAGAACATAAGGAAGACACTTAACAAGCATTGATAGTCTCCACAGAAAACCAAAGAGAAGCCCTAATCTCCTCAGGACAAAGTAATGTCTTAAGACAAAAGGATGTCTGGCATAGAAGTTCATCAGGAATGTGAAATCAACATAACCTGTTTACCTCTAACTTTTAAACTCTTGCTTTCTTTACGCATGCTTAATGAACTCATAAATATTACTTTTACCACCCCTGAAGGGGTCATTGCTCATTATAATGGTCATAGGATGTATGTAGCAGGGGGGAAACATGTTGAGGGGATATATGTAGTAGGCGGATTCAAAAGACTGTAAACTCTCTTGTTCTGACCCAATTGAAACAAAGAGGAGGGATCTTGCGGCCAGGTATAGGGTTTAAATAATGGTAAAATTCAATTCAAAGGTGTGCCTATTTACTATGGACACCCTCTTTTTGCAAAAAGCGATTAATAAAGGTAGTGCTGCTTGAATCCTTGTTGGTTAATTGTTTAAGTTGTCTACCACAAAGGGAAGGGGGAAAGGGAAAGAAAGGAAAGGAAAAAACTGAGGCGGTTTCCCACTGGGATGTACTTCACTGAATTACTTTTTGGCTATGTCTATACTATGAACAGTTATGAGTGCAAAACAAACTGCTTGAGCCCCACCAGCTCTTTCCTCACAAATGAAGCACAGCCTCAAATCCACATCACCCCAACCTTGTCCACTAGTGCCCACATCAGACTCCTCTTTCCCCATGTTCTCCTCAGCCCCCATCCCCATTCCCTAAGCTCCCTGCTCCCAAGCCCCCACTCCAGCCTGCCTAACCCCCCAAATCCCCCATCTTCTTTCCACCCCCCTTCGGCCCCCCAACTCCCTCCATCCCTAGTTCCCACTCCAGGCTCCCAACCTCCTCCATCCCTCTCCAGCCCCCCACCCAGTCCCCACTCCAGCTGTCCATAGTCCCCTCCGCCACTACCCAGCCCCCATCAGCCCCTACCCAGTCTCCTTGTCCCCATGCCCCCTCCACCCCTCCCAGGCTGGCAGCGTGGCTGGATCATAGAATCATAGAATCATAGAATAATAGGGTTGGAAGGGACCTCACGAGGTCATCTAGTCCAACCCCTTGCTAAAAAGCAGGACCACTCCCCCTAAATTATCCCAGCCAGAGTTTTGTCTAACCGAGCCTTAAAAATCTCCAAAGATGAAGATTCTACCATCTCCCTAGATAGCCCATTCCAATGCTTCACCACCCTCCTCGTGAGAAAGTTTTTCCTAATATCCAACCTTGACCTCCCCAGCTGTAATTTGAAACCATTGCTCCTTGTTCTGTCCTCTGTTACCCTCGAGAACAGCCTAGCTCCCTCCTCTTTGGAGCAGCCCTTCAAGTAGTTGAAGGTTGTTATCAAATCTCCCCTCAGTCTTCTCTTCTGTAGACTAAATAAGCCTAGTTCCTTCAGTCTCTCCTCATAAGTCATGTGCCCCAGCCCCCTAATCATTTTTGTTGCCCTCCGCTGGACTCTTTCTAATTTGTCCACATCCTTTCTGTAGTGGGGAGCCCAAAACTGGACACAGTACTCCAGATGCGGCCTGACCAGTGTCGAATAGAGGGGAATTATCACATCCCTCGATCTGCTGGCAATACTCCTACTGATGCAGCCTAATATGCCATTGGCCTTTTTGGCAACAAGGGCACACTGTTGGCTCATATTCATCTTCCCGTCCACCATAACTCCCAGGTCCTTTTCTACAGCGCTGCTACTTAGCTGATCGGTCCCCAGCCTGTAGCAGTGCATGGGATTTTTCCGTCCTAAGTGCAGGACTTTGCACTTGTCTTTGTTGAACCTCATGAGGTTTCTTTCGGCCCAGTGTTCCAATTTGTCCAAGTCTCTCTGGATCCTGTCCCTGCCCTCCAGAGTATCTACCATTCCCCCCAACTTGGTGTCATCCGCAAACTTACTAAGCCCGCAGTCTATTCCATCATCAAGATCATTAATGAAGATGTTGAATAGAACCGGCCCCCAGGACCGACCCCTGGGGCACTCCACTCATTACCGGTTGCCAACCAGACATCGAGCCATTGATTCCTACCCGCTGAGCCCGTTGATCTAACCAGTTTTCGATCCACCTTACGGTCCACTCGTCCAACCCATACTTCCTTAACTTGATGAGGCCATGCTGCTGGCTGCCATGCTCTGCTGCCACCGCTGTGCAGGCCGGCCCCTCGGGCCTGATCCAGCCACTCTGCCACCACTGTATGCCACCACCACTAGCAGGCAGCATGGCCAGATCAGGCCTGGGGCTGGTGGATGGTGCTGTTGGGGGAGGGGTGGGGGAGATTGGGAGGGAGTGAGCCCACCAGCGGCGGCCAGTTGGCCAGGGCTGCTTGGGTCAGGGCCAGTGGCTGGACCCTGGGTCCCCAGCTGGGATTGGGGCCTCAGTGGCTAGGCCCTGGGTGAGGTTGGGGACGTGGCAGCTGGGCCCCAGGTCCCCAGTCAGGGTCAGGGCTGGATTGGGCCACCACTGGAAGCCAGGGTCAGTATCTCGGCAGCTGGGCCTCAGGTCCCCAGCTGAGGTCAGGGCTGGATTGGGCTGCCAGTGCCTCCATTCTCAGCTGGGGTTGGGGCTTCAGCAGCTGGGCCCCCATGGATTGGGCGACCGGTGGTGGTGGGGCACCTGATCCCGGCCAGAGTTGGAGCCAGTTGCCAGGTCCCTGCCAGACTCAGGACACTGGCGCTGGGATTTGGGGCATGGGCCCTCTGTGCCCCGTGTCAGCGATGCCCCTGGGCTCTTGTTGTTTTTGCTGTATATAGACTAACACAGCCAGATGAAAATTAGGGGCCTCGGGGCCCCTAGGCCTCACCCACGAGTTGGTCTCCCTCACATGAAGGCTGTGCCCCTCTACCCCCATAGTCTATGGTCCTGGCCACCTGTGGACAGGCCAGCGCTGGGGAGGCCCTGGGGCCAGAGGCCAGCTGTGGCCCTGATGGTTAGCCCCTTTGGGTAACAGAGCCAACTGGTGTACCTGATGTAGCTTCCAGGGTGGCCTGAAGGTCATGCTGGCCTGCCCTGCATCTGGGCGCAGACCCACTGGCCCAAGGGTGAGGTAGGCATGTGGAACTTGTCAGTTTTACTCACATCACCCCCAGGCCATTGGCTGCCTGTGGAGCAGCACTCTCCAACCATCTCTGAAGGACAGTCCTCCTACCTAGACATTGCACTCTGTAAGACAGTCCTCGTATCCGGGCTGTTTAGCAGCCGGAGTTGGAATGCTATGAGGGGAATTTCTCTATGATTTCACTAAGTTCCCTCCCAACATCAGTCTAAATCAGAGGTTGGCAAGCCCTGGCACGCATGCCAAACCTGGGATGCACACCTATTTTCAGCAGCACACTGTACCGCTGCTGCTCCCCCTCAGGCCCCACCCCCCACAAAACCCTGGCGAGGTGGCTCCTGTTCCCTCCAGGGGGCAGACAGGCCCTGCAGCTGCCCCCGGCCATGGACTGAGCCCTCTGTGCTCTGGCACTGGGGTGTTGCTGGTCCAGCCCCTGCTCCTCAGAGTCAGCAGCTCAGGTGCTGGGCTTGGGGATGGGGCCTCTGCTAGCCCCGCCCCGGAGGCCTGGAGCTCTCGGCGCCTGAGGTGTAAGGAGGCCCCGCCTCCTGGATGTAAAGTGCCAGTCCAGGCCTCCCCTGCTGCGCTGCCAGCGGCACGGGCGGGGCAGCTACGCCCCGCGCACCAACCCCAGCACGTTCCTCTCCCCAACAGCAACAAAGCCACGTGGGCCACAGCAAAGGGGAGGATCAGACGGACCCGATCCTGATTGGTCCGCGTGTGGAGACTCACGCGCAGGGGTCGAGCTGTCGTACGCCGGGTGAGAGCCGTAAAGCGCGAGGTCGGTCCCGAGTGTGGGCGGCGGCAGGCGATGAGGTAATGTTTCTCCCCCACCCTGAGGCGAAGAGGGGGCGGTGACAGTGCCCCTCCCCCCAGGGACGGACCCGCTTGCCCCAGCGCGGCCGACGCGGGGATTTGGTGCCCGGTCGGAGAGACGGGAGGGGCCGGGCCAGTGAGGCGTTAGTGGCGCGGCTGGTGTCACCGCTGCTCGACCCGCGCGCGCAGCTGGTCTCGTGCCCCGCGCGGGGGAGGGGCAGCGGGGCTGGGTCTGAGAGCCCCGCGCGGGGGATGACACATGGCTCTGGGCGGCAGGGTCCGCCCTGTGGTGGGGCACAGACCGGGGCCCGACAGCCCTCATTCTGTTGCAGTAAACGACAAGTCAGACGAGGCGCTGTAAAGACTAACACACTGATTTGTGCCGCAGGGTTCTTGCCCACGAAAGCCTATGGATGTGCGAGCCTCTAAGGTGCCCCGGGAATCCCCGTTTGTTTTGCTGATACAGACTGACAGGGCGGCGACCCCTCTGGGTCTTAAAAAGCCAATGTCACTTTAGGAGGTGTCTTATTAACCGGTGTGTCTCATGCAAGGCAGGAGATGGCAGGTCCACTCTTCCCAGCGCTGCTGAGGCTGTAGCTGGGGTGCTGGGGCCAGGTCTGGCTGCCCCGTTTTAAGGAAGATGTGAATGAGATAGAAAGAGCCCAGAAAAGTAACAGGTTTAGAAAACATGGCTTGAAAGGAAGGGTTGAAGGAATTAAAGGTATGTTTAGTGTAAAGAGTTAACAGCTAAATGGAGGATGGGCAGGAGGAGGGAACTTGATAAATCTTCAAATATGTTAAGGGCTGTTAAAAAGAGGATGCTGATCAACTCTCCATGTGTGCGACAAGAAGTAATTAGCCAAGTTTGCAGAAAGAGACAAGTATTAGGAAAATCTTTTTGACTATTGTATATGGATAATTAAGCATTGGAACAAGTTACCTATGGAGCTTCTGCAATCCCCGTCTTTAGAGGTTTTCAAGAACAGATTGGACAAACATCTGGGAAGGATGATCAATGTGTATCTTATTCTGGGGAAGGATTTGATTTGATGACCTCCTCCGGTCTTTTCCAACCCTACATTTTTATGATTTCTTGCATGATGCTCGTGATTATGGGGTAATAATAATGTCTGGGACTTTAAAGGAATCCAAGGTACATGCCCAAACTCCTATTAAAATTAAAATACCCTTGAGTTGTGCTCTTTTCGGACATGTCTAAAATGAGATTGTAAGATAGGGGGGTGGTGATTTCAAATTTTGTCCTTACAATGAATGTGCAAGCTATCATAGTGATATTAAAATGCTAACTTTATAAATAGTTACCAATGTGTAAGTTTCTGCTGTTAAGTGTTGGTCCCTGTGCTCTTTTCTCCTACTAGAGACCTGTAACTGAGAAACAGTAAATTGCTGCCTGTTTTTATGCTGCTTTTCCAAAACTGGGTTTGGTGTGTGGTATTGGTACATAAACTATGATTGCAGTAGGACTAGAGTAGTGTATCAGCAAGGAGCCCTGTGGCAGAATCCACGATAAAACAAAAATAATTATGAATCAACTCTATAGTCTCAAAGTCCTAGCTGTGCAGATTAGAATACATGCAGCTCCTGCCAGCTGGAACAGACGGCCTGTCTATACATCCGAAATTGATATTGTTTTCTTCCTTGTTACTGAGGTAAGCCAAATTCATAGGTGAAAGAATCTGGGTCTCATTATTAGACTTCTGATCTATCTAGTTCCTTTCAGTAGTAAGGCTGCTCTCTGAGGACTCTCGAAATCTACCAAGCTGTTTTCCTGCTTATTCATCCATCAGCATTTAAAGAGTCCAAGTTATCAGTTTTGACACTTTGAGATATCTTATTGCACCTCATGTATTTTATTATCCCTGTCACCCTTCTCCCCTGCTCTGAGTTCCCAGGGACAGCTTTGCATACATATAGTATGGTACGTGGTAATAATAATAATCTCTTTTTTTTTTTTTTTTTTTCCTTGCTTAGAAGAAGCGGCAGTGAGCTAGAGTGTGTGTGTCTATGTGGTGCCTCTAGAGAGCTGACTCAAACTTGTCAGGATGTTTTTCCGGTTACTGTCAGATGTCCAGTGGCGAACGGTCAGACCAAGATGGAGAAGCAAGTCCAGCTCCCAGCACACCACCACATCTGTGGCAGACCCTCAGCCCATTTCCCTGCCAGCTCAAGCACAGGTGGTAATCTGTGGTGGTGGAATCATAGGCACGTCTGTGGCATATCACCTCTCCAAGCTAGGATGGAAAGATATAGTCTTACTGGAGCAGGGCAGGTAAGGATTTGTTTTTATCTTTATTAAAGCACACTGTTCCCAAAACCATAGAACTACATGGGACTTGCATACGTGCAGTACCTTTCTTTGTGTGATGATTCCATCATCTTATCTTCTCCCAGCATCAGAGTCACACTGTTACCACTGCACATCAGTGATGAGACCTAAAGTCAAACCATTGGCTTTGCCCGTTCCCCACAGACCCATGGGGAGTTGCGTACTGTGAGGTCTCCTTTACTCAGTGAAACTTTATAGGTTGTTTCTAAAAGCCTAAATGCCTAGGACGAGTTGTACCAACTGCAGTTTTCAGGCTGTGCTTGAGTCTTCTTTCTCATCCACACTAAGCTTCCACTCCACCGTTATGCCATCTGCTGACCTCCCAGCTTATTTAAGGTCTCTCATTCCAACTTCTGAACAAAATTAAAGGAAGGGTATGTCTGCACAGGGATTTAAAAAAACCCAAAACCACAACCAAAAACCTGTGGCTGTTCCAGGTCAGTTGGCTCCGGCGGTGGAGCTGAACAGTTGTTGTGTAGGTATTCGATCTTAGGGCTGGAGCTTGAGCTCTAGGAGCCTGCATAGGTGGAGCATCCCAGATTTTGGGACTTCCCAGCTCAAAGTCTGCCTACAGCTGCTTTCCAGAGCAACTAGCCTTAGGCTTCTTTCAGCTTTGTGTTATTGGTAAGAAGTTACTGCTAGATTCCTTTCAGTCTTACACACAAACACAGAGAGAGCAAATCAAGTAATCTTACCTGAGAGCCTCCTTAAACTAATGTTACGGACGCAACTAGGGGGCCCCTCACCCAAGAGGGAGTCGCTCCGTGGCTCGATTACCTCGCGGCTTAAAGAAGGAGCTGTCTCCTGTTATAAGGAAATTGATTAGAGTTTATTTAGCATCTGCAGATGGGTGACTCCAGTACCACGCAGGGTAGGAGCACACCCACAGGCTTGTGTTTGCACATTTTATTGTTGATTAACCCCCTCAAAGAATGCCCAGGTACACCCCTTGATTATGACGTTGTCCAATTAACGATAGGGCGAATTCGTAGGTTTTCAGCTGCTCCTGGCCTGGCCTTCACCCTTCTTGGTCTGGTCCTCATCATTTGTGTTTTTCTTTACTTTTTCCTGCAGCAGGATGTCTGTTTCATTCTTTACAGTCCTGTCCTCATCATATATGTTTTCTTTACCTTATCACTAATAGATTTATGGTTTCCAGGGGTCTTTGTTTCCTTTCAAAGCAGGATGTTTGCATCTTTTAAAGCTTCTCGGACCCCAGAGGGGTACGGGGTTATAAGTTTACCTTCCCACGGCCTAAGGCTTCAATACTGTTGCTCACTTATGCTAAGCTAAACTATTATCTACTCATGCTAACATAGAATGTCTAAGTATCTTAAAATGGCTAAGTATCATAATTTCATAACACTAGGTACCTTATTGAGTGCAGGTGGAAACTCTTTCTCTTGGTTAGCTGAGCAGATTCTCTGAGTTGGCCTTTTGTCTGTCTTCCTTTTCAGAGAATTAATCTCTACTTTACTGCCTTTTGAATGGGGCATGTACATTCTGTCACGGGTCCCTGTTGAGCTTGTTGCTATACAAGCCCAGTTCACATGCATACCGAGAAAAAGCATTGTATTAGCAAATCAGTAAAATTAAAATTTCTCATTAACTTGGTGTTAAATATGGTTGTGCCTTTAGTGTACACAAGAATAGTCGTGTTTAAAAATGTCAGCTCGATGTTGGGTATGAAGGTTATAGCATAGACAGGCCTTAGTCAGGTAACTTGGGTCTTATTTTCTTATAGCAGACAAATATGCTGGGATAATAAATGGACTCTGTGAAGGCCTGCGTAAGTACATGAAGTGCAAAGTGCAGGGCTGGCATAATGGTAGGAAAAATGGGTTAATGGCTCTGGGAATCCTGACTAAGTGAGAGGGGTGCTTAGATCTAATTGTCATTTCTTTACATGTCTACACTTCAGGGAGTCTCAAAGGGTAAGATTTTTGTGGCACTATAAGCCCTTGCCTGGTAATATAGATGTTCTTTCAATCGATTGAACAACTTAAAAATAAGTGTGTGCCCACAGTCTTTTTGTAATCGCTACAGAGAAACTGAAAGGATGAAGGGGTAGAGGGGCTACTTCCAGCCCAGGGGGAGACCAAGGAAGGTTGCATTTTAGAGAACAAGTAAAACAGCAGACAGGGCTATAGAGAGTTTTTTTTCTAGATGTACTTCAGCTAAATGTTTTTAGTGCTTCAGAATGCCTAAAGAAGTGGTTCTCAATCTTCTGTGGGTTGCAACCCTGCTTCTGAATCCAGCCCCACTCCACTGATGAATCCAGTGCCTCATCTGCTAACCTCCCCCCACTGCTGAATCTTTCCACCCTACCAGGAAGCTGCTGCCATGCTCCAGCTCTGGTGTATGGCTGCCAGCTCTCTGTGACACATTTAATGCTTGTTGTGTGGTGACCCAGCAGTTGAGAACCACTGGTCTAAAGGAACATCATCATGAAACCCAATAAATGTCAAAAGATGAGCTAACAGTCATTTCGGGGATCCCAGCTGGCAGAGCCCGTTTGTGGTTTTTATAGCCATATTTTAAAGTGTGTTTTTTCTGTCAGTTCTCTGTGAAAGACCCATACAGACAGGCAGAACTGATTATAGAGGGAAATAGTGAAACTGACACTACATAGTGTTAATAATGCAGTGTAAACAAATAGATATACTTTTTTAAAAATTTGTTTAGTTATGGTCCTTTTAGGCATTACTTTTAGCAATAGATAGGTTAAAAGTAAAAAAAAAAAAAAAAAAAGTCTATTTTTTGCCTTCGGTTCTTGTAATAGAACTCATGTCATTAATCTTTCTTTTGTAAATCTTATGAACTTTAGGTAAATGAGTTTCATTATCCCTATTTTACACATGGGGAAACTGAGACAGAACTAGGCTAAGGCTTTATCTAGGCTAGGATTTGAAGTTCCTTAACATGATGGTAAGGTTCTAGCATGCTTTAACAGTGTAGTGTAGTCTAGGCAGTGTGTCTTGGCTTTACTAGACTTTTAAACAGGTTGTTTGCTAATAGCACACATTACAACTCAGCCTAGATCTTGCATTAGATCTCAGATCTTCTGATTCCCATCATGTTGCCCTCTCCACACTACCTCTCTTACATTTTATAACTATTCTAGTAGACTCTGTGTTGACACTTTGTTCTGATGAACAAAGTGAAGGGGGCATAGAATATGCTTGGCAGCTGCTGTAGATACAAAAAACAGTCTCCAGTTGGTTAAGATGAATGAACACAGCAACAGTGCAGCAATTTGCATGGGTTGCTTTTTCTTTTCAAAGAAAGAAAACAATAGGGAGTCAATCCGGTTTAAACAGTAACTTGGAGTCTGAGGAATGGGCTAACTTTGCTTTAAAAAAAAAAAAAAAAAAAAAAAGACCTTAACATGATGGAGTCTGTGTAATTTTTCCTACAGTTATAATTTTCCACCTGTCCTTCTCACAATATTTTTCAAAGAAACAGAAGGCAGCATGGGTAGAACTCTAATTGTTTGCTCTTGATTCATACAAAATTTCATTGTTCACACATTGGCAAGATTAATTGTTGCAGCCTGTAAGCTAGTAAGTGCCCCAAAGCATCTGTGGTTTAGCTCAGGTGTTGAGCTTAACAGGTGGCATAAATCTGAGTTAGCTATGAAACATATCTTGATTGTATCTGGGGGAGATTTAAAGTTTTATTGCCACAATAAATAATATAATAAATACATGATGTCTGAATCTCCTTGCATAGCCCATTGCTTCTCAACAATGATTCTCTATGGGCACTGAGGCGGTCCATATCTTTGTAGTTATGAATTCCTGTCTCAGAACCAAATGTGTTGGATTATAGGTCTTTGAAATGTCTGCAGTAGATGCTGTATGCCAGATAACTTCTTTCTTTAAAGTCACCCTCATTTGAAAGACATTAGGACTGGAAGGTGGGAGATAAAACATTAATCTGAATCTAAGAAGGCTTTTGACTTAAATGTAAATATGGTAAATGTGCCCACTGCTCTGCTCATTAAACTACTGGCTTTTAGCAAATGTTTCCAAAAGATTCAGAATAGAATGAAAATGTTTTGCTTACTCAGCAATGTGTTGGGTTTTTTTGTTTTTTTTTTAAACAAAACTATGCTGACATTGCTGAGTGAATGGAGACAAAGCACACCAGATGGACATGTAGTTTTACAAGAGGTGTAAGTGACGCTGTGGCTGACCAGTAATATCCCTGAGTATGGTACCTCTTTTGTATGGTGTTTCTCATCAGTTGCCTTTGTTGGAGTCATGAGTCATTCCAAATTAATGTACTATGATGCCACCATGTGCATAGTTCAGATAAGCAGTTTGAGCTCTGTATACCATACTAAACTACCCTTTGTGTTATGGGCTGCTCCATCTTTGTGAAGAAGGTACTCAAGTCCAATCTGCTTTGTGGTGCTTTCCTTTACATGTTCGACTTGGGAACATGCTTCTCCTACTTGAAGGCTATTTGCTGATGCTGTAGGGAGTGGTGTCAGGTCAGTCTTATGGATTCTATGCACATGTAGGTCATGGTAAAAGCACCTTCAGTGTTCAGCTTTTAAGTCAGTCTCACTGTAATGTGCCTCATTGGCGGAGCACTCTTCCTGCATCTTGTACTGGGGCACAAATATAGAGTGCATCTTACCAACAGGCAGCTAAAAATACGCTCTGGGTGTGGAATGCCCACTGGGGTTTTGTTTGTAGCAGGAGTTGCAGGCATCTGGTTGTGGCATCTGGCCATTCAGTGGGATGCTCCAAAGGGAGAGGGGTCTGAACCAATAGGGTTTATTACTCTGATATAAGCTCAAATTACGAGGAATTCAGGCCCACCTCAGTTCTGGACTCATTTCCTTCCCCATCTTATTGTGATTTCACTGTCCTGTATCTATACACACAAGCGGCGTGTTCTGGACACCAATAAGAGGGGCTGTAGTGCCTTGTGTATCTGGGAGGTACTTGTCCTGAGTTTGCCCCTGAACTGGAGTCTCTGGTATAATAGCATTTTCTGAGGCCTTGCTGTAATTTCTCCTGCAGACTGGCAGCTGGCTCCACTCGCTTCTGTGCTGGCATTGTGAGTACAGTCAGGCACTTGTCCATAGAGCTGAAGATGGCTGATTATTCAAACAAGCTGTATCAGCAGTTAGAACAAGAGACGGGAATCAAAACAGGTAAGAAAAGGAACCTCTGGCTCAGGTCTCCCTGGGGTAGATTTACATGAACTCAGCTGCTTTCCAGACCTTGGAATGAGAGTAACACTAGAATGTCAAATTGCTGGTTTGTAAGCATAGAGTGGGGCTTTAGCCCTCTTGGCTTCTTCTCAGCTTGGAAACATTCCCATGGCATCATGGGAACACACTTGTGACAGATCAGGACAGAACTGCTGAAAGAAAACTGCCCTCATTATGATCCAGTCAGCAGCATAAAATCGAGTAAGAGTTAATTAGAATTAAAGATGCATTTCTTCAGCAGGGCAGTGATCTTAGTGTAAAGTACTTATTTATATTTTGTACACATTTGCCTATTAAAGAAGAGAGCACAGTAGCAGGAACTGCACACCTGTTTCCAACCAGCTTTAATAACAGCACATGTGAAAAACACACTGTCACAGATCAACAGGCAAGCTTGCCTCCAGCCTTTAAACAATCTCTCAGGGAATGTATCCCTTTTAGTGTTAGTTCTTAGGCCTCCACTTTTTGCAAGGGGCAGCTCTCGAGCTCCACTTCTTTGAGACGGGTCCTGGCTTCAGCATCACTTTCTCACCATGGCTTATTTGGCAAGTCCAAAAGAATGCCTGATGGAGGGAGACGGTACTCCTGTGGGAAAATGCAGCCAGCAGATGTTTGCAGCAATACAGTGCAGTCTTTTCAGGACAAGACCACTTTTACTAGTCAACTAGAATATAGTATTTTAGGATCCTTAAATTACAGTGGAAGAGAAAAGCTTACATGAATGTATATGGTGGTAGGGCAACCTTCCTCTTTTCCCCCAAAACATCTAGGATTCCATCTCTTTCACTGCCTCGGGCAGCAGAGTCCTTTTTATCAGTTTTCTGACACCTCAGTTTTGTTTCCAGCCCTAGTCACCGTATTTGAACATGATATGCCTTCCTTGGAATCCAGTCATTAAAAGTTAACATCCCGTCCATGGTATTCCTTTGTATCTCCAAGGGAAGCCACTGATATGCTGTCAGTTCTTGATAATTTGTTCATACTAATTATGTGACCTACATCTCTTAGTTCCCTGTCCGAGAGATGATGACAACCCTTTAAGTCAAAGTAGAGCACAGTATAAAAGTGAATGGGGAAACAGTCGTACATTATTCATACAAATACAGAAATTTCTCACATTGTCCAGGCCTGTGTCAAAAGAACATAATTAACTTTGGAAAGTCAAGCACTCAAATTAGGATATGCCAGACTTGTGTTTCCTTTGCTACTGTAACTCTTTGCAATCCTAACCCTTGTATGTGTGCATTATGAAACACTATGCCTCATTCAGTGCACAGAGTGGACGGTGTTCTCTTAACAGGGATGGCATCATGCCTAATTTACTACTGCACATGGGTCAAAACCTCTTTTGAAGACAGAACTGTTAATTTCCTTATTGACTTTCCATGATGCTCATCACTTCAATATTGAGTGCTTCACAAACATTAATGAATTTATTTTCACAACACTACTCTGAGATTGAGGCGGTTGGGGGAGGGGGGGTATTAATCCCCTTTGACACCCCTCTGTTAAATCCTTTTTGTAAAAGTCAGTTAGCCTTGGGCTATTTCTGCCAGCAACTCAGACGGGTGGGCCATTCCCTACCTCCCACTCTAGCCACCATGCCCCCCATCTCCTACTCCCCCGAGACCGCCCCCCCCAGCAGTGCAGACCCCTGGTGACCCTGATGTCTCTCCCCCACACCCCGCACAGCAGCATGACACCCTGGTGGTCCCCCTCCTCCCCACCGCACAGCAGCACAGAGCTGGCCAGCCTGAAGCCCCTGACTGCCCCCCCCCCCCACACATACAAGTGGGGGGGGGGGGAATTCGTCCGGCCCCAAGGACAACTCCTGAAGCTGGCTGCACAGCACAGTAGCCATTCCCCTAAGACTGATCAGCTAGCCAGGGGGCAGGGAGAGAGTGGTATACAGAGCATGGCTTCTGGCTAGCCGATTCCCCCTGCCAATGCTGGCTGGGCCACTCCTCAAGTGCAGGCCGCAGCAGAGTGGACCGTGGGCCACATGTTTGACATTTCTGATTTAACACGATGATTCCCACCCTTTTTGGCTCGATGGCTACAGACATCATTTTTACATCTCTAAAGGGCCACTAGCTGGCCCCTCTCCCACTGCAGCCAAAGAGAAGGAGTGCAGTGAGGAGGCTGCCTCCTTGCTAATCTCCTGTATCCCTGGATGCAGCAGGAAGACCACACGCATCCTGTAGCCCTGCACACTCCATCTGTGTCACTAAGCAGTTGCTCCCTTCTGCAGCCAAAGGGATGGAAGATCAGTACTCTCCCATCTCTTGCTCTGGCAGGAACTCCAGTGCCTGCGGATCTAGGCAGAGTGTTTTGCCATGCTCTCTGGTACAGCCAGGGGGAGAGGAGCAATATCTTCCATACCTATGTCTGCAGCAAGGAGCTTGCACTGGTCTCTTACCTCTGCGGAAACATGCTCCACCTGGGTCCTTAGGAAGTGGTTCCTTTCTGCAGGCAGCAGCAGGGGAGCTGCGAGCCACTTTGAAAGCTCCCACGAGCCAGTTACAGGTTAAGACCTGCTGGTCTATGTAATTGTGCCCAATTTCAGACATCTAGGATCTAAAATTTCAGATAACATTATGTAGTATTAAATGTGTTCAAGATGCAGCTTTGACTTTAATTGCAGCTATGAGCACTCAACACTTCAACAGATCAGACACTGAGATCTCAAGTCAGGCACACAAAAAATAAACATGCAGTTAGTGAGCACTATGAGAATTTTAAGTGAATTGCCAAGCATCACAGGGGAACTCAGTGGCAGAAGCAGAAGGAGAATCCAGTTCTCCAGGCCAACATTCAACTGACTTAACCATGAGATTGGTCTGTCTGTGTCCATTCACCACAACCCTGTCTTGATTCGCCCCAGATCAGGTCCCACTTGTGCATTCAGTGAGGAAGTGGTCCTATGGGAAACACATTATTTGACCATGTGTGACAGTCCCGTCCTAGAATCTGGTCCGGTGTGCTGCTGTGACCCGCTGTTCTCTACTCCTGAACCCTGACTTATCCCGCTAGGCCGGGTGACCACTCACTAGAGTCAGTCCACACCAGCCTCCTGTGTGTAAGTGATCCAGGCAGAGGGTGTGCGCCCTTTAGCCACTCACGGGATGGTCTGCAAATGAGTACCCTCAGCCCCTAGTTCAGGGGTTGGTAACCCCTGGCACGCGAGCTGACAGGTGGCTGCTCAGGCTCCCCCACTGGCCCCAAAAACGGCGCAGCCAGCAACTGCGGTGCGCAGCTGAGGGCCCCTGCTGGCCCCGCCCCCTGCTGGACGGCAGGAGGGGAGTGGGTTGCGTTGTCGCCGCTGCCGGCAGAGCAGAGCCGGCCCCGGCCATGGCCGGCAAGAGGGCGGGTTGGCTCGGCCCGGCCAGAGCAGCCGCTGCCGGTGGGCGGCCTCTTGGCCCTGGCTCCTGCCGGCAGCGGCAGCTCTGAGTGGGCCGAGCCGACTCACCCTCCTGTTGGCCATGGCCGGCTCTGCCCTGCCGGCAGCGGCGCAGCTCTGGGCAGGCTGGGGTGATATGATGCGACCCACTCTGCTCCCCTCCTGCCATCCAGCTAGGGGCGGGGCCAACAGGGACCATCAGCCCCGTGCCACCCCTGCGGATCTGAGCTGGCCCTGGGGCAGGGAACTGAAGTCTGCCCGCTAGCTGATGCTGGCCCAGGCCCTGGTCGGCAGGGCACCTGAAGCCTGGCCCCGCCCCCGGTACCTGCTGAGGGTGTAGCGGGTGGGGCTGGCAAAAGTTGCCGACCCCTGCCCTAGATGCTACACTGGTAACATCCATCCTACAGGAATTGGGACCTTTCCCCAATCACCATACACTCATAGATCCTACTATCCATTTGACATTGAAATGGATGTGTCTAGCCTCTGATTCACACTCTCTAAAGTCCACACAGCTTTAGATAAAACAAATACTAGTTTATTGATTAGGATATGATTTTAAGTGAGTATATAGCAAATTGATGCACAATCATTTAATAAAGGAGTCAGGAGTTACCACAAGTAAATAAGATATAAAACACATGCTAATCTAATAACATTATTCCAAGATTACGCTTTAGTCTATTCTCCTTATTTTTACCCACTAGACTGGCTGGTGGTGTTGTTCAGCTGTGGATGTGGATAGGCCTAGTCTTTTGGAATTGCTTACAAGATGGTCTTTCTCTGGTAAAAGCTGCTCCCCCCATTCAAAGCGTCTGCATTTCCTTTCAGTCCTCCTTCTGCCCTGAGGGGATTTTCTTGGTTTTTCCCAAGCTAGGAAGCTCAGTTTGCATTGTCTTTGTCATGCACCTCTCCAGCCTCCATGCTGAAATAGTGCTGATGGTCTGAACCATGTTAACATGCTTCACATTGGTGCACATACATGATGCTGCAGGAAACATGGTACCATAAGAATACAGCAGAATTTTCTAAAAGAAACTTTGCATGGCATAACTGGCATCAAACCATACAGTTACATTGGAAAAGTGAACAGAAAAATTACACAGATCATAGCCCATTGTGCATCATGTGATACCATGTAATGAAACCCTTATCTTGATGCATATGCACCAGGGGGCCAACTTAAGGTTTCAAGAATTTTAGTATTTCCTGAGTTCTGAGTGCTCTACTTTTTAACATAGCTTGTATATTTAAAAACCTAGGAAAACGCATATAAACTGGAAAAACATTCCATCATGTGGCATAATATTGAAACCCACACGGGTCATCAGCAGGGTCAAAACCTTTCTATCCACCGTATGAATTTAGCTACCTGAGCTAATGAAATTCCAAAGGGGTAGCCGTGTTAGTCTATTGTAGAAAGACAACAGAGTCCTGTGGCACTTTTAAAGACTAACAGATTTATTTATCGCATGAGCTTTCGTGGGAGAAAATCCCACTTCGTCAGACGCTTTGAAGATAGGAAAGTTACAGAGTGGGAGGAAATTAAATGCAGGGGAGTGTGAAGTAACTGATAGCAATAATAAGACCAGCATTAGAGGGGATGGGACGCAGCCAGTGGCTTTTACAAAATATTTGCTGATAGCAGAAGAGTGGTGAGACTTAAGGAGCTGAGGTTCCATTCCAGAATCTGGAAGGATGTGCCCTCTAGTGGGCACAGTCTTCTGCCTCTTGTTCCCAAACTTCACTTTGACACATTTCAAATCCCTTCTCCAAAATTGCAGGAACTTTACCTTCTCAAAGAAGAGGTTGCCCATATTTTGATCACGAAAATTGCAACAGATTTTCCCCTAGTTTCATTCTTAGAATAGCCTAACATTTTAAAAAAATGCTCAGTTTGACGCAGAAACCTGACATGGAAGATTTCAGCCCGAAGAGTTAATGTTTGGTAGAATTATAAGCAGTGGGAAAACAGTGGAATTTGTCAAGTAACTTAAATTATAGGTAATGTTACCAGCCGCATCTATGATCAAGGTTAATATTTAAAGGATCATATTCTTCCATTAAAGCCAGTGAAGTTACCTGGGCTCCAAAAGGTTTATGTTTAGCTATTAAATGTTACTTTTTTCTTCAGATTATTAAGCAGTTATTAGAGCACATGGGGCAGTGTCCTGAACCCCTACTTTCTAACCTTTTGTCCTCCCAGTTTCTCCTTTACTGGGCAGGAGAGTGTAGATTGTAATCTGTGAAAGTATTTATGAACCAGAGTGCATTTTATTATAAAGCAGGATTAAAGTAACTTTAATAGTTCAAATTAAACTGTGCCTTCTAAAAGCATTGTAGATTACTAGCTAGTCTTTGTATGAATGTGGTGACCTGGGTTTTCTTGGCTGCTGTGTATTGGAAGCAACGAGTCTGCTACAGTGGTAAGATTGGCCATACTGGGTCAGACTAGTGGTCCATCTAGCCAAATATCCTGTCTTCTGAAAGTAGGGATGAACAGAACAGGTCATCATCACGTGATCCATCCTGTCCGACATTCCTAGCCTCTGGGGATCTCCAGGGCTTGGGGAACCTGCCCAGCGCTGACTTGGCTTTGGTTGATCATTGTCCTAGGTTACGTGAAGACAGGCTCTATCTCACTGGCTCAGACTCAGGATCGACTGATCTCCCTGAAACGCATTGCCTCGAGGCTCAGGTACGTAGAATAGAAACTATACCTGATCTTAAGCTTTTCCTGTGCTTGCCTTTTCCAAGAGACTATTGACAAGCATCCTTTTGTGTTCTGTGGCAGTGTAATGGGGATACCGTGTCAAATCATGGCTCCAAAACAAGTGGCACACCTACACCCACTAATCAACATTCATGACCTTGTGGGTGCCATGTATGTGCCAGATGACGCAGTTGTATCTTCTGCCGATGTGAGTCTGGCTCTGGCAAGTGCTGCCTCCCGGAAAGGTATGAATTTTTTACTCTCTCACATGCCTGCTTCCTTGTCTGAGCTCTGTCCCCTTTGCGGGGGATAGTACCAGATTTAGCATTCATCTTACTTTGTTTTGATGACCAAACTCTGCTTATTTCTTTAAAGGCAATGTTCTTTTAATCTGTTTTTCCCCATCCTAAAGCCAGGTTTGATTTTGTTTGGCTTCTACATCTTTAGAGCTCTTTGGTGTAAGGAGTCACACACCACAGACTGCTGAAGTCATTATTTATGTACAACCTTACAAGTCCACACAGTGCTTTACTATAGGTAGAAACCTGGACAGGAGCTTAGTCTAAAGGCACAAGTGGCAAACCAATATGAACAGTTTCATTATAGACAAGCCAAGTGGGGTATGTGGTCAGAAACTGGAATACTTAACTGGACAGGTGGATTTTTGGGGGTTTGGAAGTGCTCATGACCCATGCCAGTCAGAAGCTTGTTTAGTGAGCGTGGGTTGGTCTGAGGGATGGGGCAAAGTCATGATTTAGCAAAGGAGGTGGGAGCTGTGCGGAGTAGAACTGAGTCAGACTGGAGAAAGCTAATTATGTAGAGAATGAGTCAGGCACTAAAGTGGAGACTATATAGTAGCTGCATGTCCTTTGTATATAGTGAGACATGAGACCAACAGCCAATTGCCTCCAATGCTCTGGAAGTGCTAGTCTCATAATTTAACATGTCCTAGTATTGTACATACAACCTCGTATCATTGCCTTTGATTGAGACGAGTGTGGTGTTGTCTCACTAACCCGCCAAACCTGGTACCCAGAACTGCAGTGGCTGGAACTTCTGTTGCCAGTTGGATTTCCCTCTGAGTCCTGCCTGTTGTCATCCCCTGCACTGGGGCAAAAATGAGTGTGTGCTCTTGAAATAGCCACTAGCTTTTGTATCTGTGCCACCATCCAAACTTGAGACTCCATTTATAAATAAAGTTCAAAGGAGTCTTTATTCTGACTTACAGAGCTCTCTGTTCACACTCTTTCTTCCTCAAATGTTGCCTGTGCTCCCTATTTGTTTGCTCCTGTCACTCAGTATAAGTCTCATGCTAAACTGGCTGTAATTTCAGCCCACTGCATTGCAGCATCTATTCTGCTTTGCTGTACACAAGCCATCAAGGTGATTCTCCTGTTTTCCATATTAGAGGGTTTTATCTAGAGCTAGGAGATACCTTTTTCTGAAATGGAGGAGAGGCTGTTAATTTGACTTTGGGGTTAGCAACCTGTTGTTTCACCATAGCAATAAAACTCCTTTCTCTGACTTCTTTGCACAGGTGTCCAGATCCATGAGCGGACAAGCATCAGCCACGTCATGGTCCAGAAGGGTTGTGTGACTGGAGTGGAGACTGACAGAGGACCAATTGAATGCCAGTATTTTGTTAACTGTGCTGGGCAGGTTAGATCTCAGGGGAGTTTTTCTCTCTCTGTGTCCTCTTTGTAAGGCCTCCAGTGTAGTCTGTTGCAGTAGCTTAGGTGGAGATTGTTCAGTGACCAGTAAAAAGACCTCATCACATTTCTTCAGAATGAACAAATACTTATTGACCCCTAAAATATTAAAATGTTAGTTACATCCCCAAATAGGTGTGTTTACACACTCTCCATGCTTTCTCTGTCTTAATTCACAGTTAAGTTTCTGCCATGCACGTTTGCTTTTAGTAGTATTTTTCTTTTATAAAAATGTATGTTCTGTATTTTCTCTGCAGGTAAGGGGAGACTAGTGCATGCTGTTTGCTTGGCATTAAAATCTAAGTGGCAGCCTGCTAAGAAGCAGTCAGCAGTGTGGCAGTACACACCTGCCAAGTCTCCCTCAATGGGAGGGACACCACCTTCTGCAGTGAAGGACTTTGCTGTGTCTCTTACTGAGACCATTGAATCTCCATAATTTTTCTGGAAACCTCCCTCATAGTAATTGTCACAGCTTGTCAACCTGGAAGATATATCTGACAGTTAATGTTTCTCAGCTGGCAATTGGGCTATGTTGGTACTGTTGGACCCCAGAACTCCAGGAGCCCAATAGAAGAATCATTGCCTATTATGTTTTCTTCAGAGGTCAAACGAGTAGCAACATTGCTGTCTAAAATTGGAGGTGGTGGTGGTTGTTTCTTTTGTATCATTGTGGCCCCAGGCACCCTCAGTCGTGACCCGTTGTGCTCATTACTATACAAACATAACAAAAAGATGGTCCCTTGCCCAAAGAGCTTACCTCTTTGGGCAAGGGACCAAGTAAAGAGAGGGGAAAAAGTAAATAGTTCCTTTTCTGTTGAAAGTAATATTTCAGCAGCACAGACTTGACCTCTCTAGGTGCTGTAGCAAAAACACATGAAGAAAAAACATGCTTGGGGAGTCAGGTGTGTCTGTCACTTCTACCCTAACTAACCCTTTCTGGTTTCAGTGGGCCTATGAGCTGGGTCTCTCCAATGAGGAGCCAGTCAGTATCCCATTGCATGCCTGTGAACACTTTTACCTCCTGACACGCCCGTTGAAGAAGCCACTGGAGAGCAACACACCAAGTGAGGATTCTCTCATGCTGTTTTGATTTTCTGATAAACTACCTCTGTCCTTCCAAAGGCAAGGCTGGCTGGTGAGGCAGAGCTGATGGGGTGCAGATGTTTTCTGTAGTCCTGAACTCTGCCGGGAATGTGCCCTGCACTAGGTCTTGCTTGTTCTGTGTGGTCTCTTTCAGTTGAGCTGTCTGTATTCAAAGATAAACTCTTGCTACAAAAATGAGCTCTTTGGGGTTTGTCAACTTGGATAGCAGAGATTGTTGCTTGGGAATGTTTTTGACTTTTGCTTTGCAGGTGGTTATACCTCAGATGGGGGCATCAGCTATGCACCACATGCTCTGGAGGGATGATGGTAGCCTTGCTACTGTTTCCCCCATGCAGGCTGCTGTGCCCAAATGGCCCATGTACAGTATTCCTCTCTCTCAGCTGATGTAAAGGCTTTACAAGGGCATTTGTATGTCATTGAGGAGTAGGAGACAACCAAAGCACTTGAGAAAACAACCCTTCCTCCTCACACACCTGGTTTTTGGCTCCCTTGAAGGATACCAATGGAAAGTCCCTCCCCTAACCCCGCCCTTGCTTTTCCACAACTAGTGAGTAATGTTTATGCTTCCTTGGAACCCACTTTCTGACCAGAGGGCCTGAGTCTTTCTTTAGTGAATTCTCTTCACTGATTGATTTGCGAATCATTTTTGTATTCCCACATTCTGTGTGTGTGGGGCACAGTCTCTTTTGATACAAGCAAAGTTGTAATTAGTCCTGCACTTCCTAATCTGCCCATATCATCTCATCCTTCCTCTGCAGCTATTGCAGACCCAGATGGCAGAATCTATATCCGCAGTTGGCAAGGTGGTATCCTGTCAGGGGGCTTTGAGAAGAACCCCAAGCCCATCTTTACTGAGGGCCGGAACCAGCTGGAGATTCAGAATCTGCATGAGGACTGGGATCACTTTGGTATGCTAGTTGGAAAGGGCTTACAGACTGTACATGGGCAGGCTCCCATAGCAGCCAAACAGAGGGCTCAATAGGACGTCAGGGCTGACCACAACGGAGAATGTGCTATGGATTTGTTAGAACATTTATTGTCCGTCCTTAAGGGGTGGGGGAGGTTGGGCACTCATTTAAGTATGTTCAGCTGTCAATTTATGGGGAAATTAGTGTGAGAATCCCTCTCCCATCAACTGCAGAGACCCTTACTTGGTTACACTAACACCTAAAAATGAACATTAATGACTATAGAAATCAATCAGAGTCCTGTGGCACCTTAAAGACTTAACTCATTTCTTCAGGCATAAGCTTTCATGGGTTGCAGCCCACTTCAGATGCAATGGGGGTTGCAAACCACAAAAGCTTATTCCCAAAGAAATTTGTTAGTTTTTAAGATGCCACAGGACTCTTGTAATTTTTGCTGTATACAGACTAACACGGCTACCTCTCTGAAATTAATAACTATGCGGTAAATATAATTATCCACACCCCTGTTTGTTGTTTACAGGTTTAGCATATAGCACGCAGGCATTTTACCTTCAAACTCACTTTTTTTACAACAGAAATTTCTTCACATTTCTTAACAATCAGGGAGGAAAGGGGGGAAAAAAGGTGATAAGCAGCGTTCCCATCCATGACCTTCTGTAGGAGGGGAAGATAGCATTCTTCTAGTAACATTTCTTACACAAATTGTGGGAAGGGAGTAGAGAGAGAGGAAGATAATGTAACTTTTAATTAAAACAAACAAGGAGTCCTGTGCCTCTTTTAAAGAATAACACATTTATTTTTCTCACAAGTTTTCATGGGCAAAAAATAAATGTGTTAATCTTTAAAAGGGCCACAGGACTCTGTTTGTTTTGCTGAACTAGACTAACATGGCTACCCCTTTAGAAAATAACTTTTAACTGGAATCTCATTTACAGGACAGCAAGGCTTGCCTGTGCTGTGACCCCTCATTACCGTAGTAGCTATCATTCAGGCCAGTTGCTCAATTTAATGCTTTCCTATACTTATCTTCTAGGTATCTGCAAATTGATTGCTTAATTATTTACTTCATTATCCTTCTGGGTACTGAAGTTAAGCTGAGTGGTCTGTAATTCCTTGAGTTATTTCCCTTTTTATAGATGGGCACTATATTTGCCCTTTTCCAAGATTATTGCTAATGGCTCAGATACCTTCTCAATCGACTCCTTGAGTATTCTAGGACATATTTCATCAGGCTCTGGTGACTTGAAGACTTATAATTTGTCTAAGTAATTTTTAATGTCTTCTTTCCCTGTTTTAGTCTTGTATACTACCTCATTTTCACTGATATTCACTATGTTGGATATTCAGTTCCATTTAGTGAAAAAACTCATTTAATCCTTCTTCCATTTTCACATTTTCTGTTATTGAGCAACAGGCCTACCATGTCCTTGGTCTTCCTTTTTCTTCTAATGTATCTGCATAATGTTTTCTTGTTACCCTTTGTCTCTAGCTAGTTGAATCTCATTTTGTGCCCTGGCCTTTCTAATTTTGTCCCTTCATACTTGGGTTATTTGTTTGTATTCATCCTTTTGAATATATTCATCCTTTGTCTCTTTGAAAAACTTCCAACTGTCTTGAACTATTTTTCCCTTTTACTTGCATCTCATGGGATTTTATCTAACAACTTTCTGAGTTTGCTAAAGTCTGCCTTCTTGAAATCAATTCTTTATTGTGCTGTTTTCCCTCCTACCATTCCGTAGAATCACTCAAACTGCTTTCCACTTTCAAGTTCTCAACCAGTTCCTCCCAATTTGTCCATCAAATCTAGAACAGCCTCTCCCATACTAGCTTTCTCCACCTTCTGAAATAAAAAAATTGTCTCAGTACATTCCAAGAATGTATTGAATAATCTATTCCTCAACACAAAGTCCTGGGCTTTGGGCGATTATTAGTTATGTTTTGGTTGGTTTGGTTTTTTGTTTAAACAAGCCTCATCACTTCTTCCTGATTAGGTGGTTGGCAGTAGAGCCCTACCATGACATCACCCTTGTTTTCTACCCTGTTTTCCTTACCCAGAAACTTCCAACAAGTCTGTCTCCTATTTCCATCTCAACCTCAGTCCAAGTGTATATATTTTAATATATAAGGCAATATGCTCCTTTTTTCCCTGCCTTTCTTTCCTGAGCATGCTGTATCTTTGTCTCCCAGTATTCCTGGGATGTGTATTATCTCACCAAGTAATCTGTGATGCCAGCTATGTCACAGTTGTGTTTATTAGATAGGTTCTTCCTGCTTATTCCCCATGTGTCTCACATGAGTATACAGAGGTCTAAGATACTGATTTGGTTTCCCCTTTCTGTTTTCTCTTGTCTCTGCCTTATCTCTGCTATAATGGCCCATGCTTCCCAATAGTCTGATCCTTCTCCCGGGTCTCTGTTTTTTGCTTACTTGTGGGCTTTTGTCTCCTGCCCACATCAAACCTAGTAAGAGCCCTTATTAATAGGCTAGCCCATCTGTATCCACATATGCTCTTCTCCTTCCTTGATACATGACTCCCATCTCTGTCTAGCAGTCCCTCTTTCCAGAACAGCATCCCATGGTCAAGGAAGCCAAAGCCCTCTTAGCAACACCACCCTCACAGCTGGTCATTCACCTACATGGTGCATCTGTGTCTGCCTAGGCCCCTATCTTTGACCAGAAGAATCAAAGAGAACACCATTTGCTCCTCCACTTCCTTCATACTTACATGTAGAGCCCTGTAGTCACTTCTGAGCTGCTCAGGATCATATCTTGCATGGAGTGCTCACACGGATGAGCAGCATGGGGTTGTAGTCAGAGGGCTGGATGCTCCTCAACCGTCTCTCCATAACATCTCACATAGAGGCCCCTGGCAAGCAGCACACCTTCTGGGATGCCATGTCAGGCTAGCAAACAGGTGCCTCCACTTCCCTTTGAAGGTGATTGCTCATTACTCGTTGCCAGAGCAGCATAACAATTCTTCATCACTTTGATGGATGGCCTTGGATGTCTCCACATTAATACACTGAATGAATTCCTCATTGGGTCTGATGCTCCTCAGCTTAGTCACCTCCTCTTGTAGCTCTCTTCCACCAACAGATACTTTTCATACTGGACAATCTCCCCAGCCTTGCTTCCTGATATTGGGAAATGCAGGCTACAGTCTGCAGATCCACACCAGGGTTTGGGTAGAAGCATCCATGGTCAGGTTCTCTGTCTGAATATAGGGGACAGATACAGAAGGCAGAAGCAGTGTTGGTATAAACCACAAATTCACCTAGCGCACTCTTTGGCAAGTAGCACACTTTAATATTTAATAGAGGCAATAAAGGGCACTTGCAATGCGGCCCTTCTAACGATAGCAATTATATCATATCTCCTTCTTGCAAACCCCCTCAAAAAACTCTCCTGTTTGTGGTCCCTTGTTCGCTAGCTCCCCTTGGTTGCTTATTATCAGAATGAAATTCATGACCCCATGCTGTCATGCAGAAATCCTCATGTGCCTGGGGAATGGACACATGATCTAGTCAGACATTTTTAAGGGAACATGAAACAACTATTTTAGTGTCTGCAACTGCTGAGTTTTGTGCAAAGGAAGATGAGAGCTTTTATGTAAAATAGCTTGTGGAGAGGAACCCTGAACCAGAAAAAAAAAAGTAAAATAATTTTCTTGATGGGAATATTCAGTTCTTCATACACACAAATAGGATCACTTTCAGGGCTAATCCATTTTAATTAACCTGAGAAAGCAAGGTCTACTATATTTCCTGCCCTTCTGCTAATATATACCTGTGGTTCTTTCCAGCCAAGAGCTGGTTTGTCCCACAGATGCACCTAGACATGGAAGATGCTACTGTCTGTTAAGATTACATAGCTTACTATTTGTCTGCCTTGGTGTAAATGGACTGTTTGTGTGTCTGGTTTGGGAATGAAGGAGGAATGACCGGAGTGATTGTAGACTAAAGGCTGTGGTTTATCAGGATTAGATTGTCTTGTTTTCTTTTGGTGACTAGAGCCACTGCTGAGTTCTCTTCTGCGGAGGATGCCAGGGTTGGAGGCTCTGGAGATCATGCAGTTAGTGAACTGCCCGGAATCCTTCACTCCAGACATGCGGTGCATCATGGGAGAGTCACCCACTGTACAGGGCTACTTTGTTCTGGCTGGAATGAACTCTGCTGGTGTCTCTTTTGGTGGGGGAGCAGGCAAGTAAGTGGCTCACTAGTACAGTGTGTGACAAAGCTCTTCCACTAGCTTGGTGGGTCCAATGCTTCCTTCTAGCAGTAGGTCAGATACTGCTTCACCCCTGAGTGTTCTCCTAGGCCGTGCCTCTTCGCTAGGGGCTCTTGTCCTTCTAGTGGATGGCCGGTGGGGTGGGCCCAGTCCCACCTTTGACTCCAGGCCCCACCCAGGGACCCTACAAGCCCCAGCCTCGCTCTGCTGCTTCAAGAATCTGGCTAGTTTCCTTGGGTTTCTTCCCCATGCCCTCAGACTCTGCTTAGCCAGGGGCCCTTCCTGGCCTCCTTGCCAGGGGAAGCTCTTGGCCTCTGAGAGTTCCATTGGGTATGATAGTGCACAGTTAAATCATTCCTTCTGGCAAGGTTCGTTTTCCTCAGGCCTCCTGGTCTGGGAAAGGTCCTTTGTCCCCTTTGGGCAGGGGTTTTTCCTTCCGCCAGTCTTCGTATCTGCAGGGTTCTTCCCAACCAGCAGTCTGCTCCTTCTAGATCCATCTACTTTCTAAATGTGTCTTGTCTTGTCTCCTCATGTAGATTCTGGTAGCTCTCCTCACTCTCACTCTCCAGCCACACCTCTGGAGGGGAGGCTTTTTAACAAGTCCTGAGTGGGGCCTTGTTTAGCTTCAGGTGTGCCTATTAATCTGGAGTAATCCCCCTCAGCTACCAGGGAAAAAGGGACTTTTGCTGAGCCTGGGGCTGCTCTGTTGGCCTTTTAGTGCTCTCTGTGTCAGACTAGAGTTGCTGCCAGAGAGGAAGGAGCTGCTGCTGCTTCCTGGGGGCCTTGCCTCCTCCCTCTCTGGGACGAGTGGGTGAGTGGCCCCTCTGCTGCTGCCACCACTATCTGTGAGGGGGCTTTTCTGCTGCTGTTGCTTGCTACTTACTGCTTGTTGCCTGTGAAGGGGAGGAGGAGGAAAAGGACCATCATGTTTGTTGCTGCTGGGGAGAACACCATCTCAAGATCCTGTGGAGGGGGTTTGTTTTTTGTTCCTGGACTGAGTGACTGTAACATCTCTGCTCTTGTGGTGGTGGAGGAAGAATTGTTGCTGCTGTGGGGAGAGGGAGGGAGTGGTGTGGAGCCCTCTCCCTGGTTCAACTGTTCTCCCTGGTTCCACCCCACCCCACCCCACCATCACCACCACAACCACCACCTCCAGCTACATTGCCTTCTCATCCTGAACTCAGCTGCTTGCTCCATTTTACATCTGTACCATGCTTACAGCAGCAGCAAACAGAGACTTTTTTTTAACCACCTAGGTGCCCCTGGGTGCACTTCCTACCCCCTCTCCTCCCTCTGAACCTTCCCTCCCTTCCTTAGCTCTGCTTAGCGGGAGGGCCCACCATCTCTCTGCTTTGCCCTCCAGCTGTCCTGCAGCAGTTCCTCCCCACCCTTTTCCTCCTTCATAGCCTGCCCTGCTCACTTGTTATTGCTACCCAACTTGCCCTTACTATTTTCCTAAGGTTCCCTTAGCGTTTGTTTGTCTGCTTCCCTGTCCAATCCCTGGGTGTTTGTTAGGTTCTTACCCCGGCTTCGCCCTTCAAGCATTTTAGTTCCCTGTCCCCTCCCCAGCCCTGAGAGTTTGTTGAGTTCCCTGCCCCACCCTATCTTTTCAACATTTGTTTGTTCCTTTGCCCTGCCTCTACCCCTTGAATTTTGTATACCCTATCTCCTACCCCTTGTTTGTTCCTACCCTGTCCCGCCTCCCCAGTACACCCATGTCCCTTGGGCGCCCATGAGCTCCTGGAATCCCCTGTTTTTGTTGTGCCTCTGCTCACTGCATTCCTGTTGATATTGTGACCCCCTTTCCTTTTCATCCCAGTAGAGCTGGAGGAGCTCGCTCCCTGCCTGCAGCCTAGCAGGGAGGATCGTTTAGCTTTCCTGTCCTTTTCTTCCCTGGCCCCTTGCGTTCCCCCACGGGAGCCTGCACTTAGCTGATAAAGCAGCCTGGGTTACTAAAGAATATGGCATTAGTTAGGATGAGGAGCATATTGTGTTTTCTCTGATTCCCTTTTCTATGGGGTTTCGGACTCATAATCAGGGTATTGTCTTTCCTTATGCATCTTCTTTAGGCTCCATGTGTCAAGGACCAAAATCTTGCTGAAGACCAGTGAGGCTCCTTGCAGGACCCACCAGTCATAGACTCATAGAAGATTAGGGTTGAAAGGGACTTCAGGAGGTATCTAGTCTAACCCTCTGCTCAAAGCATGACCACCCCCAACTAAAGCATCCCTGCCAGGGCTTTGTCAAGCTGGGCCTTAAAAACCTCTAAGGATGGAGAGTCCACTACCTCCCTAGATAACCCAATTTAGTACTTCACCACCCTCCCAAGGAAAAAGCTTTTCCTAATATCCAGTCTTGACTTCCTCCATTGCAACTTGAGACCATTGCTCCTTGTTCTGTCATCTACTATCACTGAGAACAGCCTTGATCTATCTTGTTCCTTTACCCAGCTGGCAGAAGTAAGTGCTGAGCACATAACAGCTCACTTTGTCCCCTGTGCACAGGCTGAGTGCAGTGCCTCTATGGTGCTTGCCACATAAGGGGGAAAATTCCCAAACCTTAGACCTGGAGGTTAGCTTCTCTCAAACTAGATTGTTCAAGTGACTTGACAGAGTTAGTTTTCACTAACACCAAGGTGTTAAAAGTACTTTGTACCATAAATACTAAAGTGAGGTAAATGTGGATTAAAGGTACTGAATTCACAGCTAAAGAGACTCATTTATTTATTTCTCAAACAAACAACCCCCCCTCCCCCAGCCACACTTCCTTCTGTCAGTGTGCTAGGGTTGTGATGACTCCCTGATACCTCAGATTTGTGCACAAAACTGGGATTTTGGCAGATTTGTATAAATCACATGTAGGAAAAAAGGCTGTGTTTAAAATGGCTGCTCAGTCCATCCTCACCCACTCTCACCTATTGTGGCTCCATCTTTACACCCTGATCTGTCCTAGAGTTTGCCCCCACCCTGCTGCGTCCACTAGCCAGAGTGACCTCTGTTTCCCCCCTTCTTCTGTGTTGGCTGTTGAGTACCCAGATTTGATTTCTGTTTGGTTCTGTTAGCCATTCATTGTCAGAATTCACAAAAAATGGGAATTCTCCATTTTTCTCGTTCTTAATAAGATCCATAGGACCATTACAGTAAGATCTACAGCCTATTTGCAACTTTGGGGTCAGAACCTGACCTGTCCATTTGTCCATTCAAGCTGTCTTTCTTGACATTGCATTAACATAGTGTTTTTTCTTGTTTTCTAATGTCCAGTTTCAAATCCCTTTGCTATTGTTTCTGCCAGCTGAAAGTGGCCAACTCTTCTGTTCGGCTTTGGTTTGGGCTGCTCTCTTCCTTTAGCTTTAGTCATTCTGACTTGACAGATGTTTGGAGTATACCTTCCAGATCTTGATTAGTCATTGCCAGAGGTGTTGCCAAATGTAACCTCAGATTTATCAGGGGTAGCCTGCAGCAGGTACTGGAAATGGCAAAGCGGTTGGCCTCCTAATCCCAGATTAATCATACTTCAATACTACTTGCTTTATGTAGCCTAAACATTTAGCATAATGTCAGCTATGCTAGCAGTTTAGTGCTCTGTGTCCTTAGCTTCCATTGCGCTGTGCAGTAAATTTTATTGCAGTGGGAAGTTATTAATTCCATTATCTGGTGGCTGGTTTTGTTTTAGACTGAAATTTTCCAGCTCTTATTGGTGTCTGTATTATGGAAATCTTCTTATTCAAAGCTCTTCCTATGGCAAGAAATGCTGGTGCTCAAATTACCATTACTTAACTTCAGAGCTAGACTCTTGCCTGTAGTGCTTCAATTAACATCCAGATCCTCCTTGGTTTTGCTCCAACCAGATACCTGGCTGAATGGCTGGTAAATGGCCGCCCGGCAGAAAATGTTTGGCCCCTGGACCTGAAGCGCTTTGGTGCCCTTCAGAGCAGTCGCACCTTCCTCCGTCACCGTGTCATGGAAGTAATGCGTAAGTAACCTTCCAGTGTACTCGCTATTCTAGTCGAGGCAGGTTCTTACACTATGCTTATCACTCTAGTATCCCAGCATTATCCTCTCCCTGGTGGGAGAAGGGTTATTCAGTAAAGTGTCTTGTTTTGTTGGGGTTTTAGGTTTGTAAAAGTATATGTAACATATAAATATATTCATGTTGCACAGTGTTTGTTAGAGAAGGCAAAGTTGAAGAATTGCACCTTCCCCTTGAGATGGAGGTGGGAAGGTTTGTGATGGCTCTCGCTAGCATTCGCAGAGGTGTGTAAAACTCTCTCTCTTGCACCTTTTCTACTCCCAGTCCGGAATTTGCAGTCCATTCTGAGGGCTACTTTTCTCCCTTTTGGTCCGCCGCATGCAGTGCATCATTTGCCCAGTAGGTTTCCTCATTGGTTGTCAGTAGCACTCTACTAATCTGTTCCATAGTGATGGTTCTGTGGACACTTTTGTAATTCTCTGCTCACCCATCACCCTTTGGACCATGGTGTTTTTTTCTCCTGGTTAATGTATCTTCTGCCTGGGAGTGCTGTGCATGGCTGTCTAGGACTCCAGTAGAGTAAAGACAGAGTAGAATGGTGGATTATCTGTAATTTGAAGTCTGTAATCAAGATTTGAGGACTTCATTAACTCAGGTAGACATTATGGATCTATTACAGGAGTGGGTGGAAGAGTCTGTGGCCTGCGATGTGCAGAAGGGCAGACTAGGTGATCATGATATATAGGGTTATTGGCTATGTCTACACTTGCTAAAATTAGTTCGAATTAGTTAGTTCGAGCTAACTAATTCGAACTAATTTTAGTTAGTTTGAATTAGCTTAATTCGAACTAGAAAAAGTTAGCTCGAACTAAGCAAGTGCCATTCATTTCAATGGCTGGTTAGTTCGAACTAAGAAATTAGTTTGAATTAACATGGCCACATTGGCTAATTCGAACTAGTTAGTTCGAATTAAAGCCTTACTTCTGAAGCCCTATTCGAACTTATTAGTTTGAATTAAGGAAGCCCTTAATTCAAACTAACTAAAGCCTAGTGTAGCCATGGCATTAAGCTTCCTTAATTAGAACTAACTTGCCAGCAGTAAAAAAAATATGGCACTACAGCACGTGGGGGTCCTGGCTCCGCACTCCCCCTCGGCAGGGCCGTCCCTTGGGGTAGCGGCACGGCTCAGGGCCAGGGGCTGTCCCACTGCCCCCCAAGCTGGAGGGGAGTGAGGCGGTTCAGAAGCCCCTTTTGGCCCCACCCCCGGCACCTGCGGTGTGTGGGGCTGGCATGAGGGCTGGCAAAGGTTGCCGACCCCTGCACTAGAACAAATTCCATGGAGACATGGTGAATTTTCCATCTTTAAATCAAGAGTGATGTCTTTCTAAAACAGGCCTTGACAGGCGTGCCACAGTCCTAGGGGCCAGCCCAAAAACTGAGGCACCTAGGTGTGCAGCACGTTAGAACATCCTCTCCTCCTCCCCTCCCTCCCCCAGCTGAAAAACTGCAGCCGCCAATGCTCTTGGCAGTGGTGCAATGCACAAAAGACCCCCTGCCACTGAAAAATGCCACTGCGCAGGGCACTTTCAGTGGCACTGAGTGGGGAGGAAGCTGTGGCGCTTAGTGTTGCTGCCACTAGCTCATTTTTAGGCTTCGGGGTGTTCAGCTCCCTGAATACTGCAGCACAGCATGGTCTGTGATGCCCAGGATTTGTTGAGCTCTGCTCTAAAAGATGTGCTATAGCTCACTTAGAAGTTATAGGGTAGACATAGAAATTCCTGGGCAAGGTTCTATGCCCTGTGTTATGTGGGAGATCAGAGTAGATGATTGCAGTGGTTCCTTCTGATGTTTACAATCTGACATATGCACCCATCTGCCATGGCACAGGTCAGGATTTGAGGGCATGCTGGTAAGGGAAGGCTAGATATGGCTTCTTGAGTTGCACAGCTGGTGGCCCTACTCTAATGACGCATCATCGTATTTGATCAAGCCATCTATTAATAAAGTGGAGTAAAGCTGCTTCACAATCTAAAATGATAATGCTGTCCTGTAACCAGTAAAGAACAATTCAGAACTTAGAAATGAAATTAGTCCTGCACTCAGCAATTTTATGAACCATTTCCCTGCTGCTCCTCATCTCAGCTTGTCCTGCATCAGGTATACCAGAGTCCTTTGAAGAGCTGACATTTGATTGACAGCGCTTGAGAAGTGATGCACTTGGTAGAAGGGGACAGCATTAAAAATGGAAGCCCAGTACCATAAGTGGTCGCCAAACAGTTAAATATCAGAATTATTTTTTCAGCTATGATTTTGCTAGCTTATAAACTCTCTAGAAGTACTGTAGGATGGTTCCATTTGAACTATCAGAAAGGAGGGGCAACCTTTATTATGAAGCTGGGCTGGAGAGTCAACAACTTAGCTGATAACAGGCCATCCTTGACCATTACAGCCCTGATCTATGATCTGAAGGTTCCCCGTTGGGACTTCCAGACTGGCAGGCAGCTGCGTACTTCCCCTCTCTATGATCGCCTGGATGCCCAGGGAGCCAGATGGATGGAGAAGCATGGATTCGAGAGACCCAAGTACTTTGTCCCACCGGGGAAAGGTGAGATCATATTCTGCTCTGCGTAGATTTAATGTGCATTCCTGCAGTCAGCTTATGAATTGTTCTCTTGCCTTCCATAGATCTACTGGCCTTGGATCAGAGCAAGACTTTCTACAAACCAGATTGGTTTGACATTGTTGGGTCAGAGGTCAAGTGCTGTAAGGAGGCTGTGTGTGTAATTGACATGTCATCTTTTACCAAGTTTGAAATAAGTGTAAGTACTGAAGGGGTGACAAAGGACAGACTGGTAAATGCTGTCTCTTGTGGGCTGTCTGTTGCTTTTCAGAAACACTGTACACTCCATTGGGGATGGTTATAAGAGGAAGAACTGTATGGCTAATTTCATCTTTTACCCCAGGCTTGAAACATTCTGATTGTATTATTAGCATTTATTGGTATTACCTTTTGTGTGTTTTACTACCTTTTAATGTGTTTATGACACTTTGTGGTTTAGTTCAGAGTGTTTGTGACACTTACTAATTAGAATTAATAGACTTAGCTTTCTGAAAGGTCTTGGCTGCTGTTTTGTTACTTGAAAAGCCTTAGCCATCTGTGTAATAAATTGAAAGGCTTTTGTTGGGATGAATCACACAGGGTATTCTACATAGCATCTACGTCCTGCAGGAGTTCTTTGCTCCTGGCCTGATCTTCTCTCCCCATCTCAATCCTTGCAGTCGACAGGGGATCAGGCACTGGAGGTTCTGCAGTATCTCTTCTCGAATGACCTGGATGTGCCAGTTGGGCACATTGTGCACACAGGCATGCTGAATGAAACAGGAGGGTATGAGAATGACTGCAGCATTGCACGGTTAAACAAGCGCAGGTAAGTCTGTCCCAGAGCATTCTTATTTCACAGTCAGTTCCTCTGTGTTCCTAGAATCTCTCATTTTCCTTAGTACCTCTTAGGGCAGATAACTCAGCTTTTTCATTTTCTTTCCCTTTTAATAGAATTCATTACAGGAAAGGAGTGGTTTGTCCACCCACACAGTGTCCTAATTTCCTGTCTCAAAGGGAATCCTTAGAGGCTATTAATAATGTTTTCCTAATTAAGTACAGACAGAATCCACACATGTGGGCTTCCTAAGGCAACTGTGCCATTGTAATAGTGCTGAAACCCTCACCTCCTCTTGCCATGATTATTTTAACTCCATATATGCTGTGGTATGGCTGCCCCAATCATCAGCTCCAGACTGTAGCCTGTGCAGACTTCTGTTGCCTCTTCCTGCCCCGACTGTCCAGTATAGCATGATCACGTAGCACAACGCTTGGAGATCTCCACAGAGTTCTCATTCACTTCAGGTCTAGTCCAGAGCTTCCTTTACTTCTAAACCTTTTCATGGATTTGTTCCAATCTACCTCACGTAGCTTGTGTCTCTTGACTCCATTCTCCTCTCACTTCATCAGCTTTCTTTCTGTCCATCTGTCCAGTCTCCCTATCGTTAGAGTGAGAACCTTTTCTCTGCAGCTTCTTGCTATCTGGAACAGCTACCTTTTATATCTTTACTTCATGAACTAGGCATTTTGTTTTCAAATATCAAGTGAAAGCATTTGTGTTACCATCGTTTTAGAATTACTGATTCATAGAAACTGGAAGGGACCGTTCATGGCAGGACCAAGTACCCTCTTAAACCATCCTTGACAGGTGCTTGTCTAACCTGCTTTTAAAAACTTCCAATGATGGGGATTCCACAGCCTGCATAGGCAACTTATTCCAGTGGTTAATCATCCTGACAATTAGGAATATTTTCCTAATGTCCAACCTAAACCTCCCTTGCTGTAATTTAAGCCCATTGCTTCTTGTCCTATCATTGGCTGTTAAGGAGAGAAATTTTTCTCCCTCTGCCTCATAACAACCTTTTAGGTACTTGAAAACTGTTCTCATGTCCCCTCTGTCTGCTCTTTACAGACTAAACAAACCCAGCTCTTTCAATCTTCAGTGTAAGTCAAGTGTTCCAGATCTTTAATCATTCTTGTTGCTCTTCTCTGGACTTTCTCTGATTTGTCCACATCTTTCCTGAAATGAGGCACCCAGAACTGGACACAATACTCCAGTTGAGGCTTAATCAGGGCGGAGTAGAGCAGAAGAATTGCTTCTTGTTTCTTACTTACAGTACTCCTGTTAATACATCACAGAATGGTGTTTACTTTTTTTGCAAGTGTTACACTGTTGACTCATATTTAGCTTGTGGTCCACTATGACACCCAGATCCTTTTCCACGGTACTCCTTCCTAGGCAGTCATTGCCCATTTTTTATGTGTGCAATAGATTGTTTTTTCCTAAGTGGAGTACTTTGCACTTATCTTTATTGAATTTCATTCTATTTACCTCAGACCATTTCACCAGTTTGTCCAGATCAGTTTAAATTGGGATCCTATCCTCCAAAGTTCTTGCAACCCCTCCCAGCTTCGTATCATCAGCAAACTTTATAAGTATACTCTTTATGCCATCATCTAAATCATTGATGAAAATATTGAACAGAACTGATCCCTGCAGTACCCCGTTCGATATGCCCTTCCAGCATGACTATGAACCATTGATAACTACTCTCTGGGAGCAGTTATCAAACCAGTTTTGCACCCATCTTATAGTAGCTCCATCCAGGTTGTACTTCTCTAGCAGGCTGTCCCTAGTGGGGGGCGAACGGGGCGAATGCCCCGGGCCCCGCGGCTACGTCGGCCCCGCACTGTCCTGCTTGCGCCGCAGCCCCATCTCCCACGGCTGCCCCCCTGCCTTCAGCTCGCTGCCAAAGGCAGAGGGGTGGGGCGGGCCAGGAGGGCTATGCCCGGCCCCTGGGCCGGCCCTCCCCGCACCCAGGGCGGAGCAGGCAGGCCCAGGGGCGGAGCCCTGGGGTCCGGTCTCTGGGTCGGCCTGCCCCACATGGCTGGCTCTCCCCCCACAGGTGGCCTTGGCCTCCTGGCCCAAGGCGGGACCGGAGCTGGCTGCCCCTGCAGGCACCCTTGGCGGGGCCAGGGTTGGGGCTGGCTCTGCACGCAGGTGGCCTCCCGGCTGGTGGCCAGGGCTGGAGCCGGCTCCCTCCATCCCCCAACAGGTGGCCTTGGACTCTGGGGCTGGAGCTGCTCCCTGCGCCGGCAGCCTCAGCCTCCTGGCCCAGGGCCGGCTCCCTGAGGGGTGGAGCGGGCCAGTCGGCCCGCCATGCTCCCCTCCAGCATAGGGGTGGGGCCCTGCTTTGGCCAATTGGCCCTGGGCCCCGCTCCCCCCATGGGACAGCCCTGTTCCCTAGTTTGTTAATGAGAAGGTGATGCAAGAGCATATCAAAAACCTTACTAAAGTCTAGATAGACCACATCTACTGCTTCTCTTCTATCCACAAGGCTTGTTACCCCATCACAGAAAGCTATCAGGTTGGTTTGACACAATTTGTTCTTGACAAATCCATGCTGACTATTACTTAACACGTTATTCTCCCTTGAGAGGAGTCCCTGTGGGTGCTCCACCCTAGGTGAAGGCGCGCGCTGCGTGCCACTGACCGGAGATTTAAAAAGCAGTGGCCGTTGGAGCCGCACGCGTGAGACAGCTGTCTCGCGGAGATCGAGACGCTACTCAGAAAGTGCGCGGCTCCAACCGCCCATTCCCTTCTCTACCGCCACGGTCACTGGCTGGAGACCGGTCCCCCTCATAAAAATTTTTTTCACTCAGCCTTAGGTTTTCCCTTAGATTGACCCAGTTAGTGTTGTTTCCTAGCGAAACTTTCCTTTTTTTCTTTATTCTGTTAGGGGAAAAAAAAAACCTCGCACGCTCTCAGCATGCTGGGCTCGCCCGGCTTCAAGAGGTGCGAGAAATGCCGGGATGCCATACCGGCTTCAGACGGTCATGCCGTCTGCATCAAATGTTTAGGAGAAGGACATATTTCTGAGAGATGTCCTTATTGTAAGAACCTGAGCTCGAGAGCCAAAAACGACAGGGATCTCAGGCTCAAACTGCTCTTAATGGAAAGGTCCTTACGACCGGCTTCAGACCCGGGTCGTGGACGCTCTGCCTCCCTGACTCAGCAGTCGGGGAAAAGGCACTTGTCGTCTCCTCAAGGAGAGTTTAAAAAAAGGAAGCAACTCTCCTTGTCCCCGTCTAAAAACCGTGCCAAAGAGGCTACTGGCTCCTCGGGCACGAAAAGCGGCGCAGAGTTAAAAAAGAAAGCCGCGGCTGCAGCAAGCAGCTCCGACCAGCTGGACAAACTGCCTGGGACTCAGAGGGCAGTCCAAGGGTCGGCACCGCCAGTGGGCTTGGCACCGGACAAGCCTCAGAGCCTGGAGGCAGCGGCTACCAACCTCTCGGAGCCGCAGGCACCGATTACTCACCTGTCTCCTAATCAGCTGGAGCCGGTGCAGGAGAACGCTCCCACGGCACCGCAAGCCGCTTCAGCACCGCGGAGAGCTCCTCAGGAGAAAACCTCGGCACCGAGCTCTGCCAGAAAGAAAACAGAAAAGAGGAAACATGTAGCCACACTGAGAGATAGATCACCCTCTCCTGAACTGACTGTTCAACGTAGTAGAAGGGGTCAGCAGCAACAAAACAGATCTCCCCCTGAGTCCACAAGTGAGGAAGAGGCAGAGGAAGAAATCCTTAGGAACCATCAGGTCTATGACCCTTACTATAGACCACGGTTCATGATGCCATTTCATGACAGGGCACCATACCCCTATTATGAACAGGGTTGGTATGGCCCTCAACCATCTTACCTTCCTCATTGGTACAGACAGGACAGATATCCATCATATAAAAGACCAACGATACAGAATGATAATTCACCTCTGAATAGGACGGTTGACCTACCCGCGTCCTCCCCACATTCCCTCTCTCAGGATGAGGAGGAACAAGGAGAAGATACTTACCTACTCTCCCCACATCAGGAGGTCTCGTCGATAACGGACGAGGTGATTATCCCAACTACCTCCTCAGCGTCACTGGACGACGCCAAACAGTTCCAGGAGTTATTCAAAAGGGTGGCGGAGTCCATGGAGATTCCTCTACAAGAAGTAGCTGAGTCACATCACAAGCGTCTCAATTTTATGCACACTAGAACAACTACGAGACTGGCACTACCCATGAACAATGCACTGCTGGAACCTGCGGCGTTAATCTGGCAGACTCCTGCATCTATCCCACCAACTAACAAGAGAGCTGATAGAAGATATTATATTTCAGCCAAAAACTCCGAATACCTCTTTACTCATCCTGCTCCAAACTCGCTAGTTGTGGAAGCAGCAAGTCAAAGGAACAAGCAGCAATATAATAAAATTACTCCATCTAATAAGGAGGATAAGAAATTGGATGCCTTTGGGAAGAGGGTCTATACATCATCATCCCTTCAGATGCGCATATCAAACTATGCGGCTCTGCTTGCAAATTACAACCACACAAATTACCTCAAATTAGCAGATTTCATAGAGGTTGTTCCAGAGGCAATGCAATGTCAGTTCCACTCCATAATTAGGGAAGGACAATTAATATCGAGAACAGCGATGCAAGCAGCCTTAGACGTAACCGATACAGCGGCAAGATCCATGGCTACAGGAGTGGTCATGAGGAGATCAGCCTGGCTGCACTCCGCTGATAAGCCACGCCAGCTTCAGTCATCAATCGAAGATCTCCCTTTTGACAAAGGAAAGTTATTCTTTGAGAAGACGAATGATGCTATGCACATGTCAAAAGATGATAGACCCACGCTGAAAACGTTTGGCATCTACCCAACTATGACAAGATCACGCTTAAATAGATTCCAACCATATAACCCGAGGTTCCCCTACCAGTACACGAACAGACAGAATTACAGGAGACACGAGCCACCAAGGGGCAGATACCGGGCCCAGAGACGCAGACAAACCACAGGACAGTCCAATACGTCCCAGAACCCCCCGGCAAAGCCTCAATTTTGAAAGCTTGGTCGAGGGACCGTCAAACCTACGTCAAGTTCCAGGGCAGGTACCGATCTTCCATCATCGACTCAGAGCCTTTTATCATGAATGGACGGCGATCACATCAGACAAATGGGTACTGGAGCTTATCAACACTGGGTACACCATTCCGTTCAAAACACCTCCAAGTCACATTTCCCCTTCCCCGTCCCTCTTCAGGGACACAGCTCACGAACAGTTACTTTTACAGGAGGTGCAGCGCCTACTACACCTAGGTGCAATAGAAGAAGTTCCACAAGAACACAGATGGAGGGGTTTTTACTCCCCCTATTTCCTCATAGAGAAGAAATCAGGGGGCTGGAGACCCATCCTCGATCTCCGAAGGCTCAACAAATTTATAACTCAACAAAGATTCAGAATGAATACACTAACATCGATCATTCCGGCCCTGGAGTCAGACGACTGGTTTGCATCCCTCGACCTCCAAGATGCGTACTCTCACATCTCGATTCATCCATCTCACAGAAGATTCTTAAGATTCAGAGTCGGGAACAGGCATTACCAATACACAGTCTTGCCTTTCGGTCTCTTGACAGCCCTGAGAACCTTTTCCAAGGTATTCGCAGTAGTAGCAGCCTCTTTAAGGAGCCAGGGCGTCATGATCTTTCCCTATTTAGACGACTGCCTTTTAAAGGCAACCTCAGAGGAAAAAGCAAGGGAAGATCTAGAATGTACGGTCCAACTATTTCAGAAAGTAGTCCTCATAAACTGGTAAAAGTCAACTGCAGTCCCCTCTCATACCATCGATTTTATTGGGGCAAGACTGGATTCGCAATCAGCAAGGGCCTTTCTTCCTCAAGACAGATACGAGGCAATAGGCAATCTTGTAGACACGATAACCATCGCTCCGACAATAGATGCATTGACCTGCATGAGACTATTAGGTCATATGGCGGCCACAACGGCGGTGGTCGACAATGCACGTCTTCATATGAGAACACTACAGCTCTGGTTCTCAAAAGTTTTCAAACCCCATTGGCACCCAACACATACGATCATATCTGTTCCAACAGACGTCAAGCAATCCCTGCAATGGTGGAGGGTACCCAAGAACCTCCTGTCAGGGGTTCCTTTCTGGCAGGAGACACCCATCACTTGGATGTCAACCGATGCCTCTCTCATAGGGTGGGGGGCATGCCTCCACAACGAAACAGCACAGGGAAAGTGGACACCAACAGAGCTCAACTTACACATAAATGTGTTAGAGCTTCGGGCGGTTCGCAGGGCGTGTGCTCATTTCATATCAAGGATCAGAAACGCCCACATAAGAATTATGACGGACAACATAGCTTCCATGTATTATATAAACAGACAGGGTGGAGCGAGATCCCCCTTGCTCTGTGTAGAAGCTATGAAGCTATGGAGATGGTGCTTAGCCCATGGGGTCACCATCTCAGCAACCTATTTACCGGGTGCCCGAAAAACAGTTGCCGACACTGAGCAGAGCTTTCCCGACAGACCACGAGTGGGAGTTAAACCAAAGTGTGTGGAACAGCATATGTCGTCAATGGGGATACCCAACTATAGATATTTTTGCCACATGTCAGAATCGCAAATGTCACCGATTCTACTCGAGAGCGGGAATTGGAAGGGCATCCCTGGGAGATGCTTTCCACAATCCCTGGTCAGGCGACCTATTATATGCCTTTCCTCTACTCCCTCTCATTCAGAAGACTTTGATCAAGATAAGAGAGGAACAAGCACGGGCAATAATGATAGCCCCAGCATGGCCACGACGAATGTGGTTCACTCTTTTTTGTTACAAATGTCAATTCATCCACCCATCCGTCTCCCGCTCATACCAAATCTGATTTCACAAAACAACGGCAAAACCCTGCACCAGAACCTCCACAAACTGCACCTGACGGCTTGGCTACTCCATGGTTCTCACGAGAGGAACTCCAATGCTCTGAACCGGTCCGAGAGGTACTATTGAATAGCAGAAAGCCATCCACGAGACGTACTTATCTCCAGAAGTGGACAAGGTACATAGAGTGGTGCAGGTTGAGACATGTTGACCCGTTTCGATTGTCCATCCCAGTTGTCCTCGATTACTTGCTACTTCTGAAAAGGAAAAAATTATCTAATAGCTCGGTAAAGGTACACCTAGCAGCTATTTCCACCTTCCGTTCCGATGACAAAATAGGATCGATCTTCTCACATCCTGTCATAAAAAGATTTCTATCAGGCTTGCAGAACCTTTTTCCAGAGATAAGGGTGCCACCTCCGAGCTGGGACCTACAGTTGGTACTTCAAGCGCTTACTGGTCCTCCATTTGAACCCTTGGCAAGTTGTTCTTTGTTATATCTCTCAATGAAGGTCATCTTCCTAGTAGCTATTACCTCAGCAAGGAGGGTAAGCAAATTGGGGGCCTTAATGACAGAACCTCCCTTTACCGTATTCCATAGGGACAAGGTCACGTTGAGGCCTCACCCAAGATTCATCCCAAAAATCTCAACATCTTTTCACCTAAATCAACCTATAGACTTACCTGTATTCTTCCCGAAACCTCACGCCAATCCCGAGGAAGCGCGCCTCCATACACTTGATGTCAGACGGGCGATGTCCTTCTATATGGACAGAACAAAATCATTCAGGAAATCTGAGAGATTATTTGTAGCCATAGCTAACAGATGTAAAGGCTCGGTACTCTCTTCACAAAGGATATCAAAATTGATATGCATCTTTATTCAGGAAGCATACAAGGCAAAAGGTATTACGGCACCATCAAACATAAGAGCCCACTCCACCAGAGCGATGGCAGCTACTACGGCCTTCATGAACAATGTCCTAGTTGCTGACATTTGCAAGGCGGCAACTTGGGCCTCACCGCATACCTTCATCAGACATTACGCGATAGATAGCATGACTCGAGCAGATGCAACACTCGGACAGTCAGTCCTAGCAGTAGCGCATAGATGAGGCTCCGAAGCCCTACCGTCCATTTCAGGACACTGCTAGGTATACACCTATGGTGGAGCACCGACGGGGACTCCTCTCGAGGGAGAATGGAAGGTTACTCATCTTGGTGCAGTAACTGGACTTCTTCGAGATGAGAGTCCCCGTGGGTGCTCCACCACCCGCCCTCCTCCCCTCTCTACTTCGGACCCTTGCAGTTGTATGGGTAGAGAAAGGAATGGGCGGTTGGAGCCGCGCGCTTTCTGAGTAGCGTCTCGATCGCCGCGAGACAGCTGTCTCGCGCGTGCGGCTCCAACGGCCACTGCTTTTAAATCTCCGGTCAGTGGCGCGCGGCGCGCGCCTTCACCTATGGTGGAGCACCCACGGGGGCTCTCATCTCGAAGAAGTCCAGTTACTGCACCAAGGTGAGTAACCTTCCTTTTTCTTCTTGATGTTTGCTAATTGATTCCTTAATTATTTGCTCCTTTATTTTTCCTGGTACTGAGCTTAAACTGACTGGTCTATAATTTCCTTATTTCCCTTTTTATAGATTGGCACTATATTTGCTCTTCTCTAGTCCTCTGTGACCTCTCCAGTCTTCCATGATTTTTCAAAGATAACAGCCAAGAGCTCAGATATCTCCTGTGTCGTCGTCTTGGGTATTCTAGGGAGCATATCATCAGGCCCTGTTAACTTGAAGACATCTAACTTGTCTAAATAATTTTTAACTTGTTCTTTCCCTATTTTAGCTTCTGATACTATCCCGTTTTTACTGCCCTCCCCTATATCAGGCATCCAGTCACCACCAACCTTCTCGGGGAAGACCAAAACAAAAAAATCATTTAATTCCTCTGCCATTTCCACATTTTCTGTTATTGTTTTTCCCTCTTTGTTGAGTAATGGTCCTGTGCTATCCTTGGTCTTCCTCTTGTTTCTAATATATTTTAAAAATGGTTTTTTGTTTCCCTTTATGCCTTCAGCTAGTTTGATCTCAGTTTGTGCCTTGGCCTTTTGATTTTTCCCCTACATAATTGTGTTGTTTGTTTTTATATTCATCCTTTGTGATTTGATCTAGTTTCCACTCTTTGTAGGACTCTTTCTTTATTTTTAGATTATTGAAAATGTCCTGATTAAGCCAGGGTGGTCTCTTGCCATACTTCCTGTCCTTCCTATGCATTGCAATAGTTTGCTTTCGTGCCCTCCTATTAATTTTTTAGCAGTATTATCTAACTCAGTAAAGCACTTTGGGATTCACTTGGTATAAAAGATAGTAAACCAAAAAAAGTTGTATTAGGTCTTCAGAGATATGAATATCCTTAACATTCATTTTACTGTATCAAACTGAGTCCTCTTTTCATCGGTCACCACCAAGATGTACTGAGGTTGGCCGGGGAGGTCGCCCATTTCTCCTGAAACATGAAATTGCATAGGGAGTAGAACAGTTACTGGTTATTGAGTAGCTAGAATGTTGGTGGCTGCTGAGTTGTGAATAGTTCAGAAAACTTTGCACTGTGGTCATGGCATTTGAGATGCCCCATGTCATTTAGTAATTGTCATTGTCCAGTTCTTATTCCTCTATTCCCTAAATAAATCACCAATACTCTTAATTCTCCAAAGTCGGGATTTCTCATTATGACAGTGACTTTGTACATTGTCTTAGCAAAGCAATTTGCCTCTCTTCTTGTTTGCTCAGGAGATTGCTGCCTGACTCCATAGCTCAGAAAAGCGAGTTTTGGTGACACGACCCTGCTACGCAATGAAATGGGTTCACCTCGTGCTCATCTAGTCACTGCTTCCTTTTTAAATTTCTTCAATTTTCTTTTCTAGCTTCTTCATGATTTCTCCCACTGACCAGCAAGTCCACTGCTGGGCCTGGCTCAAAAAACATATGCCTAATGACAGTAACTTGCTCTTGGAGGATGTGACTTGGAAATATACTGGTAAGACTTGCCAAGAGACGGTGGTGACTATGTGCCCTAAAATTCTCGGTCGGTCGGTCGGTCTTTCTTTCTTTCTTTCTTTCTTTCTTTCTTTCTTTCTTTCTTTCTTTCTTTCTTTCACTGAACATTGTTCCTTCCAATGTACAAAAGCTTGGACATCACTTCTATTTCCATGCAGGCTCCTAAGAGAGCATCTAGCTCAGGGGTTGGCAGTCTTTGCCAAGGTTGGCATGCATGCCGTGGGTTGCCGACCCCTCATCTAGCTAACACTTAAAAGATCTTCTTTCCATTTCTAATTTCTGTGAATCATTATAAACCTTGTGTCTGTTACCCATAGCAACAACCACATAATTTATACAGAATCCTAGAAAACAGTGACTGGAAAAAGGTAAGTATGCTGCCAAATGGAACTTTCCCCTTTTATCCATCTGATTACTCAGTAGTGGAAAATTTTTTCCTTTCTCCATCTAGCTCTCAATCTGATTGGCCCTCGTGCAGTGGATGTCCTGTCAGAATTATCTTATGCCCCGATGACTCCAGAACACTTCCCTTCTCTCTTTTGCAAGGTGGGTGACTTGTATTTACAGATGAGATCACAGATACTGAGGGCAGGTCTGTGCTGCTGGCAAAATCTGGTGGCAATCAATGGGAGTTATGTAAGGTATGCAGAGAAGCTTGCATAACTCCCATCGACTTCATAGCTTCCCTTTAGCACACCGTCTTCACTGCACTGGACCAATGTGAAATGCAGTCCTGTTGGCAAAGCACTGTGTGATTTTTGGAGGTGGTTTTATTAGATGGACTTCTGGATTGATTGAGCATGTCTTCACTGCTGCTCAGTTGAACTGGAAAAAGTGATCTGATGAAGGCAAATTTGCCACCACCAGTGTGTACATAGCCTTAGAGTTACTGAGATAACTAAATTAGGTACTGAGCTAGGTACTCTAGCCATTAAGGCATACTCTTGTGTGGTGCCTTGATGAGGGACTTGGAATGCCTGGATCATTTTGGTATGTGTTTGTATATTTTAGTGTATTTTTTTAGGGAATGTTCCTCAGCTTTCCCCCTTCTACCTCCAAAACACACACATGCTGTCAACAGAGACAATCCAGTGTCTGTTCTCTGATACATTTGAATAGAGAGCACCCAGGGACAAAGCAGGTTTTCCACTGGACCTGGCCCCTTATAACATCAAAATATATTATGCCTCGCCCTTCCCAACATAGGATCCACTTTCTTGTCCTATGAGGAAACTTGTCTTAAAATAAGAGGTAGATGTCCACAGCCTAGCCAACATTTATGAATGTGGACGTCTTGTTCATACTGCTTGTGATTAAAGAATTAGAAATGCAACTTTTCCTACATGTGTGTGTTGTAGACCCCATCTCCCAGCAGTCCCTTTGAGTTTCCTAATGAGATCTGTTTTAGGGCAAGTAGCAAGGGCCATGAAACTTCAGGAAATAAGAACTAATCAAATCTCCTTGTTTGAATTAAACTACACTTTTGATGTGATCTAAGATGAGGAAAGGAAAAAGGTTTGGTTAGTGGGGTTTGCATTGTGTGTGTGTGGTCCTCATTCTAGATCTCAGTTGCCATTTTCCAGTCTGAAATTTGCCCTTCTCTCTTTAACTCCACCTTTCCGCAGGAAATGAGTGTGGGGTATGCTAATGGGATCCGTGTGATGAGTATGACCCACACAGGAGAACCTGGATTCATGCTGTACATCCCTATAGAGGTAGAGTGGTTTATAAGACTTAATCAGTTAATACAGTCTTTAAGTCTTTAAGCATTAACACTTCCTCCATAAGTGTACAAAGATGAATAGGGTTTTTTCTTACTTGTAATGGATATAGATAACACTAACCCCTTTGGAGTGGAGAACAGGGGTTTTGTAATCTGAAATATACAGGTGCCTTTGCGAGGAGCTCTGAATTCTGGAAGTGAAATTACTGCTGCCTATGTTCAGTGGAATGTGTTTGCTTGTTAAAGTCAGTACTTAGTCATATGGATAAAAGGTAGGCTTTCTAGGCCAGACTTTATTACTTTCTGCCCTTGGAGTTCAAATCCTTCTGCTGTAGTGCTTACAGTACATGTAAAAGATTGAATGCTGTTGTGTAATCATTCTATCAGTGCAAGGTCTGGGTCTTATGAAATTGTGGGGCAGACGGAGATGTGTGTAGGGAATGTATGGCATATTCAACCCAAGATTACAGGAGTGGAATGTTATTCAAAGCCAGTTATGGGAATTCAATGGAAGTAATAGCTGGCAAATTTAAGAACAAATAAATGAAATACTATTTCATGCAGAACGTAGAGGATCAATGTCCCATACTGTTGCTGGATTTTAAAGATGGTTGCATAATTATATGTCCATTATTTGTAGCAATGCTGCATCAGACATGGTAATCAAATCTCTGCCTTTATTGTGGGAGCTGATCTCTGCATGGGACAGGAAGGAGTCCCCGCTTGGTGCATCATTCCACAATTAGGCAGGTACCTAGTGCAGGCTTTCACTTTCCTGTGAAGCATTGCTCTGGAGACAGAGTACTGGAGTCTGCCTCATGGTGTGGTAGGCTAGTCTACACTGACAGCACCAAATTGCTGCCATCAGTTCGATCTTCCTGGGTTGATTGAGCGGTCAGTCAGTTGATCTGGAGTTTGATATAGTAACTCCACCTCCGGAAGGAGGGTAGCACTGAGTTGAAGGGACAGTGTTTCCTTTCAATTCAGTGCACTGGATATAAGGAGGTGAGTGAGAGTTGAAGGGAGATATGCAAGTTATTTTACGTAGCTTGTGTATCTCCCTTCGACTGCTGCCAAAAATGGCGACAAGTGTAGAAAAGGCCGTAGTCTCTGTTTTCTCTGATGCTGTGCATGCCGGTAATCCTGGTGCATTGATTCCTCCCTGCAGTATGCTCTGCATGTGTACAATGAGTTGATGAGTGTGGGACAGAAGTACGGGATCCGGAACACTGGCTATTATGCACTTCGCAGCTTACGCATTGAAAAGTTTTTTGCATTCTGGGGCCAGGATCTGGACACTTTCACAACCCCCTTGGAATGTGGGCGTGAGTTCCGGGTGAAACTGGACAAGGTACCGTATGTGAAGCTGGAACCAGCTCTCTCAGCAGCGTCTGCATGAGAACAGGCAGGACACCTGGGATTGAACAGAGAAAGCAGAGCAATACTACCATGAAAAGAAAGTGCTCTGGACTGGGATAAATAGCCAGCTCAAGTATTTTCATGGGCAAGGGGGGAACTTGTGTGTGAACATATTTCACCTGTATTAATGATTCTGTTGCATATTAAAAAGATGCTAGAAATTTCACACATGCTGCACCCTCCAGCCTCTAGCGTGGTAATCTCAACCTTTACCTGGAGGCAGTAGGAATGAAGGGCACTCAGCACCTTGCAGGACTGAGCCCATTGTTTAGCTTTGTCCTACCAGTCCCCTTGCCCAGTTTCTAGCATAGTTTACGTTAAGTGGCTGCTTTGTGTGCCGGGCTTCCCATGGAGCAGGATTCGAGGTCAGTTCAACACCTAAGGAAGCCCAAGACACCAAACCTTGGTTGTGCAGGATCATCCATAAAAAATGGCTCTCATGACAGGGTGTAACTTGAGATCAGAGGGATGTTTTGTGTGCAAGTGAGAGGATTATTTTTAGAATCTGGGTGATGATCCTTACCTGTTATAACTGCTCTCTGGCTGCTAAAACTTGGATTCTCAGTTGCTTGAGAGGTGGTAGAATGCCTGATTTTGTCCTGTATGCAGGGTGAGAGACTTCTTGGTAAAGTAGCAACTCCAGGAACTTGATCCCATTGTTCTGGAGTTGTAAGGTTTGACTTGCCTTTTGATACAATCATACAATTATAGAATAATAGGGATGGAAGGGACCTCACGAGGTCATCTAGTCCAACCTCCTGCCAAAAAGCAGGACCACTCCCACTAAATCACCCCAGCCAGGGTTTTGTCTAACTGGGCCTTAAAAATCTCCAAAATGGAGATTCTACCACCTTCCCTAGGTAACCCATTCCAATGCTTCACCACCCTCCTAGTGAGAAAGTTTTTCCTAATATCCAACCTTGACCTCCCCAGCTCTAATTTGGAACCATTGCTCCTTGTTCATTATGGGCTCCCTTTTCATTATGGGCTCCCTTTTGTCATCCATTGGCAGCATTTACCCCACTCAGACCAGCTAACCTATGCAGAGAGTGGAGTAATGCTTCACCGCTAGAGGAGAGGGAAGGAGTGCAACTTCCCTGTAGTTATTTTTGACTTGCTTGCTTTGGAGTGCAAATCTGCCCTCCCCACCCCCATCCCCCACCTCCTGCAGTGTGTTCTAGTGGCTGGAGTAGGGAGCTGGTTTCTGTTCCTTATTCTGTCACTTGCTGCATGTGACTTTGGACAAGTCACTGAATCTCTGTGGCCAGTTTGTGTATCTGTAAGTGGAGGTAATAATGCTATCTGCTGATCTTTGAGAAACACTCTGCAGTCCCTGATTGCAAGTAAAAGCTAGAGTGATTCTAGAGAAGCTATTTCTGGTTCTCCTTTTGGAAGACAATTCAGCTAATTTGGAATAAGGCAGTATTATTTTGGAAAATGAGCATTCAAACAGCAAGTTCATCAGGAATGTTTCTTCTGTTTTAATTCACATCCTACCTTAATCCAAATAAATTTGACAAAGTAGACAAGACATACATTTCTGCAGAAGAATAAAAGGATTCTTTAGGTAAATCCAGGAAGTGGAGAATGATTGCTTTGTTCTTATAATTTCCAACAATGTGCTCGTGGTCCTGTTGCACAGGAGAGAAACAAAAAGTAACAAAATCCCACTCTGTGTTTAAAAAAAAAAAAAATAACCACACACAAAGCATATGAAGGGTTGCAGCTGAACTAAGGGAAGGGATTCAAAGAGAGGTGATAAATAGAGAACCAACAGTGGCCATTCCAAAATGCCTCTGGAGGAGACAGCTGTCAGACAGCAGTTCTCAATTTTCCCGTAGCATGGGGACCACATATTAATAGAGTTAGCGAGACTCTGTGTATACTGTCCCCTCCAACCTATGACCAAATCCCATCTTTCTGGCAACTACACTAATTGTTTACATAAAATGCAATGCCAAGACCCTCAAAAGCTCAGTCTGCTTTTAGAATTATTACCAATACATAATAAAATGGGGAGACTGCTGGAACCATTCCTGCTAAAACAGGAATTAATTTAACTGCACCTGCTAGGTTTTTGTATTTGTAATGCCTTTTGACTGCAGTTCAGCAGCCAAAAACAAGGAAGGGCAGAACATGTGAGTGACTTGCCAGGGCTTGTTTCTGTGCAGATGGGAGGGGACCAGTTCCAGTGGGGAGTGATTCTGTGCTGCATGGCCCTAGGGTGACCTGGTATCACCAAGCACCTGTCCCTAAAATCCAGCAGCTGCACGTGGCATAGGTCACCTGTCCTTCATCAGATGGCCTTTCCTTCTCTCCACAGGGCATGGATTTCATTGGCCGGGATGCACTGATGCAGCAGAAACAGGATGGTGTGTGCAAGCGTTTCACCATGTTCATCCTGGAGGATCATGACACTGATCTTGACCTCTGGCCCTGGTGGGGAGAACCCATTTACCGCAATGGCCGCTATGTGGGCAAGACCACCAGCAGTGCCTACAGCTACACCCTGGAACGCCATGTCTGCCTGGGCTTTGTGCAGAACTTTGATGAGGAGACCGGGGAGGCATTGGTGGTGACACCCGACTTCATCAACCGGGGCGAGTATGAGATTGACATTGCTGGACAACGCTTCCAGGCCAAGGCCAAGCTCTACCCCTTCAGCTCCCTCTTCACCCAGCGACGCCGCAAGGATGAGATGGAACTGAGTGGCTACCATGGGAAGTAGAGCCACCTGGCCTCACCCCTTCTCCCTAATGGGTTTCTCCATCATCACCTCTTCTCCTTCCCCACCATCTCCCTCATTCTTCAACGCATAGGATTCCTCTTCCTTCTGTTGTCTGTTTCTAAACCTTTTTGGAGTGTTACATTTTGTACTTTTTAGAAATGATTTTTTCAAACCTTTCCAACCCCTTCACTTCTGTCTATCTCTCTTGCCCCCTTACTCATTTCCCACACTCCTCTTCCACCCTACACGGCAGCAGCATGGTGTTGAGTGTATGTCCAAAATCCCATGTGGGAAGAACAACCTTCAGAAACCCTAGGCTGTAACCCAGTGGCTATTGAGGGGGGTTCAAATGAAATCCTAAAGACTGTACCCCTTCCACTGCCCTGCTGCCTACAACCTAAAAGTAGGTGTTTGCTGGGCTGGTTCTGGTTTGCCAACATCTGGCTAAACCCTTTGATTTGACAAGACCTACAATAAAGTGCAAGGCCAGCCTGGGGAGTCCTTCTTGCCAGCCAGTTCCTCCAAGGTCCTCCTGCCCACAATCCAGGGGGGTCAGTGCATGGATGCACATAGCAATAGAATGATCAGCTACCTCATTGGCACTACACAGGACATAACAGCAAGTATGATGGGTTCAAAACTGTCACTGCCTTCCTCTCTTTTCCTTCCAAGGGGTAAATCTAGGAGACTTGATCATAAGGCTATGAAAGTGACAAAATAGTGCTGGTAAGTTTCCTGTGTTGTGTTGGATCACTGAAAGGGAATTCTGAGTAAGTGAAGATCAACAGGTGCACTTCACACCAAAAAGGGACAAAACTTCATGTTTTTATTCTTAGTGAAAATGTTGATCTCCAGCAAGGACAGAGAGACTAGACTCTTGACTGATTATGGCATTATGGCAGGGCTGCTTTCGTTCCAGTAGCACAGTGTACAGTCCCCTTCTGTGGATTCTCCTTCTTCCTCCTTTGTTTTGCTTTGTGCATTTGAGTGAACTCTGTTGGCTGGCTTGCATACCAAGCATCAGAATTGGATGGGAGTTTGTGTTTGTTTGGGAAATGAGCAGAGAAAGAGATGGAGTCTTGCATTTTCAGCCAGTTTGGGCCAGCCAATGGGCTTGGGGCAGCAGCATACTGCTGCTCACTTGGAGAGCTGAGGGCCCACGTTTGGTTCCTTGAGCCTGTGGTGCTCTGGGTGCTTCAGAGTCCAAACAGCATTCTCCTTGTAGGGGTGCTGTGCCCTCTGACCCACAGGGATTCTTTCCTGCCCTTCTCATCAGATCTGTTCATTTCTGTTTTTCCCCATCACAATAATGCCTCAGTTGAAGGTAGTTGATTCCCTTTGCAGGGTCCTGAGATTAGAAGAGAAGGTGGGTAAGGATTTTCGAATTGCTTTTCCTCAGCAAAACCTCTCCTCAGCCATCATGCAGAGTTGCACAGACACCTCAGACTGCAGAGCTGGGATCCACCCACTCTGAAGCTGACAACTCTGCACAGATTACAAACAATTATGGTAGAACAGGGAAGAAAGTGGAAGAAGAATGTTGAATTGTATCCTGTGAATTTCCCTCTTAAATTCTTCCTCCTCCCATTGTCAGCTAGATCAGAGTAATGAATTATCTCTTCCCTTATTTTAAAATTATCCATTAAAACATCTCCAGTAATTCCCTCCCTTCTCCTGCCCGCCACCCCTATTTCTGGGTTCCCACTCTGTTCTCAGCAGCCTTTCTCCTTCCCACTGAAGCCAGCATCTTTCTACCTACCATGTGGCAC
>ML686049.1:4066552-4095277 GCA_007922175.1 Pelusios castaneus
TGTTGGTACATTTGAGCACAGCACTACTCTGTACCTGGCTTGGATTCCTGTCTTCTAAAGTTTTTCTCCTTGGTGGCTTCCATCAAGTCTTTGTCCTGCTAGTCTGGAAAAGGTGGGGTCCCAGACATTCTCCCACACACACTCTGAGCTGGCTTTCTGACTGCTGCTGGGAATTGTAGCAGGCGAGGTAGGAAACTGAGATCCTGCAGTTGTACAGAACTGGTTTCCAGAGGAGGCTTCCCAAATGGTGAAGTGCCATGCAAAAGCTGGGAGTAGAGCACTGGGAAAGGCATGGGCTAGAGAAGGCACTGGGGATGCAAGTGTGCTGTAAGTTTTTTTTGGATACTTCTTCCGTGGAATGCACCAATCACTCTACACAGTCAGTGCTACATAACAGTCTAGGAGGGAAAGTGGAAAAAAAATCACATGCCATAAAGGAGAATTCTGAGTAGACAGAGTATCATGACCTGAGTTGGAATTTGACTAGGACATCTTTCACTTTTTTAGGAGGTGTGTTATGGTGTGTGGTGCTCAGGAGTTGCTAGTATCTATTACAGTCTCATAGCAATAAGGAATCCCTGGAGAAGAGCATTTTTTATGTGGCTTTCCCATCCCACAGAGGAGTTCATACCTAGCAAGATAAATGTGTGTGTAGCATAGGTGGCTTTTGCCCTTTTGCAGCATTAATGCTCCCTTTTTGTCTGTCTATGTAACCCTGAAATACCCACATATGAGGGTGAAAATTTTGTAATGGTGTCCCACAGGTAGGGTGCATTTTCATCCATATCTGTCTCTTTCTGTTGGGATGGTGAAGTGTTACATTGTTGCTGTTTTAGTTGTAGCAATGTTGGCAGTTGTCTGTATCCCATTTCAGATGCACCCACCTGGTACCAGTCCTCTCTCTGACTTTCGCTTTACCTCTGTGCCTGTGTTCTTTGAATATTGTTCAAGTCTAGTCTTTTCTTTGATAGATTTCCCCCCTCCCCCCCTTGTGCTGCTGAGGAATAATTTGACTTTGTTGACTTGGGTGCTTGCCAGAGGACAGTCACATGGTGGATTATAAAATACAGTACTAGGCACCAGGGTCAAGGAAGCAGCTGCTTCTTTTTCCATAATGCTTTCATACCTTTGAAAGGAAACTGCAGTATAAAGATTCTACCCATTGTATATCATGAAGTACATAAGGGAGAAAAAAATAAGTTGGAAGCTGCTATCTTGGCTTTGATGCAAAGTAAAACTGAAAACAACTCATTAAAAATGAGTTTCTGAGAATCTGAGCTTCAGAGATGCTTTAACACCGATTTCTAGTGCTTTCTTTTCTTTTTAGTGTCTCACATGTTAGGTTGACCAAAATCTTTTGTAAATGGTGCATTCTCTTTTCACACTGTTTGGAAACTGGGACCTCCAGTGCGGTCGGAGTTCAAAATGGGAGTTTTAAGAGACCGTGCTATTTTATGCTTTTTAAAAATTTTATTTTTAGCCAGCTAAGCGTGTCTGTAGTGATATGGTCAAACACTTTGTGGTTTAAACTTACCAAAGCTCAGTGACAAAACAACACCTAAAAATAGTTCCTTCTGCCTTTGAACTCTATAAATCTGAGTTTACAATCAAAGGCCCCAGATACAGCCACTGACTTCACACAGAATCCAGAACTCACTTGCATGGAGTCAGTGGTAGGCTCAGCGGCCTGGAGTAGACAAAGCAATACAGGTATGTAATGCAGCAGGTGGGTTTATCTGAAAGTGGTGCAAAAACTTATGTATTTGACACTTGTTCATTCTGTAATGCTGCTTTTTGCATTATGGCTAGCAGTGACAGACTTCACATGGGACGTGCAATTTTAATAGTGACTTGTAGAGGCAAAAATATTTGGCTTGTGCTCTTGTTTAACATGTCTTGTAGATAAAGAAGGGGTGTGTGTATGTGTGTGTGTACATATATTTTTTTAAAGTTTGTGTGGTTTTTACATTAGAAGTCCAGGTTCTGTCTAGCCTCGAAGACTCCATGAGGACTAGACAGCTAATGAAATATTGGTGTTCCATTTCAACACCCAGTTGCGCAACTGAGAGAAGAAAGGATTTTTAGTCAGACTGCTTAACTCTGGTTTGAGAACACCTGTGCAGCTCCAGTGATAATGAACATTTTGGAGGAAGGACTTGTGAGCCTATGCTGCTGACAGATAGACAGCCAACCACTGGTATAAGTAACACAGTGTTGACGTGGACACCCTTTATGTTGGTGTAGCAGACCACTTATTTTTGGCAGCATTCTCATATAGACGCATAATTAGGTCGACCCAATCCTGTAATGTAGAGCAAGTTTGGTGTACATTGATGTCCCAGAGGAGACTGAGATGTCCATCATGTGCCATCTGTTTCCACGTGGTGTTTCTGCTAGCACTGTAGCAGATTCAGCGAGGGGTCGGATTGGAAGAGCCGCTAGTGGTACTTCTGCTGCCGCTGACTCCACAGCTCCCAAATGAGATGCTAATCACATAAAATCATGTAGATCTCAGCTCATTTGGATACCTTACAAGCTCTCAGCTGGATGGAATTCCCACTCCATCTGGCTGGGTTTTTTGTCTGCTCCCCCGTCAACTGGGCTAGGCTCTTCCTGTCCTGTAGGCTGGGTCCCTTTGGTTCCAGACTGTGGTGAGCCACTTGCTCTTCTGAGTCAGTGGGATGCATTATTATTGCTGCCAGTTTGGTGCCTTTTTTCTCAGACAGGCAAAGGAACTGTGCTGGTAGCTATCCAGCAAACTGGTTCAGTTGGAACAGTGGTTACAGCTAAGAGAGGTTCCTTGAGGCTGTGACAGTGGCAAAGAAGCACTTCCCTAGTTTTTCTGGAGTTGGGAGGAGTGTTGCCTTTCGGATAGATGTGTGGCAGACATCCTTGGGAAAGTGCCATGTTAGGTCTGGTCTTCACTTTCTCAAGTGGCCTGGTAAATTTCAGCACAGTGACATGTGTCCTGGAAGTTTAGCTGTGGGTTGAATTTGGTCCCACTGACACTGGGGGCAGCTCAACAGTGGGGCAGACTTGGAAGGAAATAAATTGGTGAACAGTGGGAATAAGGCCTGACCTGTGAGCTGAGCCACTCCTGTCCAGGCGTGCAGGTTCAACAGAACTTCCAAATGTAATTCTCCAAATACTTTGGAGACTGCTGCTACTTTTGCCTTGTCAACAGCCACCTGTGGGAGCAAGAGCAAGCTGTGCTACATATTTTGTGACATATGCCTGGCCTTTGGGGATCTCCTAAAACAGCATCGCCTGTAATACTTTTACTGCAGCCGAGCCAGTGAGCCGTGTGGTTAACACTCTTCTGAAGCTTAATGATTTATAAAGGGCATGGGGCTCCCCAGAAGGTGCTGCAAAAAGATAGTATTACCAATGAACAACCTTTCCATGGAAGTAAGATATGTGGACAAATGTTCCATGTTTCAGTTAGCCTTGGCTAGCAGTGAGTGAAACATTCACTCTTATCCTCCCTTCCCCCTTTCATGCATCATTCCCTTCTCTCCTCTGGCTCCTTTCCCTTTACACTGTACCATTGTTTCTCCTCTCCTAAAGAACCCATTTCCTTCTTTTATTACCTTGTTGCTTTCTTTTCACCTGTAAGCTTCTCCAGTTGTCTGCCTGGATTTCAGCTTCTCTCCTACTGCTCTCTGATCCCCCTGTCCTCCCTCATCGGCTTCCATCCTTCCACTCCACTGAATTTGCCCCCACAAAGGAAAAATCTGGAAAAATGTAAGTCCCTTCTTCATACTCATTCTCTCCCTTTCTCTCTCTCTCCCTTCCCTTTCTTCTCCAATTCTGGAGACACTTCCCTCCCTAGATTTCTTGAACTGTCCCTTGGAGCTCTGCAGAGCTGGCTGTTCTTTCAGGATTGCCTCTGGAATCCTCTTCACTCCAGGACCTCTATGCTCTCTCCACTTTTTACTCTATCACATTCCTCTTGGCTGGTATCATTGGCCGCTGTGGTCTCAGATCACTTCTGTCCTGATGTCTCTCAGATCTTTCTCTGCCCAGTTCCTCCTCCTGGAGGTCCAGCCACCTCCTGAAACTGAACATGGCTAAGTCTGCTCTTCACCTCTCCTTGTCCATCTCCCCTCCCCACTTTCACATCACACTCTCCTTCCAGCCACCCGAGCTCACAGCCTTGACTAGCTTTGGCTCCTTCATTTCCTGCTGTCCTCTCATCCAAGCTCTCACCAAATCCTGTGGCCTTTGTGGCTTCTCCCTTTGTAACGTGACTACATTCCTCCCCCTCCCCACCTTGCCAAAATTCTGGTTTATGCCTTGTTCTGTGTGATTACTGTGTAAGCTCCTATTCTTCTTTGAGCGATGTCCCTGTGGGTGCTCCACATCAGGTGTCATCACGTCTCGTGGCAAAGAGCGGAGTCTCCTTAGCAGTAGTGCCAGAGGGGGCTGCACGCGCCGGTCGTGCCTCGCGACCATTCCAGCCAGTCTTGGTGCGCGCAGCCCCCTCACTCCCTCAGTTCCTTTTCAACCGCCCTTGGGTGAAGGCAGAGCTTTCTCACTGGCAAACTCTCTCAACCTAAAGAAAGAAAAAAGCAACAAAACAAACAATTTTCAGTCACAGTTGACTGACCTTTCCGTCTTATCCTTTCTCTCGTATTAAAGAAAAAAAAAAAGCCGCTGGTCCGTTTCGGCCGATAACGGCCGAACGGCAGCCCCGATAGCTGCTGACTGCTGAGAATGCCATCTTCATCGGGCTTTAAAAGATGTTCAGATTTTAAAGACCCGATACCAGCGTCGGCCGGACACTCACAGTGTGTCTGTTGTCTAGGGGACTCTCACGTCCCACAAAAGTGCTCACATTGTCACAACCTGAGTGCAAGAGCCAGGAAAGAAAGAGACCTCAGGCTAAGGATGTTCTTAATGGAGAAATCCTTAGCCCCTGCCTCGTCCTCTGGCCCTGACAGTCACTTCCCGGACCCACCGACAAACCGGCATTCAAGCGCTCTGTCACCAGCGCATACTAATACTTCAAAGAGGGGTCGTTCCCCCTCAAAAAATTCATCAAAAAAGGCTGCCCATAAGGCTTCTGGTTCCTTAGGCATAAAAACAGTTGCAAAACATGGGAGTGAGAGAACCTCCTACAAGGAGCCGGGAACGAGAGGTGCAGGTTCCTCTTCCCCCACACCAGTGGCTCCAGACAAAGCGGTCCCCAGCAGACATGCGGCTCGCGTGGCCCCGGCACTGTCCTAGGCTCCACCTGAAATGTCGGCACCACAGGTGCTGCAGCAGCAACTGATTCAGGCACCAGGCTCTCCTCACCAGCCTACCATGGAGGGAACTCACGGTACAGTTGCCCTGGCACCGTACACGGAAACACAGGCGGCACCGCGCAAGAGAGCAAGCAATGAGAAGCACATTTCTCCTTCCTATTCTATGACAGACCGCTCTAGAAGAGAATCCTCCCAGCCTTACTCCGATAGTGGATGCTCTTACTGTGCACATAGATGCCGGTCTCCTGCTAGATCCGCATCATATATACATTCTCATACAGGCTCAAGGCGAAGCCCCCGGGAGACCAGACATCTCTCCCCATGCTGTAGTTATAGCACACTTCACGGCAGATCTTCAGATAGATGGGAGCATCGCTCCTGACACAGCATGCACTCTAGTAGACATCACTATTACCACTCTCGCTCTCCACTCCGCTTACCGAGCCATTCTCTCTCTACGCTCTCCGAGTGTTCATCAAGATCGCCCCTTTCAGTGGGCACGATCGATAATGCCTCCCAGGTACATCAACAAGCCTCTGCAGAGGAGGCAGTAATTCCGTCCTCAACTTCCTCAACTGATGATACAAAGCTATTCAATGACCTATTCAAAAAGACAACAGAGTCCTGTGGCACTTTTAAAGACTAACAGATTTATTTATCGCATGAGCTTTTGTGGGAGAAAATCCCAAAGCGTCTGACGAAGTGGGATTTTCTCCCATGAAAGCTCATGCGATAAATAAATCTGTTAGTCTTTAAAAGTGCCACAGGACTCTGTTGTCTTTCTACAATAGACTAACACGGCTACCCCTTTGGAATTTGACTATTCAAAAGAGTGGCACAGGAGTTGGAGATCCAGCTGGAAGAAGTCACGGAGCCTAAACACAAACTCCTAAAGATTTTACATGCCTCGACATCATCCAAAGTAGCTATGCCAATGGACTCAGCTATAATGGATCCCGCTAACGAGGTCTGGCAAAGCCCAGCTACCACATCGGCCACAAATAAAAGAAATGATAGAAAGTGGTACATTCCCTCAAAGGGAATGGAATGTTTGTTCACGCACCCTCCAGCTAATTCACTTGTAATGGATGCAGCAAACCAGAAAGGGAAGCAAACAAATTTCAAGTCCACACCACAGGATAAGGACTGTAAACGTTTAGACCACCTAGGTCGCAAGATATACTCATCAGCCACCCTATTCTTGAGGATTGCCAACTATTCTGCTCTCCTCTCTAATTACAATCACTTAATATTCGAGAGGTTATCCCAACTCACAGACTTCCTGACAGATAATAAAAGGCAACAACATAGAAGTTTGGTAGCAGAAGGACAGTTGGTATTGAGAACATCCCTCCAAGCATCTTTGGATGTAGCAGACACTGCAGCAAGAGCTGTGGCCACAGCAATTGTCATGAGAAGGGCATCATGGCTGCAGACGGCAGCGCTGCCTAGAGACCTTCAAACGAAAATAGAAGACCTTCCCTTTGACAAGACTAACCTTTTTTCTGACAAGACGGACACACTCATGCACACTATGAAAGATTCAAGAGCTACCTTGTGGACTCTTGGGATTCACACTCTGATGTTCAGAAGAAAGCAGACGAGATTTCATACTTTTTCTCGTCAGTACCAGCCTTACTGCCATCCTCAGAATCACCAGAGACATGATCCTTCATCAAGGGGTAAACAGAAGGGTTACAGATGAAGACAGTCTTCGCAGTCATCCGCTAATACTCAACCTCAACCCCAAAAACCTCAGTTTTGAGTGCTTGGTCGAGGGTTTGAGACTCCCTCCTGGTCCAGCAACATCAAACCAAGTGCCCTTGAACTTTGAATTCTGCCTCAGGCAATTCCACCCTGCCTCGTCCTCCATCACAACGGACAAGTGGGTCTTGGAGATCATAAACAAAGGTTATTCCATCCCTTTGACTTCCCGCCCTCCTCCTCATTGCCCTTCCCCGTCCCTCTTCAGGGACACCAGTCACGTACAACTTCTTCAACAGGAAATCAAACAACTCCAGGACATAGGAGCAATAGAGCCTGTTCCCACTCAACACACAGGAAAAGGATTTTAATCCTGCTGTTTCATAGTCCAGAAAAAAATCAGGCGGATGGAGGCCTATTCTAGGTCTCAGGCCTTTAAACAAGTATGTCAAAAAGCAGAGGTTCAAGATGGTTACATTAAGCAAGATAATCCCCATGCCTGACCCAAGGAGAATGGTTCACTTCCCTCGACCTCAAGGACGCATATTTCCATGTCACCATTCACCCTGCGCACAGAAGGTTCCTACGCATCGTAGTGAACAACCAGCATTATCAATACAAAGTAATGCCCTTCGGGCTAGCCTCAGCACCAAGAACATTTTCCAAACTGCTCGCAGCACCAATAGCGTTTCTCAGAACGCAAGGGGTGAAGATTTTCCCTTATCTGGACGATTGCCTTATCACAGCACGTTCCAGAGATGCTGCCACCGAGGCCACTTTACTGACCACATCGCTTTTCACCAAGCTAGGGCTGAATGTGAACGCAGACAAATCCATAACGGAACCTACCAAGAAAATTCTTTTCATAGGAGCTTTACTGAACTCCGAGACAGGAATGCCTCTTTGCCCACAAACAGGTTCCACGCGCTCCAGGAACTGATCACTCTAGTAAAAACTGCATCCTTTGTGGCAGCTCGTATGGTATTACAGCTGATGGGTCACATGGCAGCTTCTACAAGTCTAGTACCCAGTGCCAGATTACACATGCGAGCGCTGCAACACTGGCTAGCGAGCGTGTACAAACCAAGGTACCACAGCCTGAACAAGAGAGTAAGGATCCCAAAACACACAAGACTCCCTGGATTGGTGGTCCAGACAGGAAAATGTCATGTTAGGAACACCATTTCTACCAATCCAACCCACAATTCTGCTAACTACGGACACCTCACTGATAGGATGGGGTGCCCATATAGACCAACTGACCACTCAGGGTCCATGGTCAAGAGAGGAAACCACTCTCCACATAAATGTGCTAGAGTTAAGGGCAGTTCGCTATGCGTGCGAGCATTTCCTTACAGTCATTCGCAGCAAGTCAATAAGGGTCACGACGGACAATATGGCTTGCATGTTTTACATCAATCAACAAGGAGGAGCACGATCATCAGCCCTTTGTGCAGAGGCTGTAAGACTGTGGAACTGGTGCATACATCACTCAGTCATCATCACAGCATCCTATCTACCGGGAAAACAAAACGTAACTGCAGATGCTCTAAGCAGAAGTTTCACTCCCAACCACGAGTGGGAGATCAACACTGCCCACTTGGCACGCATATTCGATCATTGGGGAAACCCAACGATCGACCTGTTTGCAACATATCTCAATCGGAGATGTCATTGTTTCTGTTCCAGGGCAGGCCTGGGACCCAAATCGATGGGGGATGCCTTCCTAGTCACGTGGTCCCAGTCCCTTCTATATGCTTTTCCCCCAATTCCCCTGATACCCAAAGTCTTGCAAAAGATCAGGACGGATCGGGCTCGCATTATACTGATCGCACCAGCCTGGCCACGACAACCATGGTTTGTGGACCTACTTGCTCTATCGCAATGCAAACCGATAAGACTACAACCCACATCAACCTTACTAACACAGAATTTTGGACGGACTCTCCACCCGGAAATTGAGAAACTACACCTCACGGGGTGGTTCCTCGATGGTTCCGACAGGAAGAACTACAGTGTTCAGAGGCTGTCCATCACATCCTTCTAAACAGCAGAAAATCGAGCACTAGGAGAACTTATCTATTTAAGTGGAAGAGGTTCCAAAGCTGGTGCAATGGCAGAAACATCTCTCCATCGTCATCCTCGATCCCACATATCCTCAAATATATCCTGGATCTAAAGCAGTCTGGGCTCTCCGTTAACTCCCTGAAAGTTCATTTAGCAGCCATTTCAGTTTTTCATGACCAACTCGACAATACATCAATATTTACACACCCCGTGGTAAAGCGCTTCTTTATGGGTGTTCAAAAACTCTCCCCGGCAACACAGTCCCCATCACAGCCCTGGGATTTGAACCTAGTCCTTAACACACTGATGGCAGCACCCTTTGAACCTCTGGCGACCTGCTCACTGCATCACATGTCGATGAAGGTAGCTTTTCTAGTCGCCATTACTTCCGCAAGAAGAGTAGGAGAAACCAACGTTCTCATTACGGATCCTCCTTTCACAGTATTCCAAAAAGATAAGGTTACGTTACGTCCCCGCCCCAAGTTCCTACCCAAGGTTGTGTCCCATTTTCATATCAATGAACCCATACTCCTGTCTACCTTCTATCCAAAGCCTCATAGGAACCGTCACGAAGCAGTCCTTCACACGCTGGATGTGCGACGGGCACTATCATTTTACCTAGATAGAACAAAACCATTTAGAATATCAAACACCCTACTAGTCTCCATTGCAGAGAGATGCAAGGGCTTACCAATCTCTAACCAGAGACTATCGAAATGGATAAAAGAACGTATCCTGTCGGCCTACCGACAGAATAAAATTCAACCCCCAGATAGAATCAGAGCATACTCCACACGAGCAATGGCAGCCACTACAGCGTTCCTACATAATGTTCCACTTGCAGATATATGTAGGGCTGCCACTTGGACTTCTCTCCACACGTTCACATCCCACTATGCTATTAACAAAACCTCTCAGAATGACGCTAGAGTGGGGTCAGCAGTGCTTTCTGCTGTACACCGAAGTCCCTCCTCCATAACCGACAACAGCGAATAAGTCACCTGATGTGGAGCACACACAGGGACATCGCTTGAAGAAGAAGGAGTTGCTTACCTGTAACTTCTGTTCTTCGAGATGTGTGTCCCTGTGGGTGCTCCACTACCCTCCCTCCTTCCCCTCTACTTCGGAGTACTTACCTCTTTGCTCCGCGGTGGAAAAGGAACTGAGGGAGTGAGGGGGCTGCGTGCAACAAGACTGGCTGGAATGGTCGTGAGGCACGACCGGCGCGTGCAGCCCCCTCTGGCACTACTGCTAAGAAGACTCAGCTCTTTGCCGCGGGATGCGATGACACCTGATGTGGAGCACCTACAGGGACACGCATCTCGAAGAACAGAATTACAGGTAAGCAACTCCTTTTTCCCTGTCAGTCTATCCAGTATGCTTCCTTTCTTACACTCCAATCAAATCCACCCCAAATCCCTTCATTGGGTTTTCTGCATCAAGTTGAAACTCCTTAGCTTCAAGATGCTACACCACTCTGCCCCTGCCTGCATCCCACCCCACCCCTCTGCAATCTGCCACTCTCTTTACTTAGTCAGTCCTCCCTTTGTCTCGTCTCACTTCATCCCGCATGTCTGTAGCGACTTCCCTTTGCTAGTGGCACAAATCATCCCTCTGCATTGAGATCCCTGCTTTCACCCTGCTGATCTCAGCTGATTTTCCATCTACCATCTGTTTATTATTTGCCCAACTCTGTTCTCAGATGCAACATTCTGATCTTTCAAGATTCACTCACGTCACTGTTGTCCATTCCTCTCTCCCCAGCCTGTTGTGATTTCTAGAGTTTGTCTTCATAGTTAGTAAGCTCTCAGTCAAGGGAGCATGTCTGTTTTCTGTAAGACTCCATGCAGATTTATGGTTCTAGAAACCCACTGAATAATAATGATGAAGGCAGCCATTCACTTTCCACCATAAACTTCCCATCAGCACCTCTCCTTTTAAGGAAATCAAACCAAAACAGAGGTTGTGATGGAACTGCTTGTGTAATGTAGAACTTAGCATACCAGTCTCTTTAAAAGGCATATTCCTGGAAGCAGTGTCTAATTCTAAAGAGGTAATGTCAACATCTGTAAACCCGGTATGGGACCTATCCTTCTGTCATTCTTAAATTTGCCAAATGCATGTTTGTTTTTGTTTCTAAAAAAAGTTCAGAAACCCTGCAAAAACTAACCAGTATTTAGGGGTGAGGAAAAAAGTAAATTCCTTGCACATGGAAGGGTTTTGCTTATTGGGGAAACAAACAAACCCCCTACAAAAATCCCAACTTAGATTTTGGTGGGTACAGCAAAATATTGATAGATTTTTTTCAGAGTTTCAGGTTATTTTTCTAATTTTTAGCATAGTCTTTTGAGGAAAACATTTTGCCTAAGTTTGGGAAGAGGATTCAGTTCTAAACCACCTCTCGTCAGTCATCAAATGCATGTCTGTCTGTCTCGCCCTCTTGGTTTGTAAAGGGGAGGAACCTAATTCCATTTAAGCCAAATTAGTTCCAACTATATGGGGAAGAAAATGCATTTTTAAAAAAATCTTACTTTTTATACTTAAAGAAAAACAACAAATTTGCTCAAACAGTTGAACATTAAATAGTTGGCATGTTCCCATAGTCCTCAGTGAGCACAATCCTTGTTGAGTTTCAGGGAAGAATACTTAATAAGTCTGTAAATGTCTTAATGATTTGCCTGCAATGTCTGCACACAACCAGTGCTGATTGTTTGATTTGTTACTGGATATCCGTACAGTGTACTTGCAGAGCAGACATAAGTTTGAGCAGGAACTATTGATCACCCATGATGTTACCAGAGGGCATTTGTTCCTCTTTGCTGCAAATGTGGAATTTGCACAAAAGTGCTGTGGTAATTAAGTCATTAGAGAAACACTCAGTTAGATCCAGTTTTTATATTTGAGCAGCTGTCTGTGCCAGCAGGTAATACTCTCTCTCCCCCCCCCCCCCCCCCCAAGAGTAGAATTGTGCATTTAAGGGGGACAGAAAAACACCATGTGACCATTGTTAAAGTCCATCGTTTAAAGAAAAAAGCATCTGTTGGCATAGAATGTATTTAATGGCAGTGCCCCATTACATCCCTGCTTTTAAAAAACAATGAAATCTTCCATCTGAATATTGCATTACTAGAGGCTTTAGTATTTGAACACTAAGCCAGGGCATTCAGGTTTTAAGGCATTTAGAGGAATGTTAACTTTACCATGTTGCTTTTTTGTCCCATACTATTTTGTTTGTGCAGGTAACTTCTGGATTTCTTGATTCCTGTATATTTAAATCCTTCACTTTACTATATTACTAATGTGTAGGCTTGCATTGGAGTTGCATTATGAGGTGTGCAATATTTATATAGTGCACGTATAAAAGTTATTGGTGATTCACATAAAGTATGTGCCTCAAGGGGGTCATGAAACATATGGAGAGAAAGGCAAGCTTGGTTGTATATGAACAGCTTCCTGACCTAAAGACAACAAACAACTGATCTTGGCAAGTGTCTGTTACAAATACAGTGGTTATCCAAGAGCTGCCCTACATGCTCTTAAGGCACAGTGCAGTTTTGTAGCATAGAAGGGACAGTTCCAGGCTGTCGCATCTCTTAGGAACATGGTAAAGATCCCGTTGATAATACAAAATGTTTTAACTGTTTTGGTGGCCAACTGAATCCACTTGACAAGATGAAAGTCTGCCTCTTTTTCACTGGTATTAGGTGCATTTATCGCTTTTACTGAAAGTGATTATACTCCATTAGGGCCATGTGTCGGTGCAGATTTGTCTCTCCAGGATCTAAAGCTGACTAGTTCTCTTGGCTGCTGTTATAGCTACTGAGACTGTTGAATAGAGGTCCAGTCACGTGATCATCAGAGCGAGTAGTAATGCAAGCTCTGCATGAGGGAGGCAAACTTATTCCTGATAGTGAGGCCAGATCTCTATAGACTAGCTCCCAGGAGCCCAGTTTTCTCTGAGTTCCACAGCATGCATTCGTGGTGGTTGACTGGCACCTCCTTCTCCAGAACATCATGTTTGCTGTCAGATCTGCTAATGGATTGTCCCAAATAATGGTCTGAGCGAAATGTTTTGAAAATCCCTTGACAGGGTTCTCTTTGGTTAAGTTGTGGCCTGGATCATCGTTTATGTAACAGGTCTTTGTAAGCAGGCTGCTGCTTTTTCCCCCAGTCCTCACCTCATATTCTGGATACATTTCTGTTACAGCTGCTTGGATTAGGGCAGCCCACACTGTTACTGATGCACTGGTTTTCTGGGGAACTGAAATGTGCAGTGCAAGCACTTCTGTGTTCCCTGCTTATCTCCATGACGTGACATGACATGTTCTTTGCTGAGCAGAGACTGCCACCCTCAGAGTTGCATGCAGAATTGGGCATCCCTTCTTTGGGTGACTCTTATTTTTGTGCTCAGTGGTGTCTTAGATTTGTCCATTTGTGCTTTTCTGCTCACAAGATCCAAGTTTATAGGGCTGGGAGAATTTTTTTAGTTTTTAAACTAAACTGCACAACAAGAATTGGAGATTCGAAGCTATGAAAACATTTTATAGTCTCACTACTTTGTAGTGCCTTACGCTTATGAATTTTGTATAGTAGATGCAACTGGCACAGAAGAGGGCTGCAATCAACTGTATTAACATGTGATTCCTCAGCCATGACAAACCCCTTTCTTTCCCCTTCCAAAGAGTGTGTGTCTAAGCAAAGGGATATAAATGATTGTTTCTAAGATTACAAATGATGCTTTTAACCACTTTGAACTCTTGGGATATAGAAAATCTCCATGTTGAAGTTGTACTTCATTGCCTGCTTTTGTGGAGAGCAGCAGCCTCGCCGCTCTTACAGCATTTAGAATTAGGACATGTTTCTGGAGATTCAAAAGCCTTTAATAACTGGAGCCAGTTTTGGAGACCAAAATGCTTGTTCCCAAGTGCACAAGAGAAGGTGGGTTTGCTGTTCTCCACCAATGCTATGTTATTGCCTACTTTGGATGCTGTATTTATATCATGCTACATTTCAATAATTTCTCTCCCTGTTGGTTTAAAGGTTACTACATTTGTATGTTAATAAAGAGGCATTTTAACTACTCTTGCCACAGAATTCCAGGGGCAGTTCTTTGCACATAAGAACTTAGTTATGTTCTTTACTCTGTGTCCTGAGTACTCTGCCCATTAACACAGATTTATGCAGTTGTATGTGTGCTTGGACTGAGGGAGCATTCAGCGTCATTCATTCTGATTGCCTTGCAACCTGTTTTCAGACCAGGAGTGTGATGAATAGCGTGTCCCTGGTCAGACATGTTACAGGTTTTATCCTTCGGGCATGGATACACTATCACTTTTGTCAGTATAACTTATGTGTATAGGGTTGTGAAAAAAGCATCCTTCTGCACAACATAAGTCACTGCAACAGACGTGCTGGTGTGGACAGCGCTATGTCAGTGGGAAAGCTTTCTCCCCCGATGTAGTTACCAACACTAGTTGGGGGTGATTTAATTTTGTCAACAGGAGGGTTTTCTCTCATTATTATAGAGTGGCTACAGAAGAGATCTTATAGCAGGGGTGGGCAAAGTGTTTGGCCTGAGGCCATATCTGAGGTATGACCATTCATGGTGGGCCACAGGTGGGGGGAGCAGGGTGGGGCTTGGAGGGAGTAGTGGCCACTGCACCACCCAGTCCCATTTAGTGGGAGGGGGCGGAGATAGGAAGGGGAGTTTTGGGGGGAAAGTATGGAGCAAGGAGGCAGTTTTTTGCACTTTTTGTTTTTTCACTTTTCTCCCCACTTTTTTACATTGTTGAACCGTCCCCCCTTCCCCCTCCATAGCACAGGGGAAAGGTGGGAACCTGGAGGGAAGGAGCTGGAAGAGGGTGGGTTGCACTGTTTTTGTTTTTTCAGGGTGGGTAGGTTGGTTGGTTGGTTGGCTTGTTTGGTAATGTGAAGAGAAGGATGGGAGCTGGGAGGAGGGTGTCTTTGCACTTTATTCCCCCATTTTGTTTTTGTTTGTTTCGTTTTTAATTTGATAATGCTGGGGAAGAGATGGGAACTTGGATGCTGGTTAGGCTGTGGCCCTGGGGCAAGCGGTTGCCACGCTCCAGCAGGGCGTCCCTGGGCCATCCAGGCTTGGCCAGCCCAGCCAGTAGTGTGTGTCCTCAGCTGTCCCCTGTGCACAGCACTCGTCATTAGGGAAGGGAGAATAGGGGCTGGGTGGGCAGAGACTCCTCAGCTGTGTGGGGGAGACACAAAAATGGGGATCATCTCAGCTGTCTCCTTCCTCCCCTACAGCAGGCAGAGGGGACCGTACCCTGCCCCCTCCAGCCTCTGGTCTGCACGGCTCACCCAGCACAGCAAAGGGGCGGCTGCTCCTGTCAGGCCAAGACTCCACAGAGACTGGGCCTCTGCACTCTCTGATGGCTGCTCTTAAAAGGGCAACATCATCTAGCTCCCTGCTGCTGTTCAAGGGAGAGGAAGAGATTGCCAGGGGTGTCCCTACTTCCAGGGCCACGTGGCTGTGCCCAGGATAGGAGGAACAGGAGCTGCAGGCTCAGGGTACCCTGCATGATAATCTGGCCAAGGAGACAGTGCCATCTGCCCATCCCAGGCCAGCTTGGAGCGGCCAACACACGTCAACCCAGAGACCACTGGCCCAGCCCCTGGGAGGGAAGGGTGGAGTTGGGAGGGAGGGGGAAAGCAGCTGTGCTGCTCTGCCTGTGGAACTGCGGTCCATGTGGTGGGAGGGGGTGGGGCTGCCTGGTTGGAAGGGCCCCAAGTGGCTGTAGCAGCTGTTTCTCTGGCTGCTGGGTTAATGCAGCTGGCAGGCCGAATGAAGGGTGCTCACGAGCCAGATCGGATCTGCGGGCCATAGTTTGCTCACTCTTGTCTTAGAGTGTAGCTGCATCAGTACAACTGTGCTTCTATATGCTCTCTATTGTAGAGATGGCCTTTGGCTTGTACACGCTAGAGAGTTTTTTGTCAGCAAAACTTGACTTTTTATGATAAAACAAGCCCACCATATACACCTGAATGCTCTTTTTGTCATCAAAATTGCCCTGACAAAGTAATACCACCTGTGTGAAAGTCATAGTACCTTTTTCGCAAATGCTTTTGTGCAAAAGAGTCAGTGTGTACTCTGTGTCATTTTCCTGTCATATTAAGCAGCCTCTGGAAATGTCCCAGAATGCCGAGCCTGACCAGTCTGGTCTGCTTGCACTCCGCTGCTCTGCGTCGACTACACTAGTTCCTCCCTCGTATAAGTCCCAGGAATTTTCCTGTTTTCACTTCCTGTTTGTTTGGCATGGAGAGCAAGCGTGTTATGTTCCCAGGAAACAATGGCAGCTCCATGTAGCAAACTCTCTCCCACGTGGAGCACAGCAGAATGGCTGGACTTGATTAGTATCTGTCCTGCAGGTGCAACTACGCGGAAGGAACTTTGATACTTATAGACAGATTTCTTGTGCCATGGCGGATAAAGGCTATGAGAGGGACACATTGCAGTGCAGAGCCAAGGTGAATGAGCTGAGGCTGAACTACCAGAAACCAGGGAGGCAAAATGTTGGTCTGGCTCAGCGCCAGCTACACGCCGATTTTACAAGGAGCTGGAAGCCATCCTCTGCGGTGACCCAACATTCACTCCCAAGACTCTTGTAGACATGTTCATACCCCCAGAGCCAACAGATACCAGAGTAAACCATGACGAGGAGGTGATTGATGAGGAAGTGGAGCTGGAGGATGACCCACAGTCTGGAAGCAGAACTGGGGAGATTGGGAGTCAGGAGATGTTCGGCACCCCTTTTGCCCCCAAGACATGCAGCCAGTCTCAGCTGTTTAGTTGAGGTACTCCATAGCTAGGAGGGGATCTTGGGTAAGTGTTTGCAAAGACAGTGGTTCTCAACCACTGTGTCAGGACACATTACTGTGTTGCCACACAGTGGTAAGTGTATCACGGAGCGTCAGGGAGATGGCTGGATTCGGCCTGGGGTGGGTGGGCTAGTGCAGGGGTCAGCAACCTTGACTGGCCCCCCTGCCACCGTTGGCCACTGCACCCTCAGCAGGTGCTGGGGTCAGAGCCAGCAGGTGCTGGTGGTGGGGACAGGACTCTTCCCTGCTGGCCTCTCCCCTGCGTGCAGGCTCTTCCGTGGTGGCCCACGCCCCCTCGCCGCTGGGGATCGGAGCCAGGAGGGGAGGGGAGCTGCGCATGCAGGTTCTTCCCTTATGGTCCTGCCCCCACTTCCCCGCTGGGGATTGGGTCCAACAGGGGAGAGGATCCGTGCTGCGTGCGGCTCTCGCAGCCCCAGACCCTGCTGGGGGCAGGGCCTGCATGGGAAAAGGAGTTGTGTCACCGCAGGGCCGGGAGACTTGCATGCTGCTGGAAAGAGGAGCGCATGCCAGGGGTTGCCAACCCCTGGGCTAGTATCATAGAATCATAGAATAATAGGGTTGGAAGGGACCTCACGAGGTCATCTAGTCCAACCCCCTGCTAAAAAGCAGGACCACTCCCCCTAAATTACCCCAGCCACGGTTTTGTCTAACCGAGCCTTAAAAATCTCCAAATATGAAGATTCTACCACCTCCCTAGATAGCCCATTCCAATGCTTCACCACCCTCCTAGTGAGAAAGTTTTTCCTAATATCCAACCTTGACCTCCCCAGCTGTAATTTGAAACCATTGCTCCTTGTTCTGTCCTCTGTTACCATCGAGAACAGCCTAGCTCCCTCCTCTTTGGAGCAACCCTTCAAGTAGTTGAAGGTTGCTATCAAATCTCCCCTCAGTCTTCTCTTCTGTAGACTAAATAAGCCTAGTTCCTTCAGTCTCTCCTCATAGGTCATGTGCCCCAGCCCCCTAATCATTTTTGTTGCCCTCTGCTGGACTCTTTCTAATTTGTCCACATCCTTTCTGTAGGGGGGAGCCCAAAACTGGACACAGTATTCCAGATGCGGCCTGACCAGTGTCGAATAGAGGGGAATTATCACATCCCTCGATCTGCTGGCAATACTCCTACTGATGCAGCCTAATATGCCATTGGCCTTTTTGGCAACAAGGGCACACTGTTGGCTCATATTCATCTTCCCATCCACCATAACTCCCAGGTCCTTTTCTACAGCGCTGCTAGTTAGCTGATCGGTCCCCAGCCTGTAGCAGTGCATGGGATTTTTCCGTCCTAAGTGCAGGACTTTGCACTTGTCTTTGTTGAACCTCATGAGGTTTCTTTCAGCCCAGTGTTCCAATTTGTCCAAGTCTCCCTAGATCCTGTCCCTGCCCTCCAGAGTATCTACCATTTCCCCCAACTTGGTGTCATCCGCAAACTTATTAAGCACGCAGTCTATTCCATCATCAAGATCATTAATGAAGATGTTGAATAGAACCAGCCCCAGGACCGACCCCTGGGGCACTCCACTCGTTACCGGTTGCCAACCAGACATCGAGCCATTGATTCCCACCCTCTGAGCCCGTTGATCTAACCAATTTTCGATCCATCTTACGGTCCACTCGTCCAACCCATACTTCCTTAACTTTCCGACGAGAATGCTGTGGGAAACTGTATCAAAAGCCTTGCTAAAGTCAAGGTATATCACGTCAACGGCTCTTCCCGCATCCACAAATCCAGTCATCTCATCATAGAAGGAAATCAGGTTGGTCAGGCACGATTTGCCCTTGGTGCGTTCTAAAGGGTCACGGTATGCTGCCAAAGTGTATTGCGACTCACAAAAGGCTGAGAACCACTGTATTAAGCCGATGCTGCTCTGTTCAGGAGCTAACTCTTCTACTTAGAAACAAAGTGGTAGGATGAGAGGGAAATGTGCTGGCATAGCTACATTTGTGTATGGCTTCCCACTCTGTAGTATATCTATACAGCATTCATCAGCGCATTGATGCATGCGGTGATTTCCAGGGCATCCTCCACTGAGAGCTGTGGAAGCAGGTACAGACCTCTGTAGGCCTCAAACTTATTCAAGCAGCTGTAGGCCTGCAACCAATCCAAACAGCAGCACAATTATAGAGAGAAAAAAAATTGTTGGAATTGCTGATGGGTTGCAAAGCTAAAAGTAAGATAAGACTAGTATGTCTCAAGGATAAGTGATTGTGCTGTTTCTGCTGAACTCTGTAAATTTCCACTAATTAATGTAAGACCATACTAACCTCATTGTTATCGTAAGTAAGTAACTAGAACTTCTATTGTTGCAAGAGAGACCCTGACTATTGTTATAGCCTTGTGATTTAACTACATGTCCTGTAAACATGTCTCTGTTCTATTATAAGTAAGAATGTAACTGTTGACCAATCAGGTTAAGGAAATTTTAATTGTAGCAGGGAGTGTCGTCCCTGTGGGAGGCTCTCTCTCTCTGTCTCCCGGCGCCACCCATAGAGGTAAGAGACCTTTTGAAATCTCTAACGGAGCCTTGGAGAGGGGGTCATTCGCAGTGGTGGGCCTCCGTTTGTCAGCCAGCGCAATCCAGAATCGTGTCATCAGGTTTGAGCAACGCATCATTTTGGGTAAGAAGGAGATGTCTACTATTATTGTGTGAATTGAGAATTGTGAGGTGGTGGTGTGTGAATTGTTTTAACCAAGTCTGGGACTTAAGCCGAGTCTAGCCGCCCCAAGACTGTCCTTTGTGGCAGTTTTGAAAGCAAGGGGGCTCGGTGGAACCTCATGGCTCAGCGGGGGTGAATGATTCCACCCTAAACTTTCTTCCCTCCCTCCATGGGCTCAGTGGCTGCCAGCTGCCTTGAGCATTCCCTCCTGTCCCTCCTTTCCTTTATGTGCTTGTATGAATTGAGATATGGGGGGAGTGAGCTCAAAAGATGTTCTGGTCCCACCCAAGAAAACACCATCCTATTATATGTACAATCATTTTGGCCATAAAAGTCGTAACCTGGTGGAGGGTCTCTCTATCGGTGTACTCTCCCTGCGGCCACTTGAATAAAGGTGCCTTGCTGAAACCTGATACCAGTTTGCTTACAGCTTCTACAGAGCTCAATGAAAGTTTCCCGTATGTACCCCCCTCAATTCTCTGCCTCAGATTCCTCGGCTTAGCAGTGGTATTTCTTCCCCTATAGAAAGACACTCTCCCTTGCCATTTGGAAATCACATTACCGGGTACCATCACTGTACACAACCCTGCAGCGTAGGGACTCAGTTTAGGTCTGTTGGCGTGCAGGATGTGTATTCTAGCATGCCTGTTTAAGGAGTGATATTATCACCTTCCATGGCTACCTTCTATGGAAAATGGGGGCACAGATTTAGATAGATAGTAACATTGCATGTTTGTTGATGACCCAAGCAAGCACCCCTCTTTGGATCCCCAGAACTCTGATCAAATGAACATTTTTGATCCCTATGTTCAACTCACTGTTTCCAGCTTCAGGAGGGAGCTGCACTGGACTCAGGGTGACTGCGGGAGTGTAATGTGTTTCTCAGTTTTATATCTGTATTTGGAGAAATGTAAGAACAATTCCTTTATTCATTGTTTCGTTTTCATAGAAATGACCTTCGGAGGTATGGGCGCCACTCCTGCCAACTGCCTTAGACAGATAAGGAAGCAGCCTCGTTGAAGCAAGAAGGACATGTTCTCCGAGTGATTGCTCACGTCGACTCCAATTAGGTGTGCGCGCGCATTGTGCACGGCCGTCGGAAAGAATTTCCCTAGCAACCCGGAGGGTCGGCTACAGAGCCCCCTGGAGTCGCACCTCCATGGCACCCTGTATAAGGGCTTGCCAACCCTCCCCTTGCCAGCAATGTTCCTTCTAAGGTTTGGCGGCTTGTGTGCAAAATTTTCAAGCCGTGTGCAAAACTTTTTCTGAATAAAATTTTTGTGTAAACTCACATGACAAATTATAGGCATTAATTGAAGTTAAAGTGATTGTAAATAGAATTAATTAATTGTGTTTAATTGAATTTGAATGAATTCTGAATTGAAATTTAATTTTTAGAAAGGTTTTTATTTAAAATTATTTTTTAAATGTTTGAAAGAAGGAAAGTAAAAGCAAGGGAGAAAGAAAAAAGAGAGAAGGAAGGAAGAGAAAGAAGGAAGAAAAAAGAAGGAAGAGAAAGAGGAAGGAAAAGAGTAGGCAAAGAAACAGAGAAAGAAGGAAAGAAAGAGATAGGAAAAAAGAAGGAAGGAAGAGAGAAAGAAAAAAGAGAAGGAAGAGAAAGGAAGCAAGGAAGCAAAAAAAGAGAGAAGGAAAGAAGATGAAACAGGAAGAGAAAGGAGGAAGGAAGGAAGAGGAAAGAAAGAAAAAGAAAAAAGGAAGAGAAGAAAGAGGAAGGAAAGAAGAGAAAAAAAGGAAGACAAATAAGGAAAAAAGAGAAAGAAGGAAGAGAAAGAGAGGAAGAAAGAAAAAAGAAGGAAGGCAAAGAAGAGAAAGAAGGAAAGAAAAAGGAAAGAGAGAAGCCAAGGCCGCTGGCAGGGGAGGACCCTACCGCGGCCCTGGGAAGCTGCCGGTGGGGCGGCGCAGACCCCAGCCCCGGTGGCTGATCCTGGCCCCGTGCTGGGAGGCCGAGACCGTTGGATGAGCTTGGCCCTGGCCCTGGGCCAGGAAGTCAAGGTGGTCGGCGGGTGGGAGTCCAGGAGCCCGCCGCAGCCGCAGCCACCCCGTGGCACCGGCCGCATGGGGCAGGCAGGCAGGCAGGCCCACGCATCTGAGCTGAGCCTGAGCCTGCCTGTCCCACGCTGGGGGCGGGGAGGGCCAGCCCAGAGGCCGGGCGCAGGCCGGGTCTGCCGCGGCAAAGCCTCAGCCCCGGGGGTCTGGAGGGAGCAGCGGGGGCTGCCGGGCTGCGCGGGGGTCCCTTAGTGCTGCGCGGAGGGTGCGACGGCCACTGCGTGGCCGCGCACCCGCGCAGCTTAGAGGGAGCACTGCTTGCCAGTTCCTTCTTACCGCAGTGACGGCTAGTTGGATCTTGGCTCTCTCGTTGTAGAGATCCGACCTAGCATTCCAAATCCTGGTTTAAAGTTAGTTAGTTAGTGACCCTGCCAGCAGGTAGAGGATCTTGGGGAGCAGCTGCCACGCACACACACACGCTAGCGAGGTTTGAATTAATAAGTGTTTTTATTGGGGGTGAACAAGGGTAAATGGAATGGGGCAGTGAGGTGTATGGGGGGTACTGGGAGATGGGCCGCTCTATTGAACAGTATAGTGTCACAGTGGTGGAATCAATGTAAACCAGTGTAAATTAATATAAACCAATGTAACTTAATATAAACCAATGTAACTTAATATAAATCAATGTAAATTAATATAAACCAATGTAACTTAATATAAATCAATGTAAATTAATATAAACCAATGGGGTTTTTTACAAGTACAAACACACAAGGCAACTGTATCAATGAGAGAGTGAGGTTAAGGGAAATGGCCAGGGAGTATGGGCAGGCAGTAGCAGAGAGTTAAGGAAAGAAAACAGCAGCAGAGGCTGCAGTAACAGAGGCTGCAGTGAGCCTTGAAGACCTGCAGGGGGAGTCCTGGAAAGTAAGGTTAGGGGAAATGGCCAGGTGTGGAGGCACTGAAGACGGGCTGGAGCGTGCTTGGAGCAGAGGGGAGCAGGGGAACAGACCAGGGCAGTCTGTAAGAGTGTACCTAGAGGCTGGGTTAAGGAGCAGAGGTGGGGGTGGGGTGAGTAATCAGTGGCAGAGGAAGAGGGAAGAGTACAGCTGCAAGGGATTCAGCAAGAGGCACTGAAGCCCTGCAGGGTGAGGCTCAGAGCAGTCTTCAGGAGCCTGCAAGCTAAACACAGAGGAATCAAAGAAGAAAGGCAGTGAGGGGCTGCAGAGGGAATCTTAACAAAGCTATTACAGGGTGCAATAATAAAACAATGTAACAATGATAAAACTAAGGAAGAAAAAAAACTAACAGCATATTAAAGGTAAAACCTACAATGTTAAAACTTAGCACACTAATTAGCAACAGTATACCAGCAGCAAACTTGCTAAGCAGCAGCAGCAGCTGACTTGCAACAGTGAAAGTTAATAACACTTACAATGAAACTTAACACAGCTAGGGCAACCAGTATAATAAAACTTAAACTTAAACTTAGTAACAACTTACAATGAAATTTTAACACAGCTAAGGTAACCAGTACAAGAGAACTTAACACAATTAAGATAACACACTAACAAAACTAAGCAGTTTGAGGCTGGAACAGCTGGGGGCAGAAAGCTCCAGGCACGGTCCCCAGAGGCAAACAGCTCAGCAGCGGCATGGCTTATGCTGCCACGGTAGAAAGGAACCGCAGAGCAGGAGGGGGTCTCTGTTACAGACCCCAAGGTAAATTTAGAGAGAGTTTGAGAGGGGGGAATCTTACCAATCCCCAGGAGAGCAGCAAGGACAGAAACTGAGGCAGCAGCAGCATAGATGAGTGCAGAGAGGACTCAGTTCTCGAAGTTCGTGGTTCATGGTTCAGGAGACGATTCGTTGTTTGTGGGAGGGGGGGTTTAAAACGGGGGTACGCTCAATTACATAGCCGGGAGCGGAGAAAGGCCAGGAGGCAGTGCAGGAACCTATTCTGGGGGCTGGCCTCAAAATGTCTGGTTTTTAAAGGCAAACTTAGGCAGCTTCCCGCCAGTAACTCTGATAGGCTCCCTGAATTACAGGGGCGGAGAGAGGGCAGGGAAAGCTGTAGGACAAGTCCGGGCAGAGTCCTGGGCTGCAGGTATGTGACTCATAGTCACAGGTATTGGTGTGTGACTCATGCCCTTTGTGAAAAACGAGCCATATTGGTCTTGCACTCCTGGGCATTGTCCACCCTACGCCGAGCCAGGGCTGGAACAATAGTTAAGGTGCCTCCTCCTTAGGCAGGGCCATGGCACAAAAGAAGCTGAAAGAAAAGGGCCATTCCCATGAGCAGCCTGGGAGGGGTGGCCACACAAACAGGGGAGACAGAAACTGGCACAGGGGAACATCTGTCAGGGACATGCCCCCCTGGCCACCCTCACGGGCTGCGAGGGGGTTACCCCGTGCAAAGGCCATGGCGATAGGGGTTGCAGGTCTTCGTCCTCCACGGTCTTTGTCCTCCACGTAGTTTGGGGGTGATGATTTGCCACTCTCGAGGGGAATGGAAGAATACCTCACCTGCAAAGGCACGGCAGACATAACCCCATCCAACAGCTGCCTAACCACTGCCATCCCCAGCAGAAAAGCAAAGAGAACAATAGCCACCGTGATGAGCCACTGCTTGATGGACTGAGCCCAGGACCCCAAGCCCCAACTGGACCACTGATCTTGCCACCAGTCCCACTGCTCACGCTCTTTGCGAACCTCGACAGCGAAGGAAGACAGCTGGTTAGCCACGGCTGAAACATTGTTCCACCCAGGCCAGAGGCGAAGGCAGCATTGTCCCTTAAAATGAGGGTCGAGGTCCTCCAAGGCCACACAGAAGTCCTTGTGTAGGTTGGTCTGGATGAGGAGGCGGTTCTGCTCAGCGTAGTTGGCCAGGATGGTGAGAGCATCACTGGTTTGACGAAACCCTTCAGCTGTGATGTTGGTGAGGGCCTCCAGACCAAGTGACAGTCCACGGATCTGCTGCAAAGTTAAACTTGGGCTTCCTTTCTTGGGGTTCGGGTTTGGATGGGGTCCTATGAACCACTGGGTGCAATTGGGATAGTGTCCCAGTGGGGTGGGGTTGGGGAGTCCGAAGAACACGATGCAGGGGGCCGCTGGAAGTGGTCCTGTTACCGCAACAGGGGCGAATGAGTTGGACCTCCGGTTGTCACTGGTGTTGTTGCATGTGAATAGGGGCCGATGAACCCAGTCTGCGTTGTCGCAGGCTGAGGCTGGATGCTGTGGAGTGAGATTCGTGAGAGGGAGGAACTCCCAGAGGAAGGGGGACCCTCCCTCTGAGGCCTCCCGTCTTGTGCAGGCAATGCAATCGTGTGATGAGGGGACATCTGACAGGTTCCCGATGAGGACCTCTTGCAGGGCGTAGGCTCTTAACCAGGCAACCAGGGGGGTTTCTCGAGGCGGGGTGGCAATCATGGCGACTGATCCCTGTGAAGATATAAAAGAAAGGTGGCCTATCTGGGGCCTGTTATGACCGGGCACTGAGCCAGTTGTGATGGGCCAGGTGAGGTTTGGCCCTGTAGCCCTGCTGGTGAACGGTGGTCCTCCATTGGTCTGGATCTCTTCAGGTGCCCCCCAGGCAGCAATTACCTGGAGAAGGGCTACAGAAACAGCTGGATTAGTAGATCGCCTGAGGGGAGAACACATTAACTGAGGAGACCCCAGGTATGTTTCTTTCCCTCGGTTGGTTAACAGCTGATGTAGGGCACGGGCAGGCAGGTGCCCCCATTCCTCATGGGGCCAGGTAACAAAACGATCACTGCAAGAAACAACGCCAACCTGCGATATATTACACTTGTATTTTTGAAGCTTTTGGTCCAGGCTGGAATGAAGAGGGTTATTGTCAGACCTGTGTGAAGAACAATGGGTTACAAACCATGGTAGCTTGGATTTAGCTGCTAGTCCTGCAATATGCATCCAGATTTCTGTGTGAGCAGTAGGCTGTCCCTTTTCCACGAGGATAGACATGCAGTGGCTAGAATCCACCCCTAAAACCACACATGCTCTTGGGTGGGCCTCTGCGACGTGGGAGGCTGCTGATAGGACGCCTTCCATTTCGGCTCTTTGGGCTGTGCTAGAAGAGTCGAGAAGCTTGACGTCGAGGATGTCACCGATGGCACACAACATTCCTGCTTGGGGAGAAAGTGAGGTGCCCCCCTCGGATACAATCCAGGGGGGTATGGGGTTGAGCAGCTCAGGTTCATGGGGTGCACTGACACCAGGTAGTGTGACTGGCAGTGCCTTGAGTACGGCTTCAGCTAATTTAAAACGCTGTATCTCTTTGACCCCAAGGAGGGGCATAGGTCCCACCAGGGCCCGAAATGTTACTGGTATGTGGTCCACGAATGCATGTACCTTCACTTCTGGGCGGGGTTCTGTGCTGTTGAGGCCTTGCACATAGATGGTGTGTCCTGTGGGAGTGTGGGGGACCTGAGGAGGGACAATGGACACTTGAGCCCCTGTGTCCAACAAAAAGGGGATGGTATGGCCCTCATCAAAAACTAGCGGATAATAGGGGCGGGGGTCCCCTTGCTGGGTGCTGGCCACTACCAAGCACCCGGCCGCTACCTGCTTTTTTGACTGGGAAGGCTCTGATCGCTCTTCCCATCCCAGATTGATGGCTAGGGCCCTTTGCTGCTCACTGCTGAGCTTCCGCACAACCTCCTTAGTGAGGCCTTTGTGCAGCAGGAACCCAAAGATCTTTCGTTCTATGAATGAATGCTCTGGGTACCGGGGTTTGGGTTGTGGACTGGTATGCGGTGGGTGTGGACTGGCGTGTGGTGATGGGTGTGAGCTAATGAGTAGGGCTTGGGCTGAGGGCCACCTTACTTTCTCAAGGGCTTCATAGAGCCGCCCGATGGGGCGCCCAGCATACCCCCTTAGCCATAGGACTGCCCCAGTGTCAGGGGTGGTACTGTTGTCCATGGCCAGGTCAATGGCAGCTTCATCTATGGGTATCTCAGTGGGGTCAATAACATGCCGGAAGGCATGAACGTGGTTAATCTGGGCCTGAGTTAGTCCGAGAGGGTGTTGGGTGGGGGACCACAGCATAATGGACCCCCCTGCAATGGCACACCTTAGGGAAGAGAGGTCCTTGACGCTTCCTGTGGGGAGCTGGATCCCTTGAAGGGAATGTTGTAAATGGAGGAAGGCCAGGGCTGGGGCAGTCAGGGGCCATGTGGTATTAGATATTACCAGGCTCCCTGAGAGACCCCTGGACCAGCTACTGGTCCTGGCTAATACTATGCCCTCTTCCCTATCCACTAGCTCCTGTCCATTTTCCAGGGCCAAGCGGCCTAGCCACAGTAGTGGCGGTTCATTGGCTCCCCTGGCGGTGTCCGAGATGAACTCCTTCATCTCTGCCCTAGAGCGGGGTCTAAACTCTGTTATCCGTGTAGTGTTGCCCTGATCATCAACCTTTATTCGGCTGATGGATACAGGCAGGGCTTCACTAGGAGTAACAGTGGGTACAGGTGACAGGGGTGGATGTTCGGGGGTTTTATTGGGGCGGGGCTGGCTAGAGGTAGGTGATGGTCCCTCCTGGCTAGGCTGGGCTGACTAGTGGCCTCCTTGGCCAAGGCCATTAGGGCCCCATGAAAAATAGTTAAATTATCGAGGGCCTGAGCCAGGATCTCGTAGGTGACTGTGGCAACCTTTTGGGGTTTATACACATCATGCCACAGCTTCTTGGGCTTGCGAACCCCTTCTAGCTTTTGTACCAGGTCCGTTAATATCTGGTGCGTGGGGGACCCCTGTGAAATTCGGGGTTCAGGGGTGAGTTTAGATGGGGCCCCCCATCGGAGTCCAATGCGGAGTCGATTGCCTCTGAACGAAGCCGCTCGCGTTCGTCGTCCCGGCACTGCACAGAAGCGTATCCGGCACCGTGGGGCCAGGTGTGGCAAAACCCCAGTAACTGGCCCTTCTGGACACTGTGGGCCTACCAACAATCCAGAGGGGGCCAGTCCTCTCGCTCTCTTTCCACAGCACCGACCTCTCCAGACCACGCAATCGGTATGAAACAGTCTCCTGACCGGACACAGCACCGGAAGGGGATCGACACCCTTCGCGCAGCATGGTACCGCAGAGTGCCTACGCCGAGCCCCTGTCTGAGGACATCGGTACTGCAGCCGGCGCTTCGATGCTGCGGAAAACCCTTGATGAGGAGGACCCCTCTCTCATTAAAGGATCCTCATCCTCGTCTCCAGACGAGGCAGTGGCAGGGTCAATGCCACCTCCCCCATCAGAGGATGGTAGAGCTCACCAGGAGCTCCTCAGGAGGGTAGCTCTCAACCTGGGCATCCAGGCCCAGGAAGTTGTCGAGGACACTCAGGACCCAGTGACTGACATTTCAGCCTCCACGGGTCCTTTGAGGGTTGCTCTGCCATTGATAAAGACCATAGATAAGACTATAAAATCGATCTGGCAGACCTCCTCCTCTGTGTTGCCCACCCCAAAGAGGGTAGAGCGTAAATACTTCGTACCGCCTAAGGGATACGAGTATCTATATACCCACCCTGCACCCGGGTTCTTGGTTGTCGCGGCTGCTAACGACAAGGAAAGGCAGGGGGCCCAGGCACCAACACCAAAGGCCAAGGATGCCAAGAGATTGGACATATACCTGCGAAAGGTGTACTCTACGGGAGGCCTACAACTCAGGGTGGCAAACCATCAGGCCATCCTGAGTAGATACACTTAATTCCTGGAGCTCGGTGGAAAAGTATGTGAACGCATTACCGCCTGACTCAAAGAAGGAGTTCGCGGCGCTAATGAGTGAGGGTAAGGAGGTGGCAAAAGCCTCCCTCCAGACCGCCCTGGACGCGGTGGATGCAGCGGCCCGTGTAATGGCCTCAGGGATCTCCATGCACCATAGCTCCTGGCTGCAAGCATCGGGGCTCCCATATGAGGTCCAACAGACTGTGCAGGACCTCCCTTTCGAAGGCCAGTCACTCTTTTCCGAGCAAACAGACTTGAAGCTCCATAGCCTCAAGGATTCTAGGGCAACTCTAAAATCCTTGGGGATGCATACCCCAGCCACACAGAGGCACCACTTCAAACCCCAACCACCACTGTGCCCCTACCAACAGCATCAAAGACAGGACTTGGGCCGCAGGAGGGGCAGAAACAACAACAACGGCAGTAACAGAAAGAAGTCGTACCCTTCTTC
>ML686050.1:0-30333 GCA_007922175.1 Pelusios castaneus
TCCCTGGTTCTCTGTACCACACTTCCCACTGTGTGGGGATACAGTAATATGTTCCAACACATGGGTTAACACCCGCTGCTTTAAATCGTGATTAGAGGACTTCAGTAACACAGTCATGGGTTAGAGGCTTATTGCAGGAGTGGATGAGTGAGGTTTTATGGCCTGCATTATGGAGGAGGTCATCATAATGGTCCCTTCTGACCTTAGATTCTGAGTCAATGAGATGGGGAGCCAGAATTCCTGGGTTCCGTGTGTGCCTCTGGGTGGAATTTTAGTCCACAGTCTAAGGGATCTAGAACTGCTGTTTTCTGCCCCTCCACCCGTTTATCTCTTACTATAACTTGAAGCTGATGGGTTAGGACACCTGGCTGGTATATGACAGACCAGGATCAATTCCTCCCTCTGAATGGGAATCAGAAGAGTTTTGAATTCTGGCTTTGCAGGAGTCTGTCTCAGCCACATTGCTCTCGGTAATGTAAAAACAAAATGTACCAGTTTCCCCTGTGGAGGCTGTTCACTTTGTATCATTTATTAAATAATCATTGCCTCCGCGACTTGAATTGGGCTTTTCCAGTCACCCAGGCGGTGCCCTATGAACCATGCCAGAGAATCACTCTCATACTCCCTGGCCAGAGAACTTGCTGTTGCTCTCCGGAGTCATTCCCAATGTTAGTGGAGAGTCCGTGAGGGAGAGAGAGGTGAGAGGCAGTCTTGTGCAGTGGTTAAAGGAGGGGACTTGAAATCAAGTCATCTCACTTGTGTTCTCAGGTCCCGTACTGCTTTTGCGTTTAGTGGGTTAGAGAAGAGGGCAACTGGGAGTCAGGACTCCTAGCTTTTCTTCCAGGTTGTGGGAAGCAGTTTAGATGAGTTGTTAGACAAGCAGGAGAGGGATAACAGCAGCTCTCTAGCAGTGAGTGTGGAACCATGGCCAGAATAGGGAAAGGGACTCAGGACTCCTGACCCGTATTCCTGTTCACCATTTAATTACTCCTGGTGTCAGTCATCTCTCTGGTAGGTACTTCTCATTTTACAGCAGTAGGAATGGTGAGTAATTGCATGAAAATCAGTGGCGTTACCTTTGATTCATAGAAGGGGCCTTGCAGTACAAGTAGGCAGCACGGCCTAGATTCTCCTCATTTAACTATGGCTAGAAACGTTTATACACCTAATGCCCCAGGAGTCAACAGATGCTTTCCCCACCCATTCTTCCCACATAAAACCAATCTCTAGCAGCAAAAACTCTGACTGAAGGAAATTAAGGTAGTGTTCAGAAAAGGAGAATTATTTTATTGATCTAATTCCAGCCCTTTCTCTTGCCCCTCCCTACAAAGCCATTGTACAATGACCTGAGAAAAAATGTCCAACAGAACCACCGTGACTGAATTCCTTCTTCTTGGATTCTCTGACATCCAGGAGCTGCAGATTTTGCACTTTGTGGGATTTCTAGTGATTTACCTGACAGGCCTGATGGGGAATCTCCTTATCTTCATTGCCATAACTTTCAACCACCGTCTTCACACTCCCATGTACTTCTTCCTGATGAATTTGTCTGTCCTAGACTTTGGTTCTTTGTCTGTCACCATCCCCAAGTCCATGGCAGTTTCCCTCCTGAACACCAGGTCTATTTCTTATGCTGGATGTGTTGCCCAAGTCTTTTTTTTCCTTTTTTTGGTGGCAACAGATTTTTTCCTTCTCACCATCATGGCGTATGACAGGTACATTGCCATCTGTCAACCATTGCACTATAATAGAGTGATGAACCGGTCAGTTTGTGTCCAAATGGCAATTGGTGCCTGGATCACTGGGTTTCTCTATTCTGTACTTCTCACGGGCAACACGTTTGCATTGCCTTTCTGTGGAGGCAACATAGTGGATCAGTTCTTCTGTGAAATCCCCCAGCTCCTCAAGCTGATTTGTGCTGATTCATATCGGAGGAAATTTGGGCCTCTTGCCTTTGTTATCTGTTTAAGCTTATGCTGCTTTGTTTTCATCATTGTGTCTTATGTTCAGATATTCAAATCAGTGCTGAGAATCCCCTCTGAGCAGGGCCGACATAAAACCTTCTCCACCTGCCTTCCTCACCTCACTGTGGTCTCCTTGTTTGTTTGGACTGCCATGATTGCCTACCTGAAACCCACCTCCAACTCTGTATCAAGGCTGGATCTTGTGTTGGCTGTTCTTTATTCTGTGTTGCCTTCTGTCATGAATCCCATTATCTACAGCATGAGGAACAAGGAGATTCAAGTAGCCCTGAGAAGACTGATTGGTTGTAGATAATTCCCCAAGAGTTCATTTTCTGTCTTTTTCTAAGAAAAATTTGCTGACTTTATATCTTTTTATTGAGGTTGGCCTTTGCAATGACCCATGCAGATTACAAAGAAACAAATCTGATTCCAATCTATGTAGCAGCAATGCAAATATGGATTAATTCGTCTGATGTCAATGTGGGCTTTGTTGATCTACATATAGCAAAGGTCTGTGCCAGATGTAGAGTGTAACTGGTGTAAATTGTATTTGAGAAAAAAGTCAGACATCTTGCTTGCCCTTTCTTTAGGTGTTTTTATTATATCAGCGGGAGAGCTCTGTCTCGTTGACATAATGCAGCTACACAAATGCTCTAACCGATATGGCTGTGCCCCTCTAAATGTATAGCTAGACTAGCCTGAAATCTGTCTCTGACAAAATGAAATCATTGGGTGCATCTAGACTTGTAAATTAAGTTAATTTAAGCTTGCTTAAATCGACTTAATTTACTCTGCATCTACACTACACTTTCCTTAAATCGATTTAAGCAGCTGCTTAAGTTGACTTAAGGAAAAGTTAAGTTGACTTTATAAAGCCTAGTTTTAAGTCGACTTTTGCCTTAAGTCGACTTAAGCCAGTGTAGACGTGGAGTAGCCCTAAGTTGACTCAATATTGACTCATGTCTCTCCAGGACTTCCCCACTGCCAGGGTGGCTGACACAGGGAGTGCCTGGCTGTGCCTCCACACAGGGCAGGCAGAGCCCTGCCCACCGTGCCCCTATGCCCTCCCGGGGTCCCTTTCCCCCTTTGCCCACTGGCACTTGGCAAGGGGTGTCCCCCCTGCCTCCGTGGACCTGTCCCAGGTCCTCCTAGCCCCTACCAGTCGACCTAGGCATCCAGTGTGGACACTCTAGGTCGACTTTGTTGGATCCCCCAAAGTCGACTTAAAATTTAAGTGTAGACTTGCTAAGTTGACTTAACAAAGTCAACTCAAAGTCAACTTTATTAAGTAGACTTAGCTAAGTCGACCTAAATTAACAAGTATAGACGTAGCCATTGTTAGCTCAAGGACTGGTACTATCGCTGCTCAGCTGGGATGTGACACGACTTACCTACAGTAGGGTGTGATTGTCAGATCAGCACATGGAATGGGCCTTTTCCACTTATACCATGGTTACAAGTAAGTTTGGGAAAAGTTGATTTTCATTCATTTATAATTACAGAGGATGAGAGCAATGTGTATTTTTCAGCATTTCCCCTATTTTTATCTCTTTATATATTTGCAGTTGCTTTAAATTTTATGTTGTAAGCATGCATTTTTCAAATTTTATCCATTGACATTTTTCCAGTTGTAGAAGTTTTGAGGAACAGAAGACAATTATTTAATGACACTAGAAGTAGAACTTCAGTTAACTGAAGCTTTCTAACCATTAAAAACAAATTATCTGCATCATGTCATGTGTCAAAAACAGATGAAGTATGGAGCTTTTTAGTCTAATACATTATCAAATAATAATAAATTGCAGATGATATAATTTACCTTAATAAGTTATCATACTCTTACACATTATCCAGCAACATGTTTTTCTTTGTCTACCTGTACATTTTGGTTATTATCACAGGAAATATGTTTTGTCGCTCTGTGTGCACGCAAGGCAATTCAAATTAATTGACATTTACCAGTAAAAATCGATTCCATCGAAGCCTCCCTATTATATGATGAAAACAGTCAAGTGACACCAGTGTTTATGTCACTGAGGTTAGCCCAGAGGCTTGGGGCCAGTGCCCCATTAACTCTTAACCAGTGATGTGATTGTAGGAACACTACAGTGATGTTGGTTTAGCAGAGCTGTGAAAATTGACTCTCCCATCTCTGCCCTACTCCATCTTCCAAGCTTCTGTTTCCGAATGTGGAACTTTGGAGTCATTAGGTCAATGTGGTGCATGATTGACTTTGACATGGAGATCTTTCTACTGTAGATTCTTACAGACTCAGGTCAATGTGAGCTGCCTTTCGTTAACCTATTTATGTAGTGTAAATGAGACCCGAGTCTGCAGAGGGCCTGGGACGATGGTGTTAAGCAATGAGAATCTCAGATACAAGAACAGGCAGAGAACTAAGTATCCATTTTCAGCCATTCTGCTCATTGAAACTAGCCTCCTATTTCTATACCCATCTGCCAATTTATGCCAATCGGGGATGAGTCCCCATTGGTTCCAGTAAAATTACAGTGGATTTGAACTCCATCTGAAGAGCTGATTAATTGATTCTAGGGGAGCTATAGCTTTATACCCACTGGCGGTCTGGCCCTTCATATCTGTTTAATCTCTGTGACATACTGACCCATCCATGCCTAGTGTAGCCACTTGAAAATGCCAAGCTCAGGGTAGGCTGCAAAAAAGGAGAGCAAATTCTCCCAGCACTGGTAGGTGACCTGAATTCAGGCTCCCCACCAGTTATAAACAATGCTTCCTATCCCCCACACTAGATATCAAAAAGTTAAAGCAATATTATATTCAGCCCCCCTTACTGCATTTCAGTCTCCTACTCCCAATCAGTCTAGTTAAGAGATAAATTATTTAAAACTCCACTCTCTTTACTAAAGGGCTCTTCTGACTTAAAAGGATCAGCCACATTACCAGATCCAGAGGCGGCCTTTGGCTATTTGGGGCCCTAATCGAAGACCAATTGCGGGGCCCCTATAGGCCAATGAGGGCCCCCTTTAGGTCCATCTCTGGACCCGCTCCTCCTGGCCCCCCCTCCATCACCATCCTGCCCTGCCCTGCCCTGCCCTGCCCCTCTAGCTTTATCTCTCCCCACACATGGCCCCAGCTCCCTCTCCTCCTCCTGCTGTTGATTGAGGCAGATACATATTTTGGGATAGGTGAAGAATAAAATGGGGTCCCTTACTGCTCGGGGCCCTAGGTGTGCACCTGCTTTACCTACCCCAAAAGCTGCCTCTAACCAGATCAATATGAGTTTGGATCTTACCCAAAGGAACACGCTGCCAGTCAATCCTTTAGTAACTCAAACTAAAGTTTTCTCATAAAAAGCAAAGAAAAAGTATAAGAGAACTGTTAAAGTATTAAAACAATCACATATATACAAATGATTTGAAGGTCCATGTACATCAGATGTTTGGGCCTTTGTTTCACAGCTCCATTTGTTAGAAATCCAGACCAGAGAAATGAAGACTAAATAGTCTACCTATAGAGTTTATTTTAACTCTCCCATGAGAATTAACAGGATGATTCCAGGCCTGTGCTGGCTGGAATCTCAATCTTGTGGCCCAAACATTCCCTGAAAAACTTGGACAGATGTGAGATAAAAGGGTTATGCTCCAAACTTTCATTCTGTTTTAGTAAGGAGGGGGCCCTTGTTGGTAATTCCTTCATATGGGCTTCAGACAATACAGTCAGCATAACCTCAACTGTTCACAGATACTTCCTTGAGTGGAGAATAGTAGGGCAGGGTATATTGTTCTTTGAAGGAAAGCTTTCACTTCCTAAGCACCACAGGTAGAATTAGCACAGTTAATTTAGATCAGCACATTAAATGGGCTACTTACATCATGGTTACAAATAGATTTGGGAGAAGTTGATTACATCAAAGGTCCATCTAGATGTTAATGTTCCCATTTCCCCTCTTTGTCAAATAAAACAACAATAACAGACAGGAAAACAGTTTATCTACCTTGCTAATCTCTACCAAGATAGATGTAAGCATAATCAAATAACTATCTACAACACAAATGCATATCAAATCTCTATAGTCTATTTGTAAAAAATGACCTTCCCCACCATTCTGTTTTCCTATAATACTGTATATCTTTAAAGGTTAGATTTGGGCCATGTATTTGTAAAGTTGCTTGGACTTTTCAGCCCAGACTCACACACATAGTGCATACATACCCACAAACAAAGTGAATTAAACATGTTTAAAAATTTGAAAATATCAGGCAGCACTGGATCTGCATGCATAGGACCCTTTTTCTTAGTGTTTTCTGAAGAAAGAAAGAAAGAAAGAAAGAAAGAAAGAAAGAAAGAAAGAAAGAAAGAAAGAAAAGCTACAAAATAGAGTTTAGATGTTGAAGAGTGTCTACAGAAAATCTCCACAATGTTGAATTCCTCTGGATTACTTTCCCCAGTGGGTATGACTCACTCCATCAGTGTGAAGAGCTACACTTGTAATTAGCACAAAAGAACAAAGATCTAGGAAAGTGCAGCCTGGTGAGGAATTTTGGATTTGACAGTTGCAAGTAAAGAGTCTGGATTTGAGCCTGTATCACAGACTGGAGCCCCACCTGGCTTGACAATGGAACAGTGTCCACTTACTCTGGTTCAGGAGCTTGCTCTAAGATTTCATTCTTTGCTTCTGTGTACCTCTGAGTGACCAGCTACAAACAGCGGGGGCGTCCTGAACTGGGGGTTCCTCTGGTGGCTGCAACCCAAGGGCTGCTGACACAATGCAGGAGAAAAACATCTCTGCTCCTTGAGAGGGAACAATGTGGATTTATGAAGGAAAAGACACTTCAAGGCCAGCAGAATTTCTGGTGCCACTAGGCCCATAGCCCCAACACTGAGGCAAGGAGAGCAGCAGAAGTGATGGTCACAAGGTGATGCAGACTGAGCTTCAAAGGCAGGAATGATTAGAACCCAGAAGTCCTGATTCTCAACTCCATATCTTCATTAATCATTCAAACCCACCCCCTCCTGGAGATGGGATAGAACCCAGGAGTTCTTATTCTGGTCCCCTCTGGTTTCTAACCACCAGTTTCCTCTCTGATCTGACTGACTTCCCTTTCTTGATAGTGCCTCTGTTACTTTCTGAGCAGATTCAAACACTTCGCTATTGGGGTAGATTTTAATCAACCCATTAGGTGCTCTGTCCTCTAACCCAGGGGCCTCCTGATTATCCCTCTGGGGCTCAAATTGAGATGTATCCCTATTATCTTGGAACCTGCTTCTCACTCTCTCTGGTTCCCTGTCACAAGGCTCTGTTTCCTGGTGGCTCTGAAGGCCATCAGGTGTCTTAGGCTAGGTCCCCCAAAACAGCTGCCATTTCAGAAGTTTTGTCCCAGATTCCTCGGGGCTCCTGGTATGCAGACACCACAGCTATGTCTACACTTGTTAAGTCTCTTAAGTCAATCTTAAGTTGACCTTGTTAAATCGACTTAGAGCGTCCACATTTAACACTCAAGTTGACTACCTGCATCCACACTGGGAATGCTAGGTCAGCGGAGGAGAGCCACAGCTGTGGGAGATGGGGCTTAGGAGAAGGGAGTTGCGGCTTGGGGGAGATGGGCTTGGGGAAGATGGGGCTTGGGGGAAGAGACAACCGTGGCTAAGGAGATTGGTTGCTGGCTCCAGAGGACCCCCAGCTGTGGGGAAACCCTGTGGTCACAGGGCTCCAGCCGCACGGGGTTGCCAGCTTCCGCGGCAGAGGAGCCCCAGCCATGGGGAAACCCCTCTGGCCCTGGGACTCCAGCTGTGGGGCCGCAGGGGTTCTCCCACAGCTGGGGCTTCTCTGCTATGTGGGAGCCATTAACCCATCTCCCCAGCTGCGGCTCTCCCTTTCCCTGAGCCCCACCTCCTCCAAGCCGCGCTCCCTTCTCCCCAGCCCATCCCCTGTCCTGGAAGCCGACTTAGGGCATTAGGTCAACTTAGGGTGTCCTCACTGGCTTAAGTTGACTTAAGAAGTCGACTTAAGGCTTAAGTCGACCTTCAGAGGTGGAGTTATTAAATTGACTTAAGCTGTTATTACGTTGACTTAAAGAAGAGCTTAAGTGACCTAATTCAGCTAAGATCTCCTTTCCTTAATTTTACTAGAGCTGATCAAGAGTAGATTAAACTCTATGCAGGGTAGAAACACGTTCTTCTGGGCACAGAACATTCACTAGCTTATGGGTGTCATGATGAGGCGACTCTGCTCTCTGGTGTACCTTATAATTTCCAGTGAATCAGACAGTTCTGGTCACTGTCAGGTACAGGATACAGGATGGAACAATCCAAAGATGTAATCTAAACAGACAGTTCCCATGTTCTATAACAAGCAGAAGTTGTCAGATAACATTGCAGGGCTAGGAATGGATGCCGATATCTGAAGCACTGGCCTGGGTTCCCCAGGTGTTTGCCTGACAATCTTTCTTCAAGACCCTACTGCAGAGATGGGCAAACTACAGCCATCTAAGGCTTTCATCTGGCTCACCGGATGTGTCTGGCTGGGGTCTCAGAACATGGCTGCCTCTCCTTCTTCCTGGCCCTGCCCCTTCCTCTTGGAGGCCCAGCTGCATCCCCACTGGAGTGCAGTCATCTTTGCGCTCCCCTCACCCATGACCTTCCTCCTGTGGGCCCTACAGCATCCCGGTCAGAGTGCATGTGGCCAGCCATAGAAGGGATGGGCCCTCAGGACAAAATGTTTACCCCCCTCTGCCCTACTCTCTTGTTGTATCTTTAATTATTGTAGTTTCTGGAAACTCTTCAGAAAGTAGAGGGGAGAGAGAAATTAACTGTTGCCTCTGGGCCTTAGCTTCTGTGATGTTTGGAGCTCCAGAGACAGACTCCCACATGCCCTTAGAAAACAGCCCTTTACATACACAATAGCTCTTTCCCTCAGCATCAAAGTTTTACATACACAACTCATCTGCAGAGAGCACCGATCTCAGAGCATTTCGCACAGCTCAGCCCCTGTGTGAGGGGGAGCGGCCTCTCATAATATGGAGCTGGGAACATCAGTTAGAGAGACAGGTGGATGGAGGGGTGTGTGGCTAGAGAGAGGAATGACCAGGAGCAGTCTATATCAGGAAGAGAAAAACCATCTTGCTCAGGGAAGATTCCACAGAGACTAGCACTGTAAGTTTGCTCTCGCAATAAAGTCTGTTTGGGGGTTGCAGGGTGGGACTTTAAGAAAAACATTTTAAATGATGATTTTTTTTTTCAGAGTTAGAGCACAGGGATGGGTTCCATGAATCCTGGGTTCTCTGAATTTTAACTTTAAGTTCAGTTTGGGCCATGGGAAACTGAGGGGGTACAAAGCAGTTACCTTAGGAAGGAGAGGGGCAGAAGAATATCCCTGCCTCAGTTTCCTCCCATGGGCAGTGGGGGAATTGATCAGCTTGTTGTCTCTTTTCCCTCTGTGTATGTTAGTTAGTTGTTGTTCTTGTGCATCTGCCTAAGTGTGAGTTTGTACTTCACTATCTCTTTTACTTTGGTTTTTGTTCTCTTCTACCTCTTACTGTGTGCTAGTTCGGTACTTCTCTTCCATGCTCACTGTGTCTTGTTCTTACTGGTCTCTCTCTGTTAGCTCAACTATTGGTCTCTCTTAGCTCAACTTACTGGTCTCTCTCTGTTAGCTCAACTAGCTCATCATCAGTCTGTGTCTAGTTCTTGCTTTCTTTCTGTATTTCTGTGTCTGTTAGATTGCTGGGGGGGAGTTGAGTCAGGATGGCTAGATTAGAACAAAGGGACAGGGAGCCAGAACTTCTGGATTCTGTCCCCAGCTCTGGCAGGGAGTGGTGTCTAGTGAGTTAGAGCACAGGGGTTCCATGAATCCTGGGTTCTCTGTGTCCCAGGGAGGAAGTTAAGTTCAATATGTAAAGGACCCTGAACAGCTGGGTTCTTGTTTCTTATATGGATGGTGGAATAGGCACCCCCTCCTCTCTACCTTGGAATTGAGGGGCTAGGGCACCTAGCTGGCATGTGACAGACCACGATCATCAATCCATTCCTCTGACTGGTGTTGAGAAGGAATTTGAATTCCTGTTTTACAGGAACCTGTTTGAGCTGCTTTGCTCTGGGTTATGCTGACGTCTAACTGTACCAGCCTCTCTTGTGGAAGCTGTTCCCTTTGTATCAATAATTAAATAGTCACTGGTGCAGGGACTGGACCCAGGCTCTTCCAGACACCAAGGCAGTGATCTAGGTACCATGCTGAAGAATCACTCACATTTACACTCCTTGACCCGAGGACTCGCCTTTGTCGCTCTCACCACTCTTTCCCGATGTCAGTGGAATGTCACTGGGGCAGAACAAGGCTGAGAGGCAGTCTGGTGTAGTGGATAAGGAGGGGACTGGAAGTCAGGACACATTACTTGTGTTCCCAGCAGCAAAAGGGTTGTTGAGTTTAGTGGGTTAGAGCAAGAGGATGAACTGGGAGTCAGAACTCCTGGGTTCCTTTCCAAGCTATGGAAGGGAATTTAGTTGAGTAGTTCGAGAAGCAGAAGGGGGAAACTGGAGTAACTCTCTTGCAGTGAATGTGGAACACTGTCCAGAGCTAGAGAAAGGGAATGGACTCCTGCACCATACTCCCGAATTGAATTTACTGACTGATTATGAATGGCCTCAGGGCTAGATGCTGCACCTGTCTACAGCAGTATAAATGGAAAGTAATTTCATGGCTTCTAGAGAAATGATTTCAGGTTACTTTATATTCACAGCAGGGTTCCTGGCAGGAGAGTGTAGCCAGCCAAGCCTCTGATTCTTCTCAGTACTGAGGAAAGTAACATTTATACACCTACTGGTAGAGGATTAAAAATACTTTAAAAGCAGTTGGTGCTAATTCGCTTTCCCTAATGTAAACCAAGAGTAACTCCACTTGACCAGGAGTTCATTAAAATGATTCTCCTTCTCTAATCCCAGTATAAATCAGGAGTAACTCCTCTGGAATCAGTGATGTGTTTTCCGCACCCTGATTCCCATATTACATCTATCTCCTCAAATCCAGGGATTAAATCAATGAAATTTGGTTCTTTATCACAAAAGGAGAGATATTTTATTGATCCAATCTCAGTTCTTGCTCTTCTCCTTCCCTCCACAGCCTCCCACGATGACCTGAGAAAGAAAATGTCCAATCGGACCACTGTGACTGACTTTCTTCTTCAAGGATTTTCTGATGTTCGGGAGCTGCAGATTTTGCACTTTGTGGGGTTTTTAGTGGTTTACCTATCAGGCCTGATTGGGAATCTTCTTATCTTTCTAGCCATAGCCTTCAACCATCACCTTCATACTCCCATGTACTTCTTCCTGATGAATCTGTCTGTCCTAGACCTTGGCTCTGTCTCTGTCACCATCCCTAAGTCCATGGTCAGTTCTCTCATGAGCACCAGGTCCATTTCCTATGCTGGATGTGTTGCCCAAGTCTTTTTTCTCCTTTCCTTTATAGTTGCGGATTTTTTCCTTCTCACTCTCATGGCGTATGACCGGTACATCGCCATCTGCCAACCCCTGCAGTATGAGCAAGTGATGAATAGGAGAGCTTGTGTCCAAATGGCAGCTGGTGCCTGGATTAGTGGGATTGTCTGCTCTGCATTACACACTGGGAATACATTTACATTACCCTTCTGTGGAGGCAACATGGTGGATCAGTTCTTCTGTGAAATCCCCCAGCTCCTCAAGTTGGCCTGCGCTGATTCATATCTGAGGGAAGTTGGGCCTCTTGTCTTTGGTATCTGTTTAGTCTTAAGCTGCTTTGTTTTTATCATTGTCTCATATATTCAGATATTCAAATCAGTGCTGAGAATCCCTTCAGAGCAAGGCCGGCATAAAGCCTTCTCCACCTGCCTTCCTCACCTCACTGTGGTCTCCTTGTTAATTTATACTGGAACTTTTGCCTACCTGAAACCCACCTCCAACTCTGTAACAGGTCTGGATCTTGTGTTGGCTGTTCTCTATTCCGTGTTGCCCCCTGTCATGAATCCGGTTATCTACAGCATGAGGAACAAGGAGATCCAAGCTGCCCTTAGGAGACTGACTGGTTGCAGTTAATACCCCAAGAGTGCATTGTCTTTCTGTAGGGAAAGTTTGCTAACTTTATATCCTTTCATTGAGGTTGACTGTTGCCATGACCCATGGAGATTACACACAAACAGGTCTGATTCTAAACTGTGTAGCAGAAGTGAAAATCTGGATTAACTACACCGATGTCAATGTGGCTGTGCTGTTCTATCGCAGGTCTGGCCCAGATGTGTCGCATTACTGTTGTGAACTGTTCATGAGAGAAGAATCAGACATTGGGACTGCCACTCCCTTTCATGGGATTAGTATGTTGGTAGGAGAGCATTGTCCAGTCGACATAACACGGCTATACAAATGCTCTAACTCAGTGCTTCTCAACCTTTTGCAGGTCGCGACACATTTGGCTGCATATTGTGACCCCACTCCATCCAGGCCAAATCCAGCCATTTCCCCAGCTTCCTGCGATACAGTTACCACCATGTGGTGGTGCAGAAATGTGTCTCCCTGACACAGTGGATGAGAACCGCTGCTCTAATTGATACAGCTCTGTCTCTGTAAGTTTAAAATGTAGACTAACCTGAAATCTGTCTCTGTGACAAAATGGCTCTATCATTTCTCAGCCTCGATGTGACTAGACTTATCCTGTCAGATGACAGTTATTTAATCACATTAGAAGTTGATCCTCAACAGGCTGAAGCTTTATAACCATTAAAATACAAATTATCAGCATCACATGTCAAAACAGAGAAAGTAATTCACCTCTTAGTCTAATAGATGATCAAACTCTAATAAATTGTAAATGATCAAATTTACTTTAGTAAATTATCAGACTCTAATACATTATCAAGCAGTATTTCTTTCCTTGGTTTAGCTGAACATTTTGGTTATTATCAATGGAAATATGTTTTGTTGCTCTGTGTGCACACAATACAATCCAAGTTTACTGACATTTACCAGTAAAACTCTATTCCATCTAAGCCTCCCTGTTATATGATGAAAACAGACAAAAAAGTGACACTAGTGTTTATGATGCTGAGTTTAGCCCAGCGTCTTGGGGCCAGAGCCTCATCAACTTTACACCAAATTTTCCCAGTGTAGGAACTCTACAATGACACTGGTCTAGCAGAGCTGAAAAATCTGATCCTCACATCTCTGCCCCACTCCCTTTTTCCAGGCTGCTCTTAGTCAAATCTGGAACTTGGTTTTATTAGGGCAATGTGGTGCATGACTTACTTTGGCACAAGTGCCGTTCTACTGTAGACGCTTGGGCTATGTCTACTCTAGAAATGCTAAGTCGACTTAGAAAGTCCACACTAGAAACTGAAGACGACTGCCAATGGCCACTCTGGCAGTTGCTAGGTCAACTGAGGAGTGGTGCATTGTGGGAAGTGTGCCAGATGGCACCAGATAATTGCCTCCCCTCCCCTGGCCACTCTTATAAAACAGGAAGTGAGCTCAACACCTTCCCCATCGTGCCTTGCAACATGGAGCCTGACAAGGTCATGGACTGCATTCCATTCCTGTGAGTTGCCAGGTGGGTGCTCAGCACCTGCTATGCATTGCCAAGCACTCTCTTCACTTGGATCATGTTTCTTTGGGACCCTGACAGCATAGGGGCAGACAGCAGCATGCCCACCACCATACGGCCCTGCGAGCTGCTGTGCTGATGGTTCCCTCCTGGGCTTCTGGGCATGGGGTACCAGCAGTGACTGGTGGGACCGCGTTGTCCTCACCATCTGGGATGATGAACAGTGGCAGCAGAACTTTTGGATGAGCAAGCAGACCTTCCTTGAGCTGGTCCATGAGCTCACCCTGGTTCTGCAGCACATGGACACACAATTCCAACCTGCCCTGCCTGTGGGCAAGTGAATGGCCATTGCAGTCTGGAAGCTAGCAACCCCGGACTCCTACCGCTCCGTAGCCCACCAGTTTGGCATTGGCAAGGCCACCGTGGAGGCCACCTTCATGCAGGTCAGCAGGGCCATCAACAGGGTCCTGCTAGGTTGTCTCATCACCCTGGCCAACCTTCACAACACCCTTGATGGCCTCGCAGGATTGGGCTTCCCCAACTGAGGGGGTATCGTGGATGGGACCCACATCACCATTTGAGCTCCGGACCACCATGCCAATGATTACAAGAATTGCAAGGGGTACTATTCTGTGGTTCTGCAGGCCCTCGTGGACCACCGAGGGATCTTCCAGGACATCTACGTGGGCTGGCCAGGGATGCCTGCGTCCTCAGGAACTCTGGCCTATACCAGCACATGCAGGTGGGCACCTTCTTCCCCACCCACAACAACACCCTCGGGGATGTGTAGGTGCCTGACCTAATCCTGGGGGATGCTGCCTACCACTTGCTGCCATGGCTTATTAAGCCATACACAGCCAACATGGATGCCAGCAGGGATCTCTTCAACTGCCAGCTCTACAGGTCCCACCTGGTCATTGAGTGTGCCTTCAGCCATCTCAAGGCCCATTGGAGGGCCCTCCTGAACTGCCAGCACCTCGCCAAGAGGAACATCCTGGAGGTCATCAGCATCTGCTGTGTCCTCCATAACCTCTGTGAGCTGTGGGAGAAATGGTCCCCCCCTTCTGGGAGGCTGAAGGTTACTGCCTCGCTGCTGTGTACGAACAGTCTGATGCCGTGCTCCAGACACAGCAGGCCCAGTGGAGCGTGGTCATCATCCACAACATGCTGAAGGCTCACTTTGTCAGCCAGGAGTGCTGAGGGGTGGGCCTCCTACCAGCACCATCATCTCCCTCACCCACCCATGCCTGCCTCCACCCATTCCCCCCCCCCCCGGTCATCCTCCTGGCCCCCAAACCAATAAAAAGCAAAAGACACAATATAACTGTCTATGGGGTTTTTATTCAAAGGGGACTTGAGGGGGTGGGAGCTGTGAGGTTTGGGTCTTAGGGGGGAGTGCAGGGGATTAGGGGGAGGGGGTAGGAACTACAGGGTTTGGGGGGAGGAGGGTTGGGGTGGGGGGCCAGTGCTAGTGGCTTGGGACAGGCGGGTCCTGGGCCTGGACGCATCCACCCCACGTCCTGGGCTGCCAGCGATGAGGGATGCTGGGGTCCGGGGCAGGGGCACCCTTGGCAGGCCGAGGGTACCGGAACTCCACCAGCTGCTGCAGGCATGCTCTCTGCTGATCGAGGGCTAGGTCTCGTGCTCCAGGGATTCTGTCTGCCACTCCAAGGGCACAGGGGCACAGCAGCTGCTGGAGAGAAGCAAAGAACAGAATTCCTCCCATTAGCTGGTGTGGTGTGCAGCCTGATAGCAGCTGCTGTTCCTTGACTGTCCCTCTGCTTCCCAATCCCTGTCCTGGCTAATATTGGCACTGACTGATCAGAGCTGAGAAATCTGGCTCCCACAGCTTTGATCCACTCATGTTCTCTATTTTGCTCATAGCCATATTGGGAACTATAGAGTCATTAGGTTGATGTGATTGGCAACTTATTTTGGTGAGAGCACCGTTCAAGTGTAGACACAGTTACGTCCAGGGATTGGATGACCTAAGCTGCCTTTTTCAATCTAACTCTAATGTAGACGGGGCCTAAGTCTGTAGAGCATTTGGGATGATGTATTAAGCAACGAGAATTTCATACAAGAACAAGCAGAAAACTGAGCACCCAGTTGCAAATCATGAAACTAGCCAAGCTCTGTCAATCCATGCCAAATGGGAACTAGGCACCCTTGATTTCAATAAAATTACTCATAACAATTTACACACCAGCTGGTGATGTGACCTATTGATGACAGTGGATCTATCCCTGTTTATACCGACTGGGTATGTGGTCATTTATATCTGATCAATCTCTCTGACATACCCACAACCAAAGTAAAGTAAACACATTTAAAAACTATCGGGCAGCGCTGGATTGACAGGCAAAGGAATCTTTTATCTTAGTGTTAACTGAAAGAAAGAAAGAAAGAAAGAAAGAAAGAAAGAAAGAAAGAGAAAGAAAGAAAGATTCATCTCAATAGAGGCTGAAGAGTAGCTACTGATAATCTCCACAAAAATGAATTTCTCCTAATTTCTTTTGTTAGTGGAAATGACTTGTTCCATCATCATTACAGGCTAAACTTGTAATTAATCTGAAAGGACAACATGCTAGGAAAGTGCAGGCTGGAGAGGCACTTTGGACTTGCCCTCAGTTCATATTCACAGGCAAAGAATCTGGATTTGAGCCTGTGTTTTAGGCTGGAGCCTCATCTGCTGTAAATAGCCTTGGCTAGAAAATGGAACAGTATCTGCTTACACCAGTTCAGAACTGGCCCTAAGTTTTCAGTCTTTGCCTCTGAGTGACCAACTTCAAGCAGCTGGGGAATCTTGACTTTTGGGTTTCTCTGATGGCTGCAGCCAAGAACTGCTGATGAAATGCAGGAGAAAAACATCTTTGTTCCCTAGAGGGAATATTGTGGAGTTAATGAAGGATCAGGCTATTCAAGCTAGCTGAGGTTCTGGTGTCACTAAATCTTTCACTGCTGTAGGTCCCATGTGCACGCTACTAATAAATATTTTATTCTGCAAACATCTTGGGACACACTTTGTGACTCAGTCCTGCCTGTGCTCATCAAGGGTTCCTCCAGGGATTCTGGAATGATGTGAGAACTAGGACAGGTGCTGCTCCCCCATTGTGGGGTTAGGATCGGCTAACTTAGGTTGTCAGGCTGGTTTGCTCAGCTGGGCTCATAGCCTTGAAGTCAGGATTCAGCTATATAGCCACAGAACAGGGACAGCCTGGGCTGTGACATTTTCTGGAGTCTGCACAAGTTAGGATTGGCTGTGCAGCTGCAAGGGGTCATCAGTCATTGATCCTGCCTTCCAAAGACGGGATGCAGGGAGCACCCATCTGTGGAGTGGGTCCCTGTCTGCTGGAGACCACAAAGACCCAGCAACTCTGGACGTCCAGCATAGGGACACAGTAACGACTGCCAGATAAGCAAAGCAATCCTTGTGAGTGAGTGAGTGAGTGAGTGAGTGAGTGAGTGAGTGAGTGAGTGAGATAGATAGATGACCAGTCATTTTTCATACCAGAACTTGAATTCGTCGCAAGTTGTGAAAAATTCCACAAGGACTCCCACAGTAAGTTTTTTAGGTCAGCTATAACTGTGAGTGCATTAACACACAGTGCAAATTTAAGAATATCCATGTGAATTACTTTTTGAATTCTTCAAAACTTTTGCTAGCAACTCAATCAAAAATTAAGAACTTGTCATTAGTTAATTTTTTTTTAATCAGAAAAAAATTAGGTTTTTTTTTATAGAAGTCCTAAAAATCTTGAATTGGCCATGTTTCAGTAACTGGGAAACAAACATTTTCAGCTAAAAAATGTTGGTAACATAATTTACTTCAGCCTAAATCCACCACCCAAAATGGGTTTTCACATATATATGAAATATATATTATATGAAATACTAGTGAAATATATATGAGAATAGCTGATACTGTCTATGACAATCTGATTAATTGAAAACATAATTTTACTTTAAAAAAAACTAAGCAGAAAATGTCTGACCATCCTTAATTGGAAACTAATTTTAAGAAATACTGGGGTTGCTAATACAGGCACATAATACTGCATGAAACTTCTCTGGAAGCATCCTTCCTGGGAAACTGACTTTAAGAATTTCAGGGGGATACTCATGCTATTGAATATTACCATAATTGCAAACCCATTCATTCTGCTGCAGTCCTTCTTGTTTCTATCTCAGGAAAGTAACTGCTAGATGGTAAAACTGAGTAAGCACACAGAATTTGTTTTATACAGACTAGTACCTTTATATTCAGGGTGAGAGCTGAATCAAGCAATCAAAACCTTTCTCTCCTGAAATGAGCAACAGGTGGACTTGCAGGAGATCAAGGGGACCAGAACCCAGAGCTCATATCAGGTGCTAGCAGAGTCAGCAGACTTCAATTTTGTTCATAAAGAGAGACCACAGGCTCAGTTCAGTGGTGAAGGGTCTCAGCCAGGTTTATGATGAGCAAAGCCTATGAAAAGATCAATATAACTCAATATATCCAGTTATATATAAGCTCAGATGATACAAAGATGACTCTTATAACTTCCTCTCTTAAACATTGTTACAGACAAGTTCCATGTGCCTTTCCTTGTTATCCAGTACTGTAGCCCTTGTAGGTCAACTAAAACAGTATCCTATCTTCTGCTTTGTATCTTCTCAGAGGCTGGTGTGTTCCTGTACAGTCTCCAGAGGATTTGTTTATATAGTTATTTGAGAGATCGATGTTTTGCACCATTCGCTCCGTTCAGATATGTGCTTACTTGATTAGTCAATAGCAGATGTGTGACTATTTTGCCAAGGCCACACAAAGATTTGTGGCATTAGGTTCACACTGGGGCTTCAGCAACCTCTACACCAGTGGTCACAGCCTTTTTGGCTCAAGGACCACAGGTATTGTTTTCATAATCCTGAAGAGCCATCAGCCTCCTTGCTAGGGGCCAGCCTGCCTCCTTGCTGATCTCCCATCTCTCCAGCTGCAGCAGGGAAACCACACATGTCCTGCACGCTCCACCTAGATCCCTAGGCAGAGGCTCCCTTCTGCAGCCAGGGAGGGGAAGATCAGTGCTCCCCTACCATAGCTCACCCCAGTACCTATGGACCTAGATGGAGTGCTTTGACAGGGTCCCTGCTACAGCCAGGAAGAGGGGAGAGCTGATTTCCTGTCCCTTTGTCTGAAGGAAGGAGCATGCATCTGTCTTGTAGCCCTGTGGAAATGTACTCTGCCTGAGTCCTTAGTCAGCAGGCTCCCTTCTTCAGCCAGCAGGACAGGTGCCGTAGGCCACTTTGAAAGTACTTGTGGGTCACTTTTGGTCCCCAGTCCACAAGTAGAAACCACCAGTCTACACTGACTTCATTTGAACCCTGACTGTTGTCCTTGCCCTTCCCTCCACAGCCATCACACGATGTCTGAGGAAGATAATGACCAACCGTACCACTGTGACTGAGTTTCTTCTCCTGGGATTCTCTGACATTCGGGAGCGGCAGATTTTGCACTTTGTGGGGTTTCTAATGCTTTACCTGGCAGCCCTGTTGGGGAATCTCCTCATCATCACATCCATAGCTCTCAACCACCACCTTCACACTCCCATGTACTTCTTCCTGATAAATCTGTCCATTCTAGACCTTGGATCCATCTCCATCATTGTACCCAAGTCCATGGTCAACTCTCTCATGAGCATCAGGTCCATTTCTTATTATGGATGCATTGCTCAAGTCTTCCTCTTCCTTTTCTTCGCTACAGTTGAGCTTCCCTTACTGACCCTTATGGCGTATGACCGGTACGTTGCCATCTGCCAACCACTGCATTACGAGAGAGTGATGAATAGGAGAGCTTGTGTCCATATGGCAGCTGGCACATGGATCAGTGGAGTTCTTAATTCTGCTCTACACACCGGAAACACTTTTGCAATAATTTTCTGTGGAAAAAATGAGTTGAATCAGTTCTTCTGTGAAATTCCCCAGCTCCTCAAGCTTGCCTGCTATGACTCATATCTTGGTGAAACTGGTGCTATTGCCTTTAGTGTGTGCTTTGCTTTAAGCTGCTTTATTTTAATAATTGTGTCGTATGTTCTGATCTTCAAAACAGTGCTGAGAATCCCCTCAGAGCAGGGCCGGCATAAAGCCTTCTCCACCTGCATTCCTCACCTCACTGTTGTTTGCTTGTTTGTTTGCACTGCTAGTTTTGCATATATTAAACCCACTTCCAGCTCAGTCTCGGGTCTGGATTTGGTGGTGGCTGTTTTCTACTCTGTGATTCCTCCCGTAATGAATCCCATCATTTATAGCATGAGGAACAAGGAGATCAAAGCTGCTCTGTGGAAAATGATTGGATCAAGGTTATCCTGCAAAAAATAAAAAAGACATCTTTCTCCTATAGCCTGCATCTCATTCTATGTTTCTTTTTCAGTACAATCAAATGATGGCATTTGTTTCCTTGCAAACCTTACGGGGGATCCATTTATGCACAATGAGATTATCTATCTGTCTGTCTGTCTGTCTAATAAAAGTTTCATAGTAGGTCAGATAAATGGTCTATCTAGCTCATTATTTGGTCTTTGTTTAGTGGACAATGCAAGGTGCTTCAGAGAGAATGAACAGAAGACGGTGATTAGCAAGTGACCCATCCTCTGTTGTCCTGTGCCAGGACCTGGTAGTCAGAGAGTTGGGGACATACAAAGTGTGGAGTTGCATACCTAGCCCTCTTGGGCTATGTCTACACTGGCAAATTAAGTCAATTTAAGGAGATTTAAGTCAACTTAAACTAAGCTGTGTCCACACCAGGCTTTCATTGAGTCGACTTAAGAAATTCCTTACATAGACTTAATGAAAGCTTAAATTGACTTAATAAGGACCATCCATTAGGTTAACTTAAGCCTCCTTAGGTCGACCTAACCCTTCTTTAGGTCGCCCTAAACCCAGTGTGGACATTTAAGTTCACTGTGTTAAGACGACCTAAGGGCAGTTAGGTCAACTAAACAAAGTTGACTTAATCCAGGTCCATGGACACCACTTTGTTAAGTCAACTTAATAAGGTCGACTTTAAATAAATCCATGGGTCTGAGGCTTTTATACTGCCAGCCATCACCATAGTATCAGAACACCTTCTACATGAAAATGGTAGCCGTTCCAAAGTCATTAGCGCACTTCAGGGGGTCTTTGGCTCTTCTTTTCTTTTTGGAAATGGGAGTAAAAATTCTGCTTTGAAGATGAATATTTTTTTCTTTGTTGGATTCTATCTCCTTGGGTTTTTAGGTTTGTTTGTTTAGTTTTATTGGTTGGTTGGGTTGTGAGTGGGTGGGCAGGTGGCTGATTTGTTTATTTGTTCTAGATGGTTTTGGTTGGTAGCATGTGGGAGGGCAAGTTATGTGTGATTAGATGAAAGCATCCATTTTATGTCATTGTTTTTTTAATAACAGATCAGGCCCTGTACTGAGCACATACGTGAATGAGCTCCTATCTTCCTCTTGGTTTGTGTTTTGCTGGCAGATGTCCAGGGTCCTAGACATTGGCCTCTCTCTTTGAGGGAGCACACACTCCTCTTTCCAGCATCTCCCATCAGGTAGCTTATGTTTTTCCTAGGTGTCTGTCACTCTCCATTTGTTGTATAGGGAGCCTGGGGGACTAAGTCAGGCTGTGAGAGACCCTGTTGTTATCCCAGTGATTTTCTAGCTGCCTAAAAGATAGGTGTTACAGGACTGTGGGCTACTATACAGAGGTCTCTTATGGATTCAGGCCCCAAGGGGTATTAAGGCACCTGATAGGTCTTTCCAAAGCATCTAGGCATTTCACACCATTCAAAACAATGTTTTAGACACCTGAATTCTTTCAAAAACCTGGCCTGAGGTAATGAAGGGTAGGTATCTATAGTGGGCAATGAAACCCAGGTGTGTAGCAGTGGATGCATACTCTTTGATATCCACTGGAAACCATAGAGCTGTAGAAACGTGGAGCTGGAAGGCACTGAAATGCAAGGAGAATTGGGTGTCTGACTCTTTGCAATTTGCAGCTTAAATTTCTGGGTGGAAAAAAAAAGTCCGACCCTTGAAGGACATGCCCCTGCCTTGTTGACACCTTAGTTGTCACCAGCCTAACTTGCAGAGAAAAGGGAACTGCTGTCCTTTGTATGTGTATTATAGAATCATAGAGTCAAAGAAATATGAGGCAGGAAGGGGCCTCAAGTTACAAAGTGCTACAGCCCCCAGTGACTAGATGGCTCCATGCTGCACCCCTGAGAACTGGACCAAGGGGCACCCATTCCCAGTGGCCTGCCATGATGGGAGGGAAATGATGACAAAGCACTCAGAAGATCCTGGCAAGTGACCTGCACCACAGGTTGCAGAGGAAAATAAACTCTCCTCCCCCATCTAAATATGTCAGAGGGGCAATACCAAACTGGTTTGTAACAGTGTATACAAGAGGGAGTGTCTTTGCTGGCTGAGTGAGGAATGGACAGTTCCACTGTTCGCTGAGTTTGTCCTTTATTGGGTGCTCACATGTGATAACTATACTTGTAGCATGTTCAGGATATTTTTTACCCTGGTCTGTCTGCAATAAACCTACCCTGATGCCTTTGTTACTGATATGAATCTCTGATCTTATTGAATAACCCGTTTGTGGTTTGGTGTCTTGTTTATCTGTGCAGAGCTGGGTCAGCATACAGACTGGGAAAACACACACAGAGCCAACAACTGGCAACATTCCTGAGAATACACTGGGTCTGGGTGGGGGAGATCCCTTCCTGACCTCTGCCAATAGCCAGATGAAACCCTGAAGCTTGAACTTTAAGAATATAAGATATAAACTGTAAGGCTATGTCTACACTTGGCCAAATAAGTTGACTTAACATGTCCACACTCAAAAATTAAGTCGACTCCAAGGGGACCTTACCCAATCGACTTAAAGCATACACACTGGACGCCTAAGTCGACTTCTAGGGGCTAAGTGGACCTGGGACTGGTCCACAGTGGCAAGGGGGCACCCCTTGCCAAGTGCCGGGGGAGCAACCCTTGCCAAGTGCCAGGGGGCTCAGCACTTGCCCCATTGTACCTGGGTACAATGGGGGCTGAGCAGGACAGGAACACTGGCAGGGCATAGGAGAGGGGTGGGCAGGGCTGTGTCCTGCCCTGTAGGGGGGGGCACACCAGGCTCTGGCTGTGCCAGCCACACTGGCAGGGAGGGCAGTGGGGGAGCCCTGAAGCCCTTAAATTGACTTTAAGTCGACTTAGGGCTAATCTGCGTCCACACTGGCTAAGTGAACTTTATAAAGTCGACTTAGCAAGTAAAGTCGACTTTAAACCAGGTTTAATAAAGTTGACTTTAAATTTCCTTAAGTCGACTTAAGGAAATTGTAGTGTAGACGCAGATTAAATTAAATTGATTTAAGGAGGCTTAAGTCGACTTAATTTGTAAGTGTAGATGTACCCTAAGTAAGCCCTGTCCCCACCATCCCAGCCACTCCATCATACAATTCCACTTAGATATATGTCCTGCTCTTTCTGAAAACTAAGTTGTTTATATTCCCCCTCTCCCCCTGCAACTCCTATTGAGAGGATGTTCCAGAGCCTCACCTTTCGGATGGTGAGAATTGTCCTTGTTATTTCTTGTCTATCTCTCCAGCTCTCACACTGCCAAATGTCTACAGTCTACATGAGCAAAGATAGCAGAGTTTGGCTCCATGTCCCAAATCTAGTGTTTAGACCATGTATGGTGGTGTATAAATAGTGGGCTCAGTCTTCAGCTGGTGCCAGTGGACATAGTTCTACTGGAGACAATTGACCAGATATTCATGTGCTGAAGATGGCTTTGGCTCACCAAAGTCCATGGAACAACACCAATGTGTTGAGCATCTACCCTCAATGTCTTATCTCAGAGATCCCAGTCCAACCCCAGACTGAATCCTTAGTTCCAGTGAAGCCCATCCTGAGTTATTCATACAAGCAAGAGAACTCCTCATTCTTGTTTTCAATGACCATGGAACAGGTACTAGTGGCTGAAGTCTGAGGGATGTTGTTTGGATCAGAAGAAAAATCTTGTTAGAGAAAGAAAACAGGAAGACCCAGAGTTGGATTTGGTCAACAGTTACTCTTTATTGCCTGTTTTACGCCACAAGTGAGCATAAGAGAGGTGACCTGTGGTTCAGCCAAGGCTGTTTGTCTGGCATTAACTTCTTACTCTCCTACAAGTCTGATTCATCTCTCACACACAAGTGACACCAATTACACCCTACATCTGGGGCAGATCTTACAGAATCATAGAAGATTTAGGTTGGAAGAGATCTCAGGAGGTCATCATCATATGTTGATGTAAATGATAACATAAATCATCATTCCGTTGATGTAAAGCATGATGTAAATCGCCCATTGCCCTCAACTGACTTAATTTGGATTTACATTGGTGCAAGATAGATCAGAATCTGACCAGCATGAGTGCAACTTGTGTGGTCATGACAATAGCCAATGTCAGTGAACAGATACTAAGTCAGCAAACTTTTATTACAGAAAAACAGAAAATGAACTCTGGGGGAATTACCTCCACCCACTCACTTTTCTCATGGCAGCTTTGATCTCCTTGTTCCTCATGCTGTAGATAACTGGATTCAAGAGGGGTGGCAACACAGAATAGAGTACTCCCATCACAAGATCCAGAGCAGGTGGAGAATTAGAGGTGGGTCTCAGGTGGGCAAAGGTAGCAGTGGAAAGAAACAAGGAGACCACAGTGATGTGAGGAATGCAGGTGGAGAAGGCTTTATGCCGGCCCTCTTCAGAAGGGATTCTCAGCACTGATTTGAAGATCTGTACATATGACACAATGATAAAAACAAAGCAGCCTAAGACAAAAAAGAGACTAAAGGCAAGAGTTCCAACTTCAGTCAGATTTGAATCAGTGCAGGCTAGCTTGAGGAGCTGGGGGATTTCACAGAAGAACTGACCCAGCATGTTGCTTCCACAGAAGGTTATTGCAAAAGTGTTCGCAGTGTGTAACACAGAGTAGAGAATCCCACTGATCCAGGCACTGGCTGCCATTTGGACACAGGCTCTCTTGTTCATCACTCTCTCATAGTGCAGTGGCTGGCATATAGCGATGTATCGGTCGTATGCCATGATAGTCAGAAAAACAAAATCCGCTGTAGCTAAGAAGAAGAAAAGAAAAACTTGAGCAACACATCCAACATAGGAAATTGACCTGGTGTTCATCAGAGAGTTGGCCATAGACTTGGGGACAATGACAGAAATGGAGCTGAGGTCTAGGATAGATAGATTCATGAGGAAGAAGTACATGGGAGTATGTAACTTGTGGTCGAATGCTATGGCTATGAAGGTAAGAAGATTCCCCATTATGGCTACCAGGTAAATCATTAGAAACCCCACAAAATGCAAAATCTGCAGCTCCCGAATGTCAGAGAATCCCAGGAGAAGGAACTCAGTCACAGTGGTTCGGTTGGTCATTATCTTCCGCAGACATCGTGTGATGGCTGTGGAGGGAAAGTGAAGAGCAGAGGCTGATATTAGATCAGTAAATATCTCTTTCTTTTTTTTTTTACTCAAACCTCCTTAATTTTCTTGAGTCAGAGCTTTTACATGTTAAGGTTAGTATAATATGGGAATGGGAGGAGAGGAAAAATCAGAGAGAAGAGTTGCAGACCAAGCTGGATGAGTAAGCATCTCACACAGGTGATTAGGAGAAAGCAGAAAGGCTACACGGAGTGGAAGGTGGGAAGGATTAGCAATGAAAGCTAGCTCCTGGAGGTCAGAACATGTAGGGATAAAGTGAGAAAGACAAATAGCCAAGTAGATTCGGACCTTACAAAGGGAATTAAAACCAATAGTAAAGGTTTTACAGCCATATAAATAGGAAGAAAACAAAGAAAGAATAAGTGCAACTGCTAAGCTCCAAAGATGGGGTGGAGGTTAAGAATGATCTAGGTATGGCTCGTTCTAAACAAATTCCTTGACTCCATATTTAATGATACTAATGAAGACCTGGGGCATAGTGGCAGGGTGGCTAATGCCATTGAGGATATAGATGTAGAAATTACCACTTCCAAGATAGCAGTCAAACTTGAACATCTTAATGGGACTAAATCAGGGGGTGGGAAGGTGGGGCAGATAATCTACATAGAAAAGTATTAAAAGAACTGGCACATGAAATTTCAAGTCAGTTAGTAAGGATTTTTAATGAATCTGTAAATTCAGGGGTTGTACCCCTTGACTGGAGAATTACTAACATAGTTCCTATTTTTAAGAAAGGGGAAAAAAAGGTGATTTAGGTTACTACAGTCCTGTTAGTTTGATCTCAGTAGTATGCAAGGTCCTGGAAATAACTTTGAAAGGGAAAGTAATTAAAGAGGTTAACAGAAATAGAGACAAAATACGACATTGTTTTACATAAGGTAGATTATTACAGAGCAACTTGATCTTCTATTTTGAGAATATTACAGATTTTTTAGACAAAGAGAATGCAGCGGATTTAATTTATCTAGATTTCAGAAAGGTAATTGTTATAGTTTCACATGGGTAAATATTAATTCAGAAGATGGAGATTAATATGAAAATAGAATGGTGGATAAGGAACTGGTTAAAGGGGAGACTATAGTGGGTCATACTGAAAGGTGAACTGTCAAGCTGGAGGGAGTTCCTCGGGGTCAGTCTTGTGACCAATATTAATTCCCTTTTTATTACTGACCTTGGCACAAACAGTGGAAATGTACTAAAAAAGGTTCCAAAGGGGTAGCCGTGTTAGTCTACTGCAGAAAAACAACAGTCCCGTGACACTTTTAAAAACTAACAAATTTATTTATTGTGGATGACACAAAGTTGGGAGGTATTGGCCACACAGAGAAGGATCAGGATATCGTACAAGAAGATCTGGATGAACTTGTAAACTGGAGTAATATAAACAGCTGATCACCATGTTTGGGCTCAGGAAGGAATATTCCCCAGGACAAATTGGCAGAGGCTCTGGGGGATTTTCAACTTCCTTTGTGGCGTAGGGCATGGGTCACTTGCTGGTAGTTTCTCTGTACATTGATGAGTTTTTTTAACATGGCAGTGACTCAGTCATAGGTTAGGTGTCTATTGAAGGAGAAGGAGCGAGGTTCTGTGGCTTGCACTGTGCAGGAGGTCAGACTGGATGATCTTCTGACATTAAAACCTATGAATCTATGAAAACACCCTATTACCTCCAGTGGAATTACTCCTGGTTTACACAAGGATGAGAGAGAGGACAATTAGGACCAATTGCTTTTGAGGTATTTGTATACCTCGGCCACCAAGTATATAAATGTTACTCTCCTCCTTTTAGTGATGAAAATCTGGGACCTACTGCCAGATGTCCTGCTGTAAATCTGGGGTAATTTCACTGGAAGCCATGGCATTACTCCCCTTTTATACTGCTGTAAATGTATCAGCGTCTAGCACAGAGTTGACCAAATCTAGTCATAATTATGCATTGAACCAGATTCAGGAAGACGTGAAGGTGTCTTGACTCCCAATCCCCTCCTCTAACTGCTACCTCAGACTTCTTTTCAGCTTCTCTCTGCCACAGTGACTCTCCATTGCCATTGGGAATGACTGCTGAGAGCAACAACACAGACTCCTTGGCCCAGGGAGCATGAGTGAGAGTGATTATCTGGCACAGTACATAAGGCAGTGGCCGGGTGTCTGGAAGAGCCCAGTTCAAATCCCTGCACCAGGGTCTATTTAATTATTAATACAAAAGGAATAGCTTCAACAGGAGAAGCTGAAAAATTATGATATTAGGGAAATCCAGAGAGAAGCAGCTTGCTCGCACTTGTGTAAAGTGGGAATTCAGATCCCTTTTGTCAGAGGGAGACTTGAACCTGGGGGTTTCTCATGCCAGCTGACTACCGGAACCCTTTAATTTCTAGGTATGAGGAATGGGGCCGAAAGGGGGATTCTTCTTCCACCTTCTGTATGAGAAACAGGACCCACCAGTTCTGGGACCTCTACACACTGGACTAAACTTCTTCCCAGAAGCATGGACAGAGCGAGGAGTCCAGGAACGCTGCCCACCTGCTCTAACCCGCCAGACTTACTGTGACTCAAAGAAATCTAACAGACAGGGATAACAGCAGACATAGAGATGCAGAGAGCAAAAACTAAGCACAATCTGAGATAAACATAGATAGATAGGTAGATGGATAGGTAATGTAATAACAACCTAATTGAGAGACTCAAGTAAGAAAAGCACACATACAGAGCAAGAGAGAGAAAAAAAGTAAGAACAAACTAAGAGAGAGAAGTACAAACATATAGACAAACAGACAGACACACAGAAACAATAACAAACTAATAGAAAAAATTGCTGTAGATTTTGTCACAAATTTTGCACAATTGTCATTTGGACTCCTCAATCTGTTCTAAAAGTATGTGCATCCATTTGAGCAATCCTCCCTCTCTCCATAGGAGGAAAGTGAGGCAGGGATATTCTTCCCCCTTTCCTAAGGTAACTGCTTTGGACATCCTTGGCTTTTCATGGCTCAAACTGAGCTTAGAGTGGAACTCTGAAAAAAATACACAACATCATTTACAATCTTGCTCTTAAAGTCCCATTCTGCAACCCCCCTCCCCCCGGACCACCCAATAGATTGCAAAAGCAAACTTACGGTGCTGGTTTCTGTGAAATTCTCCCTGAGTGAAATGGCTTTTTTCTTCCAGATGCACACTGCTAGCTATTATCCCTCTCTCTCTAGCCCCACACACAACTCTCCATATATCTGTATCTCTATTTAATGCCCCATCACTGCATTATAAGAGGCCATTCCCCCTCACACGCAGGCTGAGCTGCAGGAAATGCACTGAGATCGGTGCTCTCTGCGGATGAGTTGTGTGCGTAAAACTTCAGTGCTCCAGGAAAATGATTTATCCATATCTGTTTTCTAAGAGCTCATGAGATTCACTCCCTGAAGCCCCATACAGCCCAGAAGCAGAGGCCCAGAGGCAACAGTTAATTTTTCTCTGCCCTCTACTATCTTGAAGACTTTCCAGAAACTACAATAATCACTGGTACAAAGATGCAACAGGGGCTAGGATAGATTGTCAGGCAAACAGCAGGGCACACAGGACTGTGCTTCAGACATCTGACATCAATTCCCAGCCCTGCAATTTTATTTGATGAAGTCTGCTTGTTATAGATCATGGGAACTGTCTACCTAGGTCTGACCTTTGCCCCATCCCATCCTGTATTCTGTCCCAGAAAAGACCAGCACCAGCTGTTTCAGAGAAAAATCTAAGGTGCCTCTTAGAGGACAATTCTTGAGTAACCTGCCCAGTGCGGAGTGTTCTCATAATGACCCCCTTTAGCTACAGAATAGTCTGTACCCTGAGGAACAAGAGTTTCTACCCAGCATAGAATTGTATCTATCCATGACCAGCTCTAGTAAAATTAAGGAAAAGAGATCTGAGCTGAATTAAATCACACATCAAAGTGACAGATCTCCACTTCCCTCTTGTCCAAGTCAGCTATTGCTTCTTACAAGTCATTATATTTCCTGGATAGAGATTCCTGTCCAGGGCTCTGCAGCCAACAAAGGAGAAACCAGGCCTGGCACAGTCCATGTCCTTTTTTGCTCATGGTGGTGCCAACATGACCAGGGATGTTATTTTCAAAGTTTGGCCATCAAATTCCAGGTAGTTTTATTTCGGATTGGTCATTGCCTTCCCCTGAGAGAAAATCTCAACTCATAGTGGTAAGATTAAAACTTACAACTCTTTTATGGTGATATTTTTAACGTCATTCAATATTTCCTGTGCATTTTGGCCTCTAAAGTTACTGGTATGTCCCTACAGGGATATTTTGAAACTAATCCTAAGCAAATTCCCCTTTGAGTTAGATGCCTATTTTGTTTTTGCGCTTTTGATAGTTCAACTGGACATGTATCTGCATCTTTAGACCTTTCAACATCTGGTCCACCATGTATAAATATATAGTTACTTTGAAAGACAGGAACAAAGATGGAAGAGAGACATAGTGGGTCAGATCATCAGCTGGTTGGGGAAGGAGCATCTAAAACAGAAGTGACCAAGCCTAGCTGTAATTGTATAGTGAAATTGAATCAGGAATTCAAACAAACAGTCCTGACTCACCATCCCCTTTCCAGCCATTGTTCCACATGTGCAAGAGAGAGTTGTTTTGTCACCCATCCTGATTTTCTACCCATGCAACTAAACCGCCTCCCACAGCTTGGAAAAGAACCCAGGTGTCCTGACTCCCAGTTTGTCCCTTGCTCTATCTCAGCAAAACTAACACCCCTCTTGAAGCTGGGAACACAAGTCAAGGGTCTTGATTCCCAATTCCCTCCTTTAACTGCCACACCAGATGGCTTCTCAGCCCCTCTCTGCCATGGGGAATGACTGTTGAGAGAATAAACAGAGTCCTCAGGCCAGGGACTGTGAGTGAGACTGATTCTCTGGCAGAATACTGGCTGGATTTCTGGAAGAGACCAGTTCAAGACCTTGTGCCAATGGCTGTTTAATTATTGAACCAGAGTCTGCCTCATGCTAGCCGAGCACCTTAACCCCTCAGCTTCAAGTTATAGGGAAGGGGGCAAAAATGGGGGGTGCTCTTCCACTCTCTATATGAGAGATAGAACCTGGCAGTTTTGGGTCCTTTAGACACTGGACTAAACTTCCTCCCATAGTCACAGAATACAGGCATTTTAGGACTAGCCACCTGCTCTAACTCACCAGACTCAACTCTTCACACAAAAATCTAACAGACAGAAGTAACATCAGACATACAGAGAGTGAGCACTAAACACAAATTGAGATAGATAGATAGATAGATAGATAGATAGATAGATAGATAGATAGA
>ML686050.1:30343-56371 GCA_007922175.1 Pelusios castaneus
AGATAGATAGATAGATAGATAGATAGATAGATAGATAGATAGATAGATAGATAGATAGATGTAAGAATAAACTAAGAGAGACACAGGTAAGAAAGGCACACATACAGAGAGTGAGAAAGAAACACATAATTAACACAAATTAACAGGTAGTTAAAGCAGTAAAAACAAACACACACACAGAGAGAGTAATACAAATAAACAGAAAGATACACAGACACATTAATAACAAAATACTAATAGAATAATGAGCTGACAGTCTTTGTCACCATTTTATAGACAATTTTCATTTAAACTCTTCAATCCATTCTAAAAAATATGTTTGTCCATTGTATCAATTTCTCCTCTCCCCATAGGAGGAAACAGCACAGATATTCTCTCTTCTCTATCCTAAGATACTTGTTTTGGATTCCCTCAGGTTCCCATGACCCAAACTGAAACTCTGAAAAAAATAAATATAATAATTTACAATCTTACCCTTATAGTCCCGCCCTCCAAAGAGATTTCATTGGATGAACAAACTTACAGTGCTGGTCTCTGTGGAGTCTTCTCCAAGTGAGACAGTTTTTATCCTCCAGTTACAGACTGCTACTGGTTATCCCACTGTCTCAATCCCCACCCTCAAACCTCTCCATCCATTTTTCTCTCTGTCTAATGCCCCTTTCACTGTATTACGAGAGGCCATTCCTCCTCACAATGAGGCTGAACTGCTGGAAATGCACTGAGATCTGTGCTCTCTGCAGATGAGTTGTGTATGTAAGACTTTGGTGCATTGGGAAGATGATTTATCCATGTCTGACAAGTTCCAAAGGGGTATCTGTGTTAGTTTAGTTCAGCAAAACAAAAGAGGAGACTTTTGGCACTTTAAAGACTAACAAATTTAAAGCCCTGTCCCAGTGGCCCAGGCCCAGGCCCAGGCAGCATTTTTGTGGTGGGAGCATCTATGGCGGCACAGCGACAAGGTAAATAGTACCTGTGCAAAGTGGGGACGGGGAAGGAAGTCCTGGGGAGATGGCAGGGCCGGAGGGTGGTTGGAGAAGTCATGCAAGGTGGTCCGGTGACTCCTTCCCCAGTGAGAGGGCATGGGGATCACACAAAGCAGCCCTAGCCCCTCATGAGCAGGCATGGGCACTGAGCAAGGTAGCCCCAACCAAGGGGAGCTGGCAGGGCAGGGAAAGGGGCTGGGGGTGCCAGGCCAGGCAGCATCCCTGCGGAGCAGGTGGAGACACTGGGTGAGGTGGCCCTGGCCCCTGGGGAGCAGGCGGAGGCCATGGGGAGAGGGAAGGGGGAGCTGGCTGGGCGTGGGACATTGGGGAAGCTGGTCGAGGTGTTAGCCCCTGGGAATTGGTGGGGTACAGGGAGTTGGGAAAGCCAGGGGAGGCTGCAGTCATAGGGAGGTGGCAGGGGTTTTGTGAGCCTGTGCCACAAAACTTTTCCCTATTGTAGCAACCCTCTCAGTCAGGTTCTGGGGCCAGTTCAGTTCAATATGTTCATTAATGATATGGAGGTTTGAGTGGATTACATCTTCATCAAGTTTGCAGATGATACTATGGTGTGAGGTATAGCAGTGTAGTGACCCTACCCTGGCAGGAAGGGGTTAAATGCCCTTCTTGGAGGTGGTGGTCAATAGTAGCAGAGTCCTGCAATGCTAATCAGGGCCCAAGAGCTGTTATAAGGGCAAGGCTGCAGCCCTCTGCTCTGGGCGGTTTGCCTCAGACATGGGAGAGGAGAAGGTTGTGTTGAGTAAGGTGTGGGAGACAGGACCTTGAATAGCTCCCAAGGGCACTGCCAATGATCTGCCTTGATGCAAGGGCTCCAGGTATCTGGGCAAGGAGTGAATGGCTCAGGGAACCTGGTGAGGGTGGAAGCCAAAAAGAAGTGAGGGGGTAGAGGTGACACTCAACAGAATACATAGGGTCCCTGGGCCAAGGCCCATAGAAGTGGGCAGGCCAGCTTCCCACATGCCTCCCCCAATACCACCAGTGAGTGGAAAGATCTCAGGGGGGTGGTGAAGGGATAGTGGCAGCCATTGACCCAAGTTGTCTGGCTGGTAATGGATCTGACCTCAGGAAGCAGGGAGCTTGTTGTACTCAGCCAGAGGTCTGAGGTCCAAAGAAAACAGATCCAGCCACTGCCATCAGTGGGCTGGACAAGACTGGATTAAGACCCCTGGAAGTGGGGAGACTGGGGGACTTGGTCAGATGGCTGAGGTCCTTTGAGGAACTGTGGAAGTTGTGAATAGAGACCAAGCACCGACCACCTGATAGCAGATCACTTGAGCCAATTCCCCAGTACCATTGCCAGGAGGCACCTGTCCAGTGGGTCCCGTGCTGCAGAGGTCTACAGGAGGAATTGTAGGTACGCTGAAGGGCAGGGATAGGATACAGGGTAACTTAGAGAAATTGGAGGATTTGACCAAAAGAAATCTGTTGAGGTGCAACAAGGACAATTAGAGAATCTTGCACTAAAAGCAAAAGAATCCCATGCACTAGTGCAGAGAGGAAACCAACCAGATAGGTAGCAATTTTCAGAAAAAGACCTGGAGATTATAGTGGACAAGAGGTTGGATATGAGTTAAAAGTGTGCTCTTTTTGCTAAGAAGGCTAATGGCATATAGGACTACATTTGTAGAAACACTGCCAGGAGAGTGAGGGAAGTGATTATTTCCCTCTATTTGGCACTGGTGAGGCCTAGTATTGTGTCCATTTTGGGGACCCTGACTACATGAGGGATGTGGAGAGATTGGAGAGAAACCAATGGAGGACAACAAATACGAGTAGTGGGTTCAAAAACATGACTTATTGAGGATAGGCTGAGAGATCAGAGCTTATCTAGTTTGCTAAAAAGAAGAGTGAAGAGGGATTTGATAGCGGCTTTCTATTTTCTGAAGGGGGGTCCCAGGGAGAATGCAGCTAGGTTCTTCTCAGTGGTGGTGGAAGACAGAACTAGGAGCTATAGTCTCAAATTGTATTGGGGAAGATATGGGTTGGGTATTAGGAAAAACTATTTTCCTAGGAGGGTGGTGAGGCACTGGAATGGGTTTCTTGGGGGGGGAGGGGGGGTTGTCCGGCATCCTAAGTGGTTTTTAAAACCTGGGTTGACAAAGCCCTGGGTAGGATGATTTAGTTGGGGTTGGTACTTTGAGCAGCAGGTTGGAGTAGATGACCAGCTGAGGTGCCTTCTAACCCTCATCTTCTGTGATTCTATTGTCAACCTAGCCCTCAACATCTACACCTGTTCCTTCTGCCACATCCCCAGAGAGAAGGTGGTGTCCATATTCCATATCAGAGTCTTTCTCTTCATGAACCTCCTGAAGTACGTGCTCAGGAGCAAGGAGGTCATCAGCATCATGATAAAGGTTGATGAATGGGTATGGGTGCTGAAGAGAATAGTAAATGGATGTCAGAATTAAGACATGTCTGACTGGGAAATATATTCTAGGTATAGGGTTATTTTTTTTCTTTTAGTTATACTCCAACTGTAGAAGCTGGAATAACTCTATAATACTGTAGTATTTTTGGAGCAACTAGAATCTAAAGAGTAACTTAGAAGTAAATTTATGGTATCTATGGACTAACACTGTAACATACATGAAAATCCCTATACAATTTCAGGAATAATGAATTTATTTGTAGAATCTATGGAACAGTTATGTATTAGTTCTGTAACTGTAACTCTACAGTTGATGAGAAGTGAGTGTGTATTAAAAGTGTTAGATCTATGGAATAACTCTGTAGAACCTATGGAGTTCTGCAATGTCTATGGAATATCTAATGACTCTGTAGTAATAATGGAAGATCTGTGGGATGGCTATGAGATATACCATGGATAACTCCAGAGTCAACACCTGTGTAAGAGAGAAGAAATTGGCTCATTGTGTTCCATGCCTGAATTTGGTGCCATGCCTAGTTAATAATGAATAGGCAGTAGACGATTATGGCATATATTAGCTGTGTTAAAACACAGAGGGAATTCTGGGTCTGAGTCAAGGTGTTTGAATAAGTTTCAAGCATAACATTCATGTTACTTAAAGACCTCCACAGTAATATAGTCTTGATCAATATTATTATTACAGACTGAGATCAGACACCATTATACTAGGAATGGTACATGTGCATTGTAAAAGTTCCCTAGCATACACCATGGCCCCAAGTAAAGTATACTATACATAAACAAGACAGACGCAGAGTTTGTCTTGTGCCAACAAACAGAGCTCCGTCACTATCCCTCTATCCCAGTCCACAGCCCCACTTATTCCTCCCTGGCAGCAGAGGAGAAACTGGATGAGATGGACAAATTGTCTGATGCTTCAGCAGTAGATTAAGGCCTTGTAGCAGCAGAACCTTAGCTGACTTGGAATAGACAGTTGTTTTTCTCCTGCATTACATCAGCAGCTCTTGGGATGCAGCCACCAGAGGAAACCACAGCTCTGGATGCCCGGGTCCTTGAAGCTTGTCACCCAAAGTACCAAGAGACAAGGACTGAAAACTTCTGGCCAACTTCTGAACCAGTGTAAACTGATACCTTTCCATTGAGTAGCCAGAATATGTGAATATGAACTGAGGACAAGTCCAAAGTGCCTCTCTGGGCTGCATTTTCCTAGCTCATTGTCTTTTGGGACTAATTACAAGTGTAGCTCCTAATGGTAATGCAGTCAAATTCCAAAGGGGTAGCCGTGTTAGTCTGTTGTAGAAAGACAACAGAGTCCTGTGGCACTTTTAAAGACTAACAGATTTATTTATCGCATGAGCTTTCGTGGGAGAAAATCCCACTTCGTCAGACGCTTAGTGAGACATTCCCACTGGGGGCAGAAATTGGGAAGAATTCAGTGTTGCAGAGATTTTCTGTAGCTGCTCTTCAACCTCTATTGGGATGAAAGGCTCCCTTTCTTTCTTTCTTTCTTTCTTTCTTTCTTTCTTTCTTTCTTTCTTTCTTTCTTTCTTTCTTTCAAAAAACAACCCTAAGCCAAAAGGCTTCTTTGGGTGCCAATACGGTGGTGCCTGATATTTTAAAACATGTTTAATTTACTTTAGCTGAGGGTATATCAGAGAGATTGAAAAGATACATATAGTACATATAGTGAGTATAAAGAGTTGCAGAATCAGTAGACTCAATGAGTCAGCTGTCCAAGCCGGTCTGTAAATCCTCTGTAATTTTATTGGAATCAGTGGGGCCTGTTTCCCATTTGGCATAAATTGGCAGAGGGGTATAGAGATAGGCTAGTTGCCATAAGCTGAATATCTGCACCTGGATACTTAGTTTTGTGCTTATTCTGCCATCTGAGATTCTCATTGCTTAACACCATCATCCCAGAATCAGACTTTCTGGTGATTCAGACCCCATCTACACTACAGAGTTAGGTCAACAGAGACAGCTTATATCAACCTAACCCTGAAACTGTCTGTAGGGTTATGTCTACACTTGCAAGTTAGTTCAAATTAAAGAAACTTAATTCAAACTAACTGAAGCCTTGGCCGCACTAGGCTTTCATTAGTTCGAATTAAGGGCTTCCTTCATTTGAATTAATAAATTTTAGTTTGAATTAACGGTTAATTTGTTTCATTAATTCGAACTAAGTCAAATGTGACCATATTAGTTCGAACTAATGCTTAGTTCGAACTAATCGGCAGATTGACCTCCCTGCAACTGAATAATTCGAACTAAGCAAGTGTCATGCATGACCATGGATAGTTCGAACTAGCATTCTAGTGGGGCTATGCTAGTTTGAATTAAATTAATTTGAACTAACTAAAATTAGTTTGAATTACTTAGTTCGAATTAACTAACTTTTGTAAGAGTAGACATAGCCCAGGTATCTACGTTAAAATGGTGCTCCCATCAATGTAAGTCACTCACCACATGGATCTCGTGATTCTAAAGTTCCAGTTTTGACTAAGAGAAGCCCGAAAAAAGGGAGTGGAGCAGAGATGTGAGGGTTAGATTTCTCAGCTCTGCCAGGCCAATGTCATTGTAAAGTCCCTACATTGGCATCACTGGACTACAGTTGAGGAATCTCTGGTCCCAAAACTCTGGGCTAATCTCAATAGTGACATAAACACTTATTTCAATTACTTGTCTGTTTTTATTGTATTGTAGGAAGTCTTGGAAGGATTAGATCTTTATTGGTAAATATTAGTAAACTTTGATTGCATTGCACACACATCAATCAACAAAAACTATTTCCTTTGACAATAACCAAAATTTACAGATATGCATAATAAGAAAAATGCTTCTTGATAATTTTTTAGAGTTTGACTTAAGGCTATTTACTTCTCAAGTTTTGTCATGTGATGCTGATAATTTGTGTTTTCCTGATTATAAAGCTTCAGCTTGTTGAATCTCAGCTTCTACAGACATTAAATAACTGTTGTCTGACCCACACCCCCTCCACATAATTTCCTACAACTGTGAAAATTTCAATGGATAAAATGTGAAAAATAGACGCTTAAAACACATAATTATGTAGAACTGTGAACATTTCAATAGCTAAACATTGGAAAAAATGCTGGAAAATAAACAATGATCTCATCCTATATAATTATAAAAGAAATGAAAATCAGCTTCTCCCAAGTCTAGTTATAACTATTGTGCAAGCAGGACAGGCCCATTCCATGTGCTGATCTCACATTCATGCCCCACTCAGGATATGTCTAGTCAGTGGAGAAAGGACAGGGATAGTCTTTGACCCAATAACAATCTCATTTTGTTATGAAGGCAGATTTTGGTCTAGTCTACACTTAACACTTACGGGGCAGAGCTGTATCAGTTAGAGCATTTGGGTAGCCAAGTTATGTCAACGGGACAGAGCTCTCCTGCTGACATAATAAAACCTCCTAAATGAGTGGCACTTACTATGTCTGATTCTTCTCTCATGAATAATTTACACCGGTTACACTTCGCATGTGGGCCACATCTTTGGTTAATGTAAATCTGCCCAGCTGCATTGACATGAATGGAGTTAATCTGGATTTTCATGGGTACAAGTGAGATCAGAATCAGACCTCTTTGTGTGTAATCTGCGTGGTCATGGCAATAACAGACAGTAATGAACAGAAACTAACTCAGCAAACTTTTAGTAGAGAGAGGGACAGAAAATAAAGTTTTGGTGCATTACCTACAACCAGTCAGTCTCCTCATAGCAGCTTGGATCTCCTTGTTCCTCATGCTGTAGATAACTGGATTCAAGATGGGTGGCAACACAGAATACAGAACAGCCACCACAAGATCCAGAGTAGATGGAGACTTAGAGAATGGTTTCAGGTAGGCAAAAGTCCCAGGGCAAACAAACAAGGAGACCATAGAGAGATGAGGAATGCAGGTGGAGAAGGCTTTACTCCGGCCCTGCTCAGAGGGGATTCTCATCACTGATTTGAATATCTGAACATAAGACACAATGATAAAAACAAAGCAGCCTAAGACTAAACAGACACTAAGGGCAAGAACCTCAATTTCCCTCAGATACAAATCAGCGCATGCCAGTTTGAGGAGCTGGGGGATTTCACAGAAGAACTGATCCACCATGTTACCTCCACAGAAAGGCAATGCAAATGTGTTGCTGGTGTGTAGTACAGAATAGAGAATCCCACTGATCCAGGCACCAACTACCATTTGGACACAAGATCTACTGTTCATCACTCTTTCATAGTGCAATGGTTGGCAGATGGCGACATATCGGTCATACGCCATGACAATGAGAAGTGAAAAATCGGCTCCCATCAAGCAGAAGAGAGAAAAAGACTTGGGCAGCACATCCAGCATATGAAATAGACCTGCTGTTCATGAGAGAGTTGGCCATGTCCTTGGGAATGGTGACAGAGACAGAGCCAAGGTCTAGGACGGACAGATTCATCAGGAAGAAATACATAGGTGTGTGGAGACGGTGGTCAAAAGCTATGGCCATGAAAATAAAAATATTCCCTAACACAGCTGTCAAGTAAATCACTAGAAACAACACAAAGTGTATAATCTGCAGCTCTCGAATGTCAGAGAATCCCAGGAGAATAAACTCAGTCACGGTTTGGTTGGACATTTTCTTCCTCAGTACCATGTGGTATCTGTGAATGGAAAGTCAAAAGCAAGGGCTAGGAGTGGATCAGTAAAACAACTCTCCTTTTATGGAAATCACTTTAATTTCATTGAGTCAGACTCTTTGCTTGTAGAGGTTGGTGCAATATGGAATTACTTCTGATTCACACTAACTGAAAGAAAACAGAAACATCTCAATGGACTCCAGTGGAGTTACTCCTTGTTTACATCAGAGTGAGACAGAGGAGAATGAGGAACTGCTGCTTTTCAGGTATTTGTTTACCTGTGCCACCAGGTGTATAAATGTTATTATCTTCAGTTTACTGAGGAGAATCTGAGTCTGGCTCCCAAATTTGCTGCTAAGGGCACTGCTGTGAATTTGAACTTGGAGAAATTTCTAAACTCACGTGAGACAGTCAGTCCAGCCTCTTTCCTGCTTCTCTAATCACTCGACTAAACTCCTTTCCAGAGCTTTGAAAAGAATCCAGGAATCCTGATGCCCAGTTCGCCCTCTGCTTTACCCCACTAAACACAACAGCCCTCCTGGAGCTCACAATACAAGCAAAGTGTCTTGACTCCCAGTCCCTCTCCTCTAACCTTTATACCTGACTGCCTCTCAACCTCTTTGTCCCAGCAGTTCTCCATTGCCATGAAGAATGATTACTGAGAGTGACAGTGGCAAGTCCTAGGGCTAGGGGCTGCGGGTGAGAATGATTCTCTGGCATGGTACTTAGGGCACTGCCCATGTGTCTGAAAGGCTATGTCTACACTAGGAAAAGTTAAGTCGACTTTGTTAAGTTGGCTTAATAAGATTGACTTTAAGTCGACTTAAAGTCAACCTTATTAGTTGACTTAACAAAGTGGCAACACTTTAAGTCGACTTAACTGCCCTTAAGTCGACTTAACAAAGTTGACTTATGCATCCACACTGGGATTAGGTCGACCTAAGGAAGGGTTAGGTTGACCTAAGGAGGCTTAAGTCAACCTAATGTGTGATAGTTATTAAATCGACTTAAGCTTTCATTAAGTTGACTTAAGGATTTTCTTAAGTCGACTTAATGAAAGCCTAGTGTGGACACTGCTTAATTTAAATTGACTTAAGCCTCCTTAAGTCTACGTAAATTGCTAGTGTAGACATAGCCAAAGAGCCCAATTCAAGTCCCCGTGCCAATGAATATTTAATTATTATTACAAAGGGAACAGCTTCCACAGGAAAAAGTGCTACAGTTTGATCTCAGAATAACCAGAGTGAAGTGGTTTGGGCATATTCCTGTAAAGCTGAAATTCAAATCCTTCCTCACTCTCAGTGGGAGGGATTGAATCTGGGTTTATCACATGACAGCCCTTAACCTGAGCCTTCAGCTTCAAGTTATGAAGAGGTAGCAAAGTGGCAGGGGGGGTGGGCTGTTCCACAATCTTTATGAAAAACAGAACCTTGCAGTTCTGGATCCTTTAAACTGTGGATTAAACTTCCACCCAGAGTCACACACAGAAAACCCGGGAGTCCTGGCTCTCAGCCCCCCTGCTCCAGCCAACCAAACTTAATTCCTATCACAGCAGGCTAACAGGCAGATGTAACAACAAACATAGAGATACAAAGCATGAGAACTAGAAACAAACTAATATAGGGAAACAGAAGGGCAGATTAGATAGAGAGAATTTAGATAGATGTCCATGGGATGGAGAGAACAGACAGTGGGATGTCTATGGGGCTAGATAGATAATGCAATAACAAATCAACAGAGGCTATGTCTACACTTGTTAATTTAAGTCTACTTAGCATGTCCCCACTCAAAAATTAAGTCGACTTAGAGGGTACCCTGCCAAATTGACCTAGAGCGTCCATACTGGATGCCTAGGTTGACTTGTAGAGGCTAGGTGGACCTGGGACAGGTCCACGGTGGCGGGGGGGGGGAACCCCTTGCCAAGTGCCAGGGGGCTCAGACTTTGCTCCATTGTACCTTGGTACAATGGGGGCTGAGCCTGACAGGGACCCTGGCAGGGCATTGGGGGGGGGGCCGCCGGCCGGGGGGGGCCCCTGCCCGCCCCGGGGGGGGGGCACACCAAGCTGTGGCTGTGCCAGCCACCCGGGCAGGGAGGGCAGTGGGGAAGCCCTAAATCCCCCTAAGTTGACTTAAAGTTGACTTAGGGCTACTCTGCGTCCACACTGGCTAAGTCAAATTTCTAAAGTCAACTTAGCCAGAAAAGTCGACTTAAAACTAGGTTTAGTCAAGTCGACTTAAATTTTAAGCAATCTTAAATTGACTTAATTTGTAAGTGTAGACGCACCCAGAGAGACACAAGTAAAAAAAACATAGATATAGAGCATGAGAGAAACACAGAACTTACAAAAAATAACAGGTAGATAGAAAAATAAAACAAACTAATAGAGAGAGAAAGAACAAAGAAACTGATGTAGGCAGAGCAACAAAAACAAATGAATGAAGAGAGAGAAAATAACAAGAAGCTGACTGTTTGTCACAATTTTTGCACAATTTTTATTTAGACTCCTTGATCCATTCTAAAAAAATGTATATAAATTTATTCACTTCCCTCACGCCCAACAGGAGGACAATGAGGCAGGATATTCTGTCCTCTCCTCCCTAAGGTAACTGCTTTGCACCCCTTTGGTTTCTCATGGTTCAAACAGAGCTAAGGATGAAACTCTGGAAAATACATATACTCTTTTAAAACCTTCCCCTTGAAGTCCCACTCTGCAACCCACATACAGATTTCATTGCAAGAGCAAACTTACGGTGCTGGTCTTTGCAGACTCCTCCCTGAGTCAGACGGCTTTTCTCTTCCAGCTACAGACTTACTGGTTATCCCTTTCCCTCTGCCTCTGCCTACACCCTCCAATCATCTTTATCTTGAACTAATACTCCTATCACTGCATTATGAGTGGCCGTTCCCCCTGCAAGGGAGTTTGAGCTGTGAAAAATGCACTAATATCTGTGCTCTCTGCAGCTGAAATGAGTGTAAAATTTTGGTAGTGCGGGAAGGTGATTTATTCAGGTCTATTTTCTAATGGCTCGTGGGACTCACTCCCTGGAACTCTGCACAGCCCAGGACCAGAGGCCCAAGGGCAACAGTTAACATCTTCCTGCCCTCTACTTTTCTGAAGAGTTTCCAGAAACTACAATAAACACAAGTTCCAAATGGGTAATTGTGCTAGTTTAGGTCAGCAAAACAAACAAGGAGTCCTGTGGCACTTTTAAAGACTAGCACATTTATTTATCACAGGAGCTTTCATGGGAGAAAATCCCATTTCATCAGACACTTTGAAGATGGGGAACACACTTGCAACAGGGGTTAGAGGAAAGATTGTCAGGCAAACACCAGGACAGACAGTACTGTGCTCCAGATATCTGGAATCCATTCCTAGCTCTGAAATTTTATTTGACGATATCTGCTTTTTATTAATTTTAGGAACTGCCTACCTGGGTCAGACCTTTTGGATCTTCCATCCTATGTCTACACTAGAAAAAGTTAGGTCCCCACAGGGGTCCCGGTAAAAAGGGAACCCTGTGCTCCGTTCTGGCCAGGACTCCAGCGGTCCCAGCAAGAAGGAAGTCACGGCTCCCTTTTTGCCAGGATCGCTCGGGTCCTGCTCAAAGTAGGACTAATCCGAATTAAATCTTCACAGCCTGGGATTTGTTGAGCTGGACATTAAAAGCACCTAAAGACGGAGATTCTACCACCTCTCTAGGTAACCCATTCCAGTGTTTCACCACCATCCTAGAGAAAAAAGATTGTCCTAATATCCAACATAGATCTCCTCCAATTACAACATGAGACCATTGTTTCTAGTTTTGTCTTCTACCAACACTGAGAACAGCCTAGTTCCATCCTCCCTGGAAACCTTTCAGGTAGTTAAAGGCTACTATCAAATACTGCCTCAGTCTTCTCTTCTGTAGATTAAATAAATCCAGTTCCCTCAATCTCTCCTCATAAATTATGTGCTCCAGTCCCTTAATCATTTCTGTTGCCGTCCACTGGACTTTCTCCAATTTGTCCACATCCTTCTTATGGGGGGAAGGGTGTGTGTGCGCGTGTGTGCAAAACTAGAAACAATATTACAGATGTAGCCTCACCAGTACTGAATAGGGGAGAATAACCACTTTCCTCAGTTTGCTGGCAATGCTCCTTCTAATGCAACCCCATTTGTCTGTACCACATTCAACATTTTGGGCTCTGGGTCCAAGACTCTGGCTCTGAGGGGATATGGCAATATCAATAATAAATAATCCATGATTCAATAATAAGTGAGACTCAATTATCAGATTTCTAGATGGTCTGTCCATACAGAGGGGAAAAAATATTCCACCCAAATCAAGAAAGTTTGCAGGAAGATGTCACTTTTGTTTATTATTGCCAGTTTTCCATGGAAAATGCTGACACTGAAGATTATTTAATTTTTGCAAAGAATGTCTGTTCAAACAATTCTGCTTTCTAAAGCTGACATTTCTCTTTCTTTAACCATACAACAGTTTTTAAATCAAACATATCAAACAATACTAAATATTTTTATTAAAAACTGAATGTGTCCAAAGAATTTTTTTTTTGAAAAATGATTTATGGGGAGCAGTGTATTAATTGGTTTTTCTTGCAAAAAATCAGCCAGCCAATACACAAAAGATTTGTGCCTAACATTGATTTTTAGAAAACAAACCTCTCTTTTTAATTATTTTTAATTTATTTCCAGTGGAAACAAATGGCATTTTCCAGCTACTTCTGTTTTCAAAAACAATACATTTTTTAATTATCACAAATGTTTTTTAAAACCAAACATTTTTACCAGAACCTGAAACATTTTACTCAAAGCAGTTTTTGAAACTGAAGATTTTTAACAGAACACTGGATGTTTTTATTAATAACTGAACATTATTAAAAAGAACTATTTTTGAATAAATGATTTTAGGGATTATTTTTGTTAGAAACCAAAAAAGTCATCTTTTGAGAAATTACAAAACATGGCTTTTATTTATTTCCTTATTTACATCATTAAGTATTTCATATGAAAATAATAGGCATTTTTAATCATTTCTGAGATATCTGCAGTTAGCAAAACAGTTTCGTAACAGGGAATTGTACACCTAATCCTTGGGTGTACTGCTATGGGGTCTTGAACTTGAATTGAAGTTTCCTGGATAGAAATTTCAACTGAGGCAGGAACAAGCAGAAATGTGTGTAGTGACTCTGAGTTGCTTGCACCTTCTTTTTCTCAATAACAAAATGAGTCCTCAGAAATGAACTTTTTGTCTGATAGTTGAACATGGACCTTTCTTCCCTCGAGCCATATTTTTTAAAATTTTCAGCAAAGAGAAAAACACTTTTGCCCCAACCTCTAAAATGTTACATCCAGCATTGCTGTAAACTGAAAAATGTTCAGACAAAAAACAAACAATAACAAGAGAAAAACACCTTTCACATTTGGCAACTGGAAAAACACTCCCTTCCAGACACATGCAAACACACAACCAGACACACACAAGAATATGGAACAAAGTGGTCCTGACTTCCACACATCTGTGGTCTATTAAATGGACTCCCCACCCAGAAGCAGAGAGAGAACCCAGGAGTCCAGGCTTTCAAGCTAATGCATTTCCCCTTCACCCACCTATCTTCTAGCTAGGACTTTTCGGAGTGCCCCTTGTACCTCCTTGTTCCTCAGGCTGTAGATCATCGGGTTGAGCATAGGGGTGATGATGCCATAGAGTACAGGGAGTGCCCGGTCTTGCTCCTGCGAGTAGGTGGAGTTGGGGCGTATGTAAGTGAAGATAATGGTGCCAAAGTAGAGGCTGACCACAATCAAGTGAGAAGCACAGGTGGAGAAGGCCTTGAGGCGCCCTTCTCTTGTGCGTATACTGAGGATGGCCAGCACAATGTAGACATAGGACACCACAGTCCCTAGAAAAGAGCCCAGGATCACGGTACCACCCAAAATGAAGGTGAGAGCCTGGTTGGGCCAGGTGTCAGAGCAGGAGAGCTGAAAGAGTGGGGGGATGTCACAGAAGAAGTGGCGGAGGACATTGCCTCGACAGAAGGACAGGATGGACATCAGTGATGAATGCACAGCCGAGTTGGTCAAGCCCAAGGCCCAGGCGGCTGCAGCCAGCAGGGCACACAGCCGCCAGCTCATTAAGGTGCTGTAGTGTAGTGGGTGACAGATGGCCACATAACGGTCATAGGCCATGACCCCCAGCAGCAGGCACTCAATCCCCCCAAAGGAGATGAAGAAAAACATTTGGGAGAGGCACCCAGCCCATGAGATGGACTTATCCTGAGAGAGGTAATTGGCCAACATCTTGGGCATGGTAGAGCTGGTATACCCAATGTCCACAATGGAGAGGTTGCCCAGGAAGAAGTACATTGGTGTGTGCAGCCGGGAGTCCAGGCTGATCAATAGCATGATGAGCACATTGCCCATCAAAGCCACCAGATATATGGCTGTGAAGACTCCAAAGAGGATGAGCTGCTCCTCTGGGTTGCTGGAGAGACCTAGGAGGATGAACTCGGTCACTGAAGTGCTGTTCAGCTTTTCCCTCAGCTTCAGGAGGTCCATCTCCTACAAGCAAAGAAACGGTAGTGGTGCAAGTGTCAGGCCTACAGATTTACCCTCATTGGGAAAAGCAAGTGAAAGCCTGTAACCCTTCTCATTGTGAAAAGTGAATGAAAGTCCCTAAGCCATCACAACAGCCAACACTATCAAAAGATGGCAGGGACAGAAAAAGCCTGAATTAGCCCAAACAAAAGGCCTCCTGATCTCCTTCACAGCCTTCATTAAGATCACAGATGGTAAAGAGGAACACGGGGGCCAGAAATCAGAGAACCCAAAATTGTGTGTTGGAAAGGGGGCCTGATGGATGAGCAAGAAAGAGAGGGAATGGGTCCTCCTGCCCATCCCTTCCTGGGGTCCTTTGAGAAAGAAGGGAAATGAGGAAGAACTGACAAAGACTACTGGAATGAGGTTCACTCACATGGCTGCCCTACATCCCATCCCGGAATCCCTGTGTCTTCCTCTTTCTGATCCTGAGCTTTCCTGGGCCAGGGACCCAGAGGATACTGCTGTTGTTCCCCCACTCAGCTGAATACCCAAGCCCGCCCACCATGAAATGAGACTGAACTTGAACAACATTAGCTACAATAGCTCTAGCCCCCAGCTCAGTAAGAGGTATTGCTCAAACAAAAGCCTCATTCAGTGCTTCACCACTTAGAGGCTATGACTGCTTTTCTGTACCTTTAATGTTAGCATCCAGGGATGGTTCATGCTATGGGCTGAGGTCACTGGATACCAGACCCTGAGCCTTGTTTAACACTTGTCCTGGATGGTGACCGGGGTCCATTACCAGCCCATTTGTTCTGTCTTCATTAATGAAGCATAGTACAACAGTGAGGGAGTTAGCAGGGTCTTGTCTGCATTCTCAGATCTGCTACTGAGTGATTTAGCACCAGACTTTCACAGATGTTTCAGGGACAGATTTCAAAGGCATCCAGTGGGATTTTCAAAATGGTCTAGGTGCCAACCCCTGTTGAAAGCTTAGGGTGTTAAGTACCTCGCTGTGTTTGAAAAGTTCTCAATGAACCTAGCTACTGTAACAAACCTGGCCTCAGGAACCAGTTCAAGCTAGTCCAAAGAAAAAAAATACCATAACTTTTTTCCATGAATATCAATGTCATTTTGTACAAACCAAAGTGTCTCCTGGCCATAGGATGGTTCCAGCACCACTTGTCACTGGGAAGGTTTCTCTGTTCCAGGGGGGAATTTCAGATGACAGGAGATGCCAGAACAGGTTGGGGGGGGGGTGCACTTTCCTGGGGCAGAGGAGACCCGCTGCAAGTCCCTACTCTGTCTATAGGTGGGACATGGGAGCCTTGATTCCCAGCCCCCTGCTTTATCTCACTAGAGCCCACTCCTCTCCTAGAGATGGGGTGGAACCCAAGGGTTTGGGCTCCCAGCTTTAGACTCTACTCCTTCCTGGAGCCAGCGACAGACCAGCAGCCCTCTAGACCCCACTTCCTTCTGAATACAATCTACATTATGGGAATTATAACAGAGCACAGCAGAATACCAGCTCTTCTTGCTCCCTGTGTTTTTACACTTTGTTTTGCTGTTTGCTGGTTCCCCATAAATATCTTGTTGGTACCTGGGTCTTGTCGCTGAAGCTACGGCTCCAATATTGAGAGCTGTTGCTCAGCTTGGTGACCTCAGATTGGAAAAAACAAACAAACAAATGGTGGTTTTTTTGTTTGCCATCTCCCTCTTAGTGTAAGGTGCCGAGAGAAGCTCTGGTATTGAAGTGAGGTCTAGTGGTTAGTGTGGAGCTGGAAGCTAGGTCACCTGGGCTCTCTCTTGGCTCGGTGTATATGTGTGAGGGTTAGAGCTGGGGGCTGGGAGCCAGGACTCCTGAGCTCTCTCTGGGCGAGGAGTGGGACTAGTTGTTTGAGCCGGGGGTACGGGGGGGACTGGAAGTCAGGACTTCTAGGCTCTACCCTGGCTCAGGGATGGGAGGAGTGGGGTTGAGTGTGTTAGAGCTTGGGGCTGGGAACCAGGACTTCTGTGTTCTCTCTCTAGCTTTGGGAGGGGAGTGGTCTCTAACGGTTAGAATGGGGGTGGGGGGTGGGGGGTCAGCACTAGGATTCCTAGCTTCTGTTCCTGGATCTGAGAAAGAAGTGGTGATCTAGTGGTTAGAGCAGAGGGCGAGAGCCAGGACTCCTGTGTTCTTTCTCAGCTCTACAAGGGGAGGTGTGACAGAGATCAGAGGGTCCTTCATTCCTTCCTCTCAAGGATTCTGGGGCCACTGGACAAGCTGTCAGGAGGGATCCTGGGGACGAGATAACATGGATCATGATTCTTGGGCTCCCTACCCACAGTTTGCCCAGTGCCCATCACTCTGGAAGTGCAGACCTACCTCATCCTCCATGACAGCTGTAACGAAACTGGCTGTGGGGACACATGGTCTAACCCAGCCAGGATGCCAGGCTGGTAGGTGGCTGCCAGATCCAGACCAGGGGGCTGTTTCAGTGCAGCTGATCCTACGGTGTTACTGGACCAGTCAGAGTTAGTGGGTCCAGGGGTCTGATCTGGTGTGGAAGAGAAAGGTGAGCTGGGAGCCCAGGCTGTGATTCCGGGGGAGTGGGGACAGGGAACACCGGGATAGTAAGGTGCAGGCCCAGCCTGGTACCTACCTTCTGGCAAGCTTAAAATCCTTGGTCCATTCGCAGCAGGAGCTGCCTTCTCATCAGCTGCTGTTTGCCTGCCTGGCTGTCTCCTTCCAGAGCTCTTCTGCTGGCCTGTCCTGATGATAGCCTAGGGAAGCCAGCGTCTCCCTGCGTCTCGCCCAGCAGCTCCGCATCACTCTGTACCCAGCTGGTGGGTGCTGGATTCGGCAGATATTTCAGAGCTGTCTCTCAGGGGAATCGTCCTCTGTGCCTATCAGACATCACCTTAGGCTGACCCTGGGGGTACCCATTTGCCTCACACAACCAATATCCTTGGTGGAGGAGGAGAAAGACACAGAATCAGTGCCCCACTGAAACCAAGGCAGGAGCCACTCAGAGAGAACTGCCATGTTTCACGCTCACAGCCTCTGCTTCCAGGAAGTTCTGTCTCAGGCGCCTCAGGCTCAGTGACTCCAAATTTCCCCTTACCTAAGCACAGATGCTAAGGAGATAGAGCAATTGCCATGCCAATGTGATCAGTATGTGGATTTCCGAGACCGGGGTACCATAACCAATACCTTAGTCAATCTCCAGGGCATGTCACAGGGTGAGCTCTTCCAGTGGTGGGAATCAGGGTCATGACAATTCAACCAGTGTGAACTGGGTGTCTAAACTACTCAGCAGCTCTGAAAAAATCTCAGCTGGCTATTTAAACCTAATCCAGCCAAAGGAAATTTTATCCCCTATAAACTGAATTATTTCTAATGAAATATGGCTTTGTTGATGTATGGGAGATCATCAAAAAGAAATTTTTCTTGAAAGAAAAATATCATTTGAGATTTTTTTTTTGTTAATTTATAGGGAATAGTTGACAATTGAAATGTGTCAAAACATTTGGGAAAGTCTTTCTTTCTTTCTTTCTTTCTTTCTTTCTTTCTTTCTTTCAAAAACAGCCTTTTGCATGGTCGGAGGTAAAATACGGGTGCAGGAAAGTTAAAATTTCCAAATTTGTTTACTTTCTCGCAAAATGTTGCACAGAAAACAAAACAAAACAAGTTTCTGAGCATTGTCTCTGTAATTACCCAGAGCAGTGTCACTCTAGGTGTGCAGTGATGTATCATTGTTTGGTATAAATGCAACTGCTGTGTTTAGCCAGTAGCTCCAGTTGGGTCCAGGACCTGCTGCTCCACCCTTGGGGTGGTGGGAAAAAGTGAATTCAGTGAGTCACATGCACCCATCTTACCTCAATCTGGCTTATGTTAACAGCTGGTGCAAAGCATTTTGAGAAGGGAGTTTCAAAGCATACATTGTTTCTCTGTGTGCCCCCTGCAACCTTCCTTGTGACCCTTAAGCAGGATGGCTTCTCCAAAACTGTCTCTGAGAGAGGGACCTTTTGCAAACCCCTTCAGCCCTTTGGTTCTGCTGCCTTCCTGGGCTTTGGCCTTGCTGGGCACAAGTTCGTAAAAAAGGAGCAAATCTTCACAGCTAGCTGGCAGGCCCAAGCCCACCGTAACTCTTCGTAGTTTGCTCAGGGCGGGCCCTCAATCTCCCAGCTTGTTTGTCTCCCTAGTTCCCTTTCAGTTAGTTCAGAAGTTACATGTGATGTATCTGGAAAGCAGGAGCCCTGGAGTACTCAGCCCTGAACTAATCCACAGTCACCCCACACACCCAGTCTGGGGTTAGCTGTCCCAGTCTGGGGCTCATTTCCCTTCCCAAGGCGAGAAGGGGTGCCCTCGCTAAGATGATTCTCGGGTTGCCCGGGACTATGAGTTCTCTTATTACTCCCCTGCCTCCTGTGAGAGGGAGACCTATGTGGTTGCCAGCTCTCTGCCCACCAAACTGCCTCTCCTGAACTTTGCCCACCCTCAATGAGTTGCGTAGAGTAGCCATAGGGATGCCCCACTGCCCCAGGGGTCAACACAAGGGGATGGAACATGAGGTCCATAGAAACAGGAGGATCCCACATCACATAAAGTCAATACACATGTCATAGACACTAGAGTGAGATGGCTAACCACTGGTCAGAGCAGCTGGATCCTGCCCTGAGCCTTGGGCAGAGTTGCCAACCCAGGCAGGCTGGCATCCTGTTCTCTCCAGGGCTAGCACAATGCCTGATTATGGCCTATGTTCAGGGTAACAGGGGATTGGCCTTGCCCCTTGAAGGGCAGCCCCTCAGAGCCAGAGAGCTCCCATGCCCTGGGGTTGGATCTGATATGGTGCCCTTTAGAGGGAAATGTCCTTTCCCTGCCCCACTCACACCAGGTTCCCCAGGCTCCATCTGTGTGGTGCTCCCTAGAGGGGAAAGGCAATTTGAGTTCAGTCTCTGTGGGGTACAGGTTAGGGGACCTTGTTTCCCCACCCTGCGGCCCCTCAGGCCCAGATGCTGATGATGGTCATGACGGAGAAGCCTGGGCAATAAAAGGGAACTTGGCCACGGGTAGCTGGGAATGCTGAGCTCCTGGAACAGGATATCCAGGTTGTTGATATACTAGAAGATGCTGGCCACCACCCCTTCCAGTAGGGCCATAGCTAGCCTGTTGGCTGCCCCATCTGAAAGCAAAAGCCTGATGTCCATAGCCATGCTGGACAGGGACATGAGGCTGAAGACCCTCAGCCATAGGGACGCCACACTTCCCCAGGAGTGGAGTGCTGCTCTGCACCAGCACCAGCCCCAAGCAGAAGCCGATCATGCCCTTGTGGGCCAGAATGGTAAGTCAGAGCTGTAGGGCACCCACCTCACCCTGCTGCACCCCCACTGTCAGTCCCTTGAAGAGTAAGTGTAGGGACAGCGAGATGAAGTGCACCAGGGCCCAGAAGGAACTAGACAAGAAGCCACCAGGTGCTCAGGCCCTGTGGGAGTGCAGGATGGAGGGCATGCCAGGAGGTGAGGGGGGCAGGTTGTGTCCTTTCAGGGCCCCTGAGAGTATGAGATAGAGGAGACACTGGGGAGTAGCTCCGCTGGGTCCTTACTGGGGGCCAGGGCTACTTGGGAATGGGAAGCCAAGAGGCAAAAGTACAGCACGAGGCTCTCAGTAAAGACGACAAGGAGGAAGCCAGTGGAGATGTGCTCCATGAAGGAGTAAATAGCTGTGAAGAGAAGGAGGAAGGAATGGAAGGATGGAAAGGAAGACATGCTTAAGTTGACTTAATTTACTCTGCATCTACACTACACTTTCCTTAAGTCGACTTTGTTAAACCTAGTTTAAAGTCGACTTTAGGCTTAAGTCAACTTTCTAAAGTCGACTTAAGCCAGTGTGGATGTAGAGTAGCCCTAAGTTGACTGTAAGTCGACTTAGGGCTCTCCAAGACTCCCCTACTGCCCTCCCTGCCAGGGAGGGTGGCACAGAGGGAGCCTGGAATGCCCCCCACAGGGCAGGGCCTGCCCCTATGCCCTGCCAGGGTCCCTGTCCCTCTTTGCCCCATTGTACCCAGATACAATGGGGCAAAGGCTGAGCCCCCTGGCACTTAGACTCATAGACTTTAAGGTCAGAAGGGACCAGTATGATCATCTAGTCTGACCTCCTGCAAAATGCAGGCCTCAAGACCTCACCCACCCACTCCAGCAATAGGCCCCCAACCTAGGACTAAGTTATTTTACTTGGACACTTGGCAAGGGGTGTCCCCCCCCCCGCCACCGTGGACCTCTCCCAGGTCCACCTAGCCCCTAGAAGTTGACCTAGGTGTCCAGTGTGGATGCTCTAGGTCGACTTTGTATATTCCCCCCTAAGTCAACTTAAAATTTAGGTGTGGACATGCTAAGTCGACTTAACAAAGACAACTAAGTTAAGTCGACTTAGCTAAAGTCGACCTAAATTAACAAGTGTAGACATAGCCACAGGGACTTCCACACACTCCTCCGATAAATGGACCTTCCCCATTTCCACACCCAGCGTATGGAGTGGGTAAAAAGGATAGGGCTATTTAGGAGAGTAAGGTGGAGTGGTTAGAGCAGGGGGCTAGTAGCCAGGATGCTCACATTTTATCATCAGCTATGGGAGGCAGGGGTATCTAGATTTTATATACCTCTATCATATCCTTCCTTTGTCATGTCTTTTCTAAACTAGACAGTGTCTGTCTTTTTAATCTCTCTTTGCGTGGAAGCTATGCTAGGCCTTAGTCATTTTCATTGCCCCTTTCCACATCTTTTCCAGTTCTAATATATCTTTTCGGAGATTGGGTGACCAGAACAACTCACAGGTAGTCAAGTTTTCAGAGAATTATCCAGGATGTCCCCGAATTCTCTTTCTTTTCTCCTCTATCATTTGGGGGTGGGATTCTCAAGAAAACCTAAAGGAGTTAGGAACCTAATATGTACACATCTTATTCCATTAGGTGCCTTTGTAAATCCCAGCCCTTATTTTTCTGAAATTCAAGAGAAATGCACATCTTGGAAGTTAACAAGATTGACATAGACTTGGATTACAAAGGGGATTAGGCACCTAAAGCTGAAGATAGTTGGTAATAGAGATTTAGAACAGCACCTAGAAGGTTAGGCACCTAACTCCCATTGTGTGCCCATGGAATTTAGCCACCTAGCTTACTTAGGAGCTTTGATAAATCCCAGTGGTTAATTGTCTAAATCTTATTAGATGTCTAAATACCTTTGTAAGCCTATCCTACAGATATCACAGAAGCACTTTGCTGTACAGGAGTCAGACTTGAGGATCGTACAGTTTTAACTTGATTAATAGATGCATATGCTCCTGAGTTTAGCGTGGATTAAGGGAATGAATCCTCTTAGGAAACAGACATGGTTAAATCACCTTCCCATTTAATCATTGCTTTAATACCAGTGGTGCTCAAAGCCAGCCACGCTCATATTGACTGCAGAAAGCAGCAGAGCTGAGTCTTGTTCTGTCAGTTCATCCTCAGAGTGCATGGTGAAAAGACTCCAAGATCTCTGTGTCTTTGGCTTCTTGACACTGGTGTCTAGTTAGATATCGATGAAAGAATCCTGGTGCTGGATTACTGAATGCATGTTTGTTGGGAAAAAAAATCTACAGAGACCAGTACAGTAAGTTTACTATTTCAGTTGGCTATGTTTGGGAATCAACATTCAGGCAGAAGTGAATAGAAATTATAATATGAACTGATTGAGACTTTTACTCTCATTTTAAGTAAATATCAGAGGCTGATTGGTATTTTTCCACCAATCAGGAAAAATCTGGCTTTTCACTGAAACCCCAAACCCAAATCCCTCCCCCACTCAAAACCAAAAAAGTTAGCGATTTTGTTTTTGAATTTTTTGTTTCCTGGCAAAACAGGCCCATTCTGAGACTTTTGGTTGTTGTCTAGCTGAAAACTCAATTTCCCTTAAAAGAAAAGCCATGACTGAAAATTTCCAGTCAGCTTTAAACTTTAAACAACTTGGAGAACATTAACATTGCCTGATCAAGCCTTAATTTCAAAGCCATGGCAATGTTAATGTTCCCCAACTTATCTGAAGTGAATGATTTCTATGTCAAAGGGATTTAAGCTGTGTGATTTCTATTGTCAAAAAGATAGTTGCAAAAAAGTAAAAAAAACAAGCAACCAGTAAGATCAATCACTCACAGAATGTGTTTTGTACAGACTAGCCTTTTTCGGATTGAAGTTGAACCAAGCAGCCAAAGCCATCTATCTGGACCTCATCTAGGACATTGGGGAGATCAATGGGACAAGAATACAGACCCACACCACTGCCACTGGTGTAAACAGGTATGCAGAGCATACACATAACAAGAGACGAAGTTGCATTTTGAAAGAGAGCCAGCCACTTAGTGGCCTGTTCAGAAGCACCCAGGTATCTAGAACTCATTGATTTCAAGGGCTGTTAGGTGCCTGGATGTTTTTGAAAATCCAATTAGGTGCCTCAAGACCTTTAAAAATTAGGCTTGCACCCCTTCCTCAAAAGACCTTCCAGTCCTAGTAGACAAGGAAAAGAAAGGTAGGGTAAAGAGAGGGATGAAGAGGAGCAACAACAGGGGTGACAGAGCAGGTAAGTGTAAGAGTTAAAGACTGAGTCAAAATGTCACGATAGCCACTGCACAGCATGGCACAGAGAAAGCAATACAGGATTGCGGTAATGGAGGGATGCAATTAACCCGCTGTTACACACAGGTAGAAATGTAAGTGGGATTTGGTGCCATAAATTAATCTGGAAGCTGGCAGCAGGCCACCTAGGTGCAAAGCTTGGTGGAGAAAAATGAAAGAGGAGTTAGAAGGCTGTGCTGGCAATTTAGTATATCTGTTTTATGCCAGTCTTGTGAACTGATTGGTGGTTGCAATGGAGGGACCTTCATTTCTAGAACTATTGGATTGGGTTTGTACTTTGTTCCACTCTCCACACTGCATTTTAGCAAGGCTCGCTTGGGTTTGGATCCCAAGATGATGTAAGACAAGCTCCATTGACTTTAAAGGAGCTAAACATGATTGATTGATTGATAATCAGAGGACAGGAGCACTAACAACACGCAAGTGACGAGTGTTGCAACTACGTAATCAGACATTAGGGAAAGGGGAATCAGGGCCATTCCTCTGTCTCTCTAATCTTGACCATTGTCCTCCTCATTCCTTCCACAGCTATCATATAGCCTACTGAGAAAGAACATGTCCAACCGAACCTTTGTGACTGAATTCCTTCTCCTGGGGTTCTCTGACATTCGGGAGCTGCAGATTTTGCACTTTGTGGGGTTTTTAGTAATATATCTGGCAGTCCTGGTGGGGAATCTTCTTATCTTCGTGGTCATAGCCTTTGACCACCACCTTCACACTCCCATGTACTTCTTCCTGATGAATCTGTCTGTCCTAGACCTCGGCTCCATCTCTGTCACAGTCCCCAAATCAATGGCCAACTCCCTCATGAACATCAGGTCCATTTCCTACACTGGATGTATTGCCCAAGTCTTTCTCGTCTCCTTCTTTGTTTCAGGAGATTTTGCTTTACTGACCATCATGGCCTATGACCGATACATTGCCATCTGCAAACCCCTGCACTATGAGGCTATAATGAACAAGAGAGCTTGTGTCCAAATGGCAGCCAGTGCCTGGATCAGTGTTATTCTCTATTCTGCCATACACACCACTAATACATTTGCAATATCCTTCTGTGGAGGCAACATGGTGGATCAGTTCTTCTGTGAAATCCCTGCCCTCCTCAAGCTGGCTTGTGCTGACTCGTACCTCCCTGAAGTTGGGTTCCTTGCCTTTAGTGTATGCTTAGCCTTAAATTGCTTTGTGTTTATAATCATATCCTATGTTCAGATCTTCACCAGGGTGCTGAGAATCCCCTCTGTGCAGGGCCAGCATAAAGCCTTCTCCACCTGCCTACCACACCTCACTGTGCTATCCTTGTTATGTAGCACTGGTTTCTTTACCTACCTGAAGCCCACCTCCAACTCAGCATCAGCTCTGGATCTCCTGCTATCTGTTTTTTATGCTGTGCTGCCACCAGTGATGAACCCCATTATCTACAGCATGAGGAACAAGGAGATCAAAGATGCCCTGCGTAAACTGATAAGTTGGAGGTTATTTGCCATGAGTAGAATGTCCATGCTTCACCTTTGATTGTGATTTCTAGCTATGTCTTTATAAATACAATAATCTGATGAAATTGTTATCTCTGTTAGTTCATACCTTTCAATCTGTGCTTGCAGAATTGGATATTTACAACAGGCAATGGAACTCAAACCAAAGGAGCTACCATAAGATTACACCAACGTCAGTAACATCAGAATCCATCCGTCCATCCGTCTCTCCATTCCATCAACATCTGTTTATTCTCTATCCATCTAATCTGACAGTATGCAATTTCAGTGTCCAGTTAGTGTGTCATTCTTGCTCTCTGTCTCTCTCTAGATGTTGTTACACCTCTTTGCTAGATTGCTGGGAGAGGAATTGAGTCTGGTGTGTGAGAGCAGGTGGGCTGTGAGTCTGGATGACTGTTTGTATTGACCATTGACACATTCCTTGTACGTATTGATTTTTTTCCCAATCCTGTCCTTTGAAGTATGTAATAAATAGGAGTGATTTCAATAGGATCCAGCTGTGCCCTCATTATCCCATGGAATACTTTTTTTAAGAAACACTGGGAAAAATTTCTCTTCAAAACAGTTTTTCCGCCATTGCAAAAATAGCATTTTTTTAAATGGCCATTTAGGTTACAATGTTAAACGCAGGGGCAGATTACCACGCAGGCCTACTGGGCCCATTCCCAGGGGCCCACCATAATGTGGGGGCCCTCCTCCCTGCTGGCACTGGAGACCAATAACCTAGACCTTACTCAGTCTACTGATGTCAGATAGTGCTGGGCCTGTGGGAAACCAGGGCCCTGATGGAAACAGTACCTGATCTAGGCTGTTACAAGTCTGGCAGAGGTGGTTCCTATAGAGTCATGATTAACTGAATCCCCCATAATACCCACAACCCTATAGTGCCACCAGAGGACAAGCAGAGGGACTTGGAGAGGCAAGAGGATGAGTGTCCTGGAGGGGGAGCTGAGTGCTGGTTTTGTGGGGACCTGGATCACCTAAGTTGACTTCAATTAAGCCACATCCACACTAGGCTTACATTAAGTCGACTTAAGAAATTCCTTAAGCTGACTTTGTTATTACCACTCATTAAGTTGACCTAACCCTTAAGTTGATTCCTTAAGTCGTCTTAAGGATGCTGTGGACATGGAGTAACTCTTAAGTCGACTTTATTAAGTCAACTTAAGGGTGGTTAGGTCGACTTAACAAAGTGGACTAAGTTGACTTGAAGTCAACCTTATTAAAGTTGACTTAACTTTTCTAGTGTAGACATAACCTTTGACACTAGCTTTCTTTCTTTCTTTCTTTCTTTCTTTCTTTCTTTCTTTCTTTCTTT
>ML686050.1:60420-169646 GCA_007922175.1 Pelusios castaneus
ATCAGCATGGGCTTTGGCACTGATAATTGATAGTCAAATTTATTCCAAGAATGATTCCAACTAATCAGTGATTCATGAAAATCTGTCTCTTCTCTGAGGGGGGAGGCGAAGGCGGGGGGGGGGGGGGGAAAGGCTGCAGTTTCTGCATGAACTAGAGTAGTTCCTTGTGAGTCAATCAGCCAGTGTTGACTTTTAGTAGTCTGGACACCTGAGTTCTCTCCTAGCTCTGGAGTGAGAGAGTGTGATCTAGTGTTAGAGTGGCAAAAGGGAGGAGGTTAGGGGAAAGGATTTCTGGGTCCTCTCCTTTCTCTATTGACTCTAGGAGAGGAATAGGGGCTAGTGGTTAGAGAACAGGGGCTAGAATACTGGACCTCTTGGTTCTTGCCTGGGTTTAAGAGAGGAGTGCAGACTAATGGTTAGAGTGGGGTGTGGATGGGCTGGGTTCTCATCTGATTCCAGGAGAGGATTGAGGTCTAGTGGATAGAGCAGGGGCTGCCAGCCACCAGGTCAACCCCTTCTCTTAGGTGGCCAACAGGTAAACCAAAGGGAAAAATGGTCAGGGACTGGGCCAGGGCACAAGGCTTTCCTTCCCTGCCTGTTTTCTACAGTGGGTCTCTAGAACTTAGTTCACACCCCTTCACCACCACCCTCCTGGAGGTGCAGTATGGTTTCTCCCCACCTGCTGGGCTTCCCCAGGCAGTGGGGCTTCCCCCCTCCCCCGAGCTTCTGCAGTGCTCCTGTCCGGGGTTCCCTTCACCTGGCATGTTCCTAGGCTAGTCTTGCAGGTCTGCTGCTGGGGGTGCTCAATTTTTCAGGGCCCCCATGTGCCCCCCAGAGTCACTATCTCCTGCTGCCTGGGGCCATAGCCTGGCTGGGGGCTGCAGCTGCACACTGTACTCATGTGTGCAGATAAGGGGGCAGTCCCTCCAACCTACCTGTGCACATGTGGGGAGATGGGGACAGCGAACAGGGGCTGAACAATGCCCAGTGCCCTTTGACCACACCTAAAGAATTTTATTTTTGTTGCACAATGGGGAGGGGACATGATTTGGAAGTTGCTGTTCTCCTGACGAGCAGCTGCAGCCGCCCTTCCCCAGCCCATATGGCACAAGGATGAATGGTTGAAATAGTTGATTAAAAGAAGCTGAGGGACCAGCAGCAGACTGGGCAAGACAAACAATTCATCTGCAGTCTGGTGGAGGAAATAACTGACCAGTGGAGGATGCCAACAGCTCATCATTCTGCTGGGTGTTGTGAGCACTCATTGCTTTTTTGTGTGTGCGGGTGCCTCTGCCCCTGAGCACCCTTGGAGGTGGCAGCACTCTGAAGTTAATGAACCAGAATCAGTAGGTGGTGTAAATCAGTGTGGCATGATGGCAGTCAACAGAACAGATCCCCTGTTGGTAGCAAATCAACATATTGTTGTCAGAAGACCAATCATTGGAGTTTTCCTAATCTCCACCAGCTCAGGCTGTTGTCCTTGAACTCATCATTAAGCCTACAAAGTAAATAAACATCATTGTCTTTTACAGAGAGGGGGAAATGGAGGGCAATGTGCTATAGGGAAGGTATGAGTGAGCCAGGAGTTCGGTGCATGATGTCTGAGTCCCCACTATTTGAACAACTAGAATAAATGTTCCTCTGAATCTGACGTGAGAACTCTGGAGTTTCAATTCTCAGGACTCTGTGGTGACCCTTGGGTTGCAAAGCCTCTTCTATATGCATTGCCCCTTGGAATCCACTATGATGCTTTCTAAAAGCCATCATACACAGCACACCACTAATAGGTTGGGGGGGGTCCCACAATCCTGAGGTCCAGTGTTTTTGATATAGAACAAATGTATTCCTCTGCTGCCTGTTCGCTCAGGATCAGGGTCTGCAGCTGAAACTCTGCGTGTTTCAGTCCTGTGCTTCTCCACATTCAAACATGCCTGTCCAAAATTAGGACATTTATAATGAGTGTGAGAGAAACACAGGGAATGCTCGTGGAATCTAAGAGTTAATGGAGTAAAGACCCGCCCCCATCCCCACCAGCTCTCAAAGTTGCAAAATCAAGCAAAATCCAGCAGTCATGGGATGTCCTCTGCTATGGAGGCCAGTCAAAAGTCGACTTCTTCCACTCTGTCCCATGTACCCTGCTTTGTTCCACTCAGTGCAGAAGGGAATTTTCAAAGCCTCTTGTCAACAGACACATAAAGAGACTGCTAGAATAGACACATGCAGAGACTGAAGGACTACATGAAGTTATTAATGACTCCTCTTGTGCAAGAATCCCCAAATCTCCAAAGCAGGAACTTTTCTGATTGTACTTAATAAAGCTCTAGAGGTTTTCCAAGACTCTTTGCTCCTAGCACCTACCTTGTTGATGGGAGGTGGGTAAATAAGGATATAAGGGAAAGATTTCTGGGGCTATCTTCTCCTTGGAACCAGGTCTCCTTACCCTGCTGGCTGGAACCACAATGATCAGCTCTGATGTTTGACTTCTCCAGGCCATCCTTGATCTTTTGGAGGCAGCTGGCTCTGAGATCACAGACGTGGCAAGTCATGGAAGGTACTGACTCTTGATTCATAAAACATGCAGTGTGGTTCTTAGGATAGGTATTGTTATTATAAGGAGGATAGATGATAAGAAAGAAGGACTGGGCTGAGGAGATAACATATAGCACTTCTGGAGTGAATACTCCTCTAAAGGACTTTACAGCTATTACTTGGGGTTTACAGAGGAGTCTAAGTGAATTAGGAGAAAAAAATAGACAACAGACATTTTGCTACAAGGATCATCTGACATCTTCCTGTGCCTGGCTTTACCAGACCAGGTTTCTCCCAAGGCAGGGCTGTAAGTTACTTAGATCTGAAATATGTCACGGGGCAGGGTGGAGGTATGAATGAAATCAAGAAAGAGCCAAGGAAGTATCTGGGTGTGTAGATAAAACTAGAGTGAGATTTCCCAGTATGGTCTTTTTTCTCTTAGAAAATCTTAATGTTTTATAGCTGTCTCCTAACATAAGTCTGGAGTTTCAAAGCTCTCAGAATTTCAGTGAGTGTTGGGCTCCTAACTCTTTTTGTTTCCTTGGATATTCCCACACTAAAAGTGTCTGAAATGCCAAAAAGCCACTTGTCTGGCAGGGATGGATGTGCAGCTCACGCTAATGCTGTGTCTCCCTGTTCCTTGCTTAGGTTGAGCATGGGCAAAGATTTATGGATCTCCTACAACAACTGACCTAATAGCTGTGGTCACTGAGTTCAGCCAGCAGAAGTAAACACTTTGACATCAAAGGGTCTTGAGATCAGATGTTGGATAGGTCGCCCTGAAACCTCCTTGTTTTCAAAGATGCACCAAAGTAGGGGGTCTCTGAGGCGTACAGAACAGTGGTGAGCAAAACTCCTCAATGTTACTACATTCCCCCACCCCCTAGGTTATCAACCTCCCTGCCAGTCTACTCTGTGTGCCTCTCAGATGCTAGAATATTGATGCTTAGAACCCTCCTGTGAAGCTGTAGAATTACTCCATTTTTAAAGGAAAATTGTGACATTGGTCCCTGGGAGAACCCTGCTGAAGTAGTTTAAATGGGACAAACTGCCAAGAATACAGCAGGCAAAGCCCTAAATACTGGTGGTCGTCTTCCCCCCCCCCCCCCCCCCCCCCCCGCCCGCGCAAAAAAAAAAGCAAGTCAGCAACAAATAGCATCCAATCACCTCACTGGTCATTCAAAAGACAATGATACAGCCCTTTGGATAGCACCTAGACAACCAAGCCAGATATGACGGGGATTACTGAAAATCTTTATCCATCATATGTGAAAATGTTCTACCAATCCTGAAGAACTGGACACACTACCAAACTGTTCAATGAAGAGTTCAGATCTTACCCAAATACATGCTTAAAGCCAATACTTCTTAAGTAAACTAGTATTTTTTTTTTAAAAGAGAAAGTGAGTTATGGTTAAAAACCCAGTATACAGATACAGAGGAAAATAATGTATACATCCGTTTCAAACAGAGATGATAAATGAGTTGCAAAGTTCTTAAACTGCAAAGTCTTAAAATTACCTAAACAATTTGGGGGTCATCAGTTTTGTTTAGATCTTCTTTCTTAGAAATCCATTCCAGAAAAATGAAGATGAAATAGTACATGTGCAGTGTTCATTCAATTTTTCCTATGAGAATTAGCAAGGTGATTCTGGGGATCCCAATCTTGTGCTCCAAACTTTTCTTGACAATCTTGGACAGATCTGAAATAAAACATATCAGGCCTAAAGCATCCTTCACAGTTTAAGTAAGGTGTGTGCTCGCAGGTAACTCTTGCACGTAGGCTTTGATGAAAGCTTACCGTCTTTACTCAATGGGTCCACCCTCAGACAATACAGTCATCTGTAGCCATTTGAACTATCCAGAGATATTTCCTTGAGTGGAGCATCAAATAGAATAACAGTAATGGACAGGAAAGCAGTTTATCTCCATTGCTAACCTCTAACAAGATATATGTAAATGATTTGAAATAACTACCAGGAATACACTTGCATATCAAAGTTTTAGTCTACTTATCAGTAATGACCATCATTACCATTTGTATTTTCCTTTACTTTAAAGGTCAGACTTGGGCCATGCAACTTCCAAGAGGCGTAGGGTTAAAGGTGAATTTAATAATTCAACTTAACTCAGTGTAGTCCCTAACCTCCAGCTGGGGGCTCACTGCTGGCAACCTCTGTGGAGGCTGCCGCCAGCTCCCAGAGCCGTGGGGCTGGAACTGCAGGCTGCTGAGTAGGCAACTCCAGCCCTGCAGCACAGTAACCCCACTCGGTAGCCCCAGCCAGCCTCGAGGATCCAGGAGCCGGCAGCAGCTCCAGCCCTGGGGCTCCAGGGGTGCGTCTACACTTGAAATTAAGTCGACTTAAGCTTGCTTAAGTCGACTTAATTACCCCACGTCTACACTACACTTTCCTTAAGTCAACTTAAGCAGCTGCTTAAGTCGACTTAAGGAAATTCAAAGTTGACTTTATAACACCTCGTATATAGTCGACTTTGAGGCTTAAGTCAACTATTTAAGTCAACTTAAGCCAGTGTAGACGTGGGGAAGCACTACGTTGACTTTGTCAACTTAGGGCATGGGTCTCTTCTCGCTGGGACCTTGGGGCTCCCTTCTTGCCGGGACCACTCAGGTCCCAGCAAGAAGGGACCACGGGGCTCCCTTCTCCCCATGACATGAGCGGTGCCGCAAGAAGGAAGCCCCGCGCTTCCTTCTCCCCGGGACCGTGCTCCAGCTGCTTGGCAGCTGGAGCGCGGGTCTCAGAGAGAAGGGAGTCCCACGCTTCCTCTTAGCCAGGACTGAACGGTCCTGGCCAAGGGAGCCCTGGGCTCCCCCCTAGCCAGACCGAGCGGTCCTGGCCAGGGGGAAGATCTCCTGCACACCCTGGACCGAACAAGTCAACTTAGACAGTCCAGTGTGGACTCTCTAAGTCAACTTAATAAGGTCGACTTAAAGTCAACTTATTAAAGTCGACCTTAAGTCCCCAGTGTAGACATAGCCCAGGAGCTGGTAGCAGCCCCAGCTTAGTGTCTACATTGGGGGCCCGAAGAAACCGGATCAAGAGTATTGATATAATAACATTTACTTTAGATGACGCCCCAGTGTATACATGGCCTCTGTATTTCAAAGAATGTGGGAGAGGTTTAGTAATCCACTGATCAATGAGAAGATCAAGAGGAACTGGTTATGTAACTTCTTTCTTCTCTTTGGAAAACACCACACCAAGAGGTGAGTTATCTAAGGGCACAAAGGTTGTCTGTGAACTTCACTGTCAAAAGTCTGTGGCTTACGCACCAATCCATCCCAACACCCACTGTTCACAGCAACATCTCACTGTCCATTAGAGCAGTTCGACATTCTTTTAGATAATAAAAATACTAAATAAATAAATAAATACATAATTCTGTCAACAAATGTGGATGGAAAAATCTTTATTAATAAATTTAAAAAAATCACCTGAAAATTTCTGTGAAAATATCTTTTAATTAAATTTTGAATGAAAATTTTGAATTTTTATATATGGAAAGGGGGGGAAGTGAGGTTAAAATCATTTCCCTCACCTTCTAGTGTTTTTTTTCCCTCCGCTTCCCTCCCCTGCCTCCATTTTCCTAGTTGGCAAATTAAAAAGGGGAGAGAAAATGCATGGGAGGATATGGAAAATAGAAAACCAAACCCAAACAAACAAAAAACACTCCCAGAACAAACAAACAAAAAAGGAATACTAGAAGGGTATTTCTTTCAAAAGCCAAATCAAAATTAAAATTTCAGTAGGGAGAGCATCAAAATAAAAATTGGAGGATGAATAACAAAGAAATGAAGATCTTCATTTTGTTTAATTTAGAAGAATTACCTGTGAAAAACATTTGAACCACAAATATTATTTTTCCTTACAAAGATTTTGCTGGAAATAACCGCTTTTCCGAGCAGCTCTAGAGATTTTCCAAAATATTAATGGAAATCTAGTGTCCACATCCTTGTGGTGGTGTTAAGATCTCCGGCTAAGCACATATATGGAAATCTTTATGTGGTCACAATTTTTAAATACTGATAGTTAAAGTTTGCCAGCGGAATTCACAATCACCGAAATGCAGTGACACACCTTTTTTTGAGATGAGCACCTGCTTTTGTGAGATGCAAGATTTTCATTTAAGCCTGTAGAGGGGAAAAAAGCTAATGTGCTCAGCCTCTCTGATATTGAGACCATACATCCAGCATCTGATTTCCCTAATTTGGTGGTTCCCAAGAGTTTCTATTTCAGTTCCTCTCACAGCTAGTTGGGGCCTTACTCCCATTTAGTCAGATGTAGGTCAGTCTGGTAGTAGTGACCTTCTGACACTTGTTTGTGATCCTCACATGAAGAATACCTGCACTCTGAGAATCTCTACCTACATGCAAGCCCATGCAACCTATGTTCTTCCCAATTCAGATCTGTTAGGCCCAAAGAAGACTCTGTGGAACTTGTGAGGAATGCGCCCTCAGAACAGAAGGAAGATAAAGACAATGTTAGTGAGTGTCTGTTTAGTGAGCAAACCACTCCTCTTTATTCTCAGGTAGCCCATGCAGATCCCCAGCATGGTAGCTTTTAAGGTGTGCTGAAGCAGAGTTCACCTGTAGTGGAGTTAAGGAGATAGTGTTTAATTTAGGAAAATAAGGAACTATGCTAACCCAATGTCTTTCTCTAGGTGCAGTTACAATGATTCAATAACTGTAATTTGAAGGTGGAAAAAATTAGAAGAAATTTTTATAAATTACTATTATTACTTTACTTTATTCCGAGGACACAAAATGGAGCAGGAGAACCTCACCACCACGGTAACAGAATTTGTCCTCTTGGGACTCACTCAAAGTCCTGAACTGCAGCAATTTCTTTTCATTGTCTTCTCCATAGTCTACCTGACAACCTGGCTGGGAAATGTCACCATCATCACCACCGTGATCTGCGACCCGCAGCTCCACACTCCCATGTACTTCCTGCTGGCCAATCTGGCTTTAATAGACATTAGTGATTCTACAGTCAGTGTGCCAAACATGCTTTCGGGTCTCCTCTCCCAGCACAAAACCATATCATTCAATGAATGCATCCTCCAGATGTTCTTCTTCCACTTCATTGCTGGAGCTATGGTCTTTTTACTTGTGGTGATGGCTGCCGATAGATACTTAGCCATCCATAAACCATTGCGATACTTAACTATCATGAACCGAGCTAAGTGTGTGGGGTTAGTGGCAGGCACATGGCTGGGGGGATTGACTCACTCTGTTGCTCAGGTTGGACTGGTCCTCCAGCTACCATTCTGTGGACCAAACATCCTGGATAATTTCTACTGTGATATCCCACAAGTCATCAAACTAGCCTGCACCGACACCTATCTCTTTGAGCTCCTGACCGTTTCCCACAGTGGGGTGATTGTCATAATAATCTTCATCCTCCTGCTCATTTCATACACTGTCATCTTAGTCAAGATCAGGACACACCTCGCAGAAAGGAAACATAAGGCTCTATCCACCTGCGGAACTCAGATTATGATTGTGTGTTTAATATTCATACCTTGTATCTTCATCTACGCTCGGCCCTTTCAGAAATTTCCCATGGACAAGGCAGTCTCAGTCCTTTATACTATAATCCCGCCAATGCTGAACCCAGTGATCTACACACTGAGGAATGCTGAGATGAAGAAGGGCATCAGAAGACTCATGAGCAGAATGTTCTTCTCAAGTAGGGGAATAAGGACATAATATTGTTAATTGTTAATTTTTAAAAAAATTGATTACTATCAGATACAGGAATGTGTCATACAGTGTTAACAAATCTCATTAGGTATCTGGGTTTGTTCCCTTTTTAAGATCCATTGTGTCTAGTCAAGCTCCCATTATTTTCTGTGGATTTCTTTTGTTTAAATTCTAAAAAAAAATAGCACGTGAGAAAACTCAGATGAGCTGTTATAGGGCTGCTTCCTTTTCTTATATGGGAAAGACAAGTCATGCCTGACCAACCTGACTTCCTTCTACGATGAGATGTGGGGAAAGAGGTGGATGTGATATACCTTGACTTTAACAAAGCTTTTGATAAGGTCTCCCACAGTATTCTTATCAGCAAGTTAAAAAAGTATAGGTTAGATGAATGGACTAGAAGGATGAGCTAGACTAAGTATGGGACTAAGGACTAGAAGGTGGACATAAAGATGGCTAGATCATCAGGCTCAGTAGATAGTGATCAATGGCTCAATGTCTAGTCGGCAGCTGGTAATAAGCGGAGTGTCCCAGGGGTTGGTGCTATGTCCAGTTTTGTTCAATTTCTTCATGACTGATTTGGAGGATGGGATGGATTTCACCCTCAGCAAGTTTGCAGATGACACAAAGCTGAACACAGTGGTAGATACAGTTGAGGGCAGGGAATAGATGTAAGGTTACCTAAACAAATCAAAGGATTGTCCCAAAACAAATCTGATGAGTTTCAATAAGGATAAGTGCAGTCTTGCATTTGGGTTGGAAGAATCCCACGCTCTGCTGCAGAATGGTGACAAACCAGCTAGGCAGCAGTTCTGTAGAAAAGGACCTCTGGGTTACAGTGGGCAAGAATCTGGATGTGAGTCGACAAAGTGCCCTTGTTACCAAGAAGGCTAACGGCACATTGGGCTGCATTAGTAAGAGAATTGCCAGCAGATCAAGGGAAGTGATTATTCCCCTCTAGGTGGCACCATTGAGGTTACATCTGTAATACTGTGTTCAGTTTTGGACCTTCCACTACAGAAACAACGTGTAAAAATTGGAGAGAGTCCAGAGAAATGCAACAAAAAAAAAAGATTAGGGGACTGCAGCACACAATTTACGAGGAGACACTGAGGGAACTAGGTTTGTTTAGTCTGCAGAGGGGAAGGATGAGGGCAGAGATGATAACAGCCTTTAACTACCTGATGGCGGGGGGCATTCCAGGGAAGCTGGAGATAGGATATTCTCAGGGGTAGTAGATGTCTGAACTAAGAGCAATGATCTCAAGTTGCAGTGGGGGATGTCTAGTTCAGATATTAGGAGAAACTTTTTTACTAGGAGAGTAACCTATTGAAGGGACAGTGAGTCAACAGTGTGGCCTTGTTGCCAGCAAATTGAAAGAAATTATTGTTTCCCTGTACTCAGCATTGGTGACGCCACACCTGAAGTATTGTGTCCAGTTATGCCACCCCCCCCAAGAAGGATATGGACAAATTGTAGAGAGTCCAACAGAGAACAACAAAAATAATTACGGGACTTGAGCACATGACTTATGAGAAGAGGCTGAGGAAACTAGGCTTGTTTAGTCTGCAGAAAAGAACAAGGGGGAAGCTGATAGCAGCCTTTATCTACCTGAAGGGGGGTTCGAGAGAAGGTGGAGCTAGGCTGTTTTCAGGGATAGTAGATGGCTGAACTAGGAAAATGATCTCAAGTTGTAATGGAGGAGATATAGTTTGTATATTAGGAGAATCTTTTTCACTAGGAGCATAGTGAAGCTCTGGACTGGGTTATCTATGAAGTTGGTAAAATCTTGATTCTTAAATGTTTTTAAGGTGTGGGTTTACAAAGCTCTGGGTGGGATGATTTAGCCTTTGTCTAAACTGCCGTGCTGGATTGACTGGAGATACATAAGCTACGTACTCTATTATGCATATCTTCCATTGACTTACTTATGGTCCCTTACTCCGTAGCATCTTGACTGGGATCCGTTGATGGGTAGTGCCCTCCATTCAATGCAAGGTTACTTTTATGGGGTGGGGCTGAATTATTGCATCAAACAGACAGCACTTCTGAGGTCGATTGAGCTGGTCTCCATTGGCCACTTAATAGATCCCGCTCCGTTGATCCCTAGATCCTGACACAGCATATTCAGTGTAGATATACCCTCAGTTGGGGTAGGTCCTTCTTGGAGCAGGGGGTTTTACCAGATGACCTCCTGAGGTCCCTTCCAGCCCGAATCTTCTATGATTCTATGACATCAGAGTTCAGTTATGAGCTCTGTACTAACTTTAGTTAGGTTGAAAAATGTATTGTTTGCTTCAGAAATACTAGTAACCATGATATTTCTACCAATTATATGCTAAAAGATCCTTAGATGTGGCCTTATCTATAAATAGTGTGTCTTTCCTTGCTAATGGTCTCCAAAAATTTGAGCTTTGGACACTGAATGTAACAAAGCTTTAGCTGCAAATATGTCAAATCGGGTATATTCATTTTCACCAAGAGCTTTTTTATGGTATCCATTTCCATAACTGTATCATGATTGAAACAGACTAATGGTTTTATTTTCTTTTGAGCTTCACAGAGCTTACTCTTAGCTCTTTCTCTTTTTAGCAGTAGCAAAGCATTTTCATTTCTAGTAATTTTTTTTTAAATGGACTGGATTCCCCACCAATGTAAACTGGTGTAGCTCTGTGGAAATCAATCAGCTATAGTGTCAATGGAGTCAATAAGGTCAGCTTCTGTAATTTATCACAGCCCCACTGATGTCAATAGACCAGATTGGTAGGTAGTGTAAATCTGTCTAGCATGATCGCAGTAAAGAGAACAATTCCCCCACTGGCAGTAAATCAGCAAATTTCTGTACAGTTCAACAGAGCAGTCAATAAAGTTATCTCAATCTCCACCAGCTGAGGATGTGGTCTGTGAACTCTTCATTAATCCTACAAAGTAAGGAAATAACAGTGCCTTTTACACAGGGGGGAAATGGGGATTGGGCGGGCAGGGGCAATATGCCAAACCATCTGGTCAAGGTGCTATGGTGAGGGTATGTATGAGCCAAGAGTACAGTGTATGTCATCTGAGTCCCCACTACTTTAACTACTGGAATAACTATTCTTCTGAGGCCATGTCTACACTGAAAAGTCTGTGTCAATCCCCACAGATTGACGCAGTGGGATCAATTGAGCAGCCAATGTAGACCCACTCAATCAATTCCAGAAGTGCTCTCCTATTGATGCAGTAACTCCAACCCTTCAAGTGGAGTAACACTGAATCGAAGGGAGAGCACTTCCGGCTGATGCAGTCGAGTGAAGACAGTGCGGTAAGTCCAAGTAACTAAAGTCTACAGGAGATATCCATTCTGCATCACACAGATTGTGTATGTCCAATTGATTCAGCCTCACAGTGTAGACCGGCCTGAGTCAGATGAGAGAACTCTGGAGTCTTAACTCTCAGGCCTTGGTGGTGATGCTTACGTTGCAAAGCCTCTTCTATATGCATCCCTTGGAATCTGCAATGATGTTTTCTAAAAGCCATTACACACAGCCCCCCAATAATGTGTATGATCCCACAAACCTGAGATCCAAAGTGCTTAATTTAGCATAATCTATTCCTCTGCTGCCTCTTCACTCAGGAATGGGGTTTGGGAATGGAAATCTGGGTGTTTCAGTCCTATGCTTCCCAACAGGCAAAGTTGTCTGTCCAAAATTGAAACATTTTTCACTAATGTTATAAACAGTTAAGGTTACAACCACCACCATAGATGAAATGGGATAACAACTTGTCTAGCCTACCTCAACTAATTTCTTCACTTTTTCCCCAGGACACTTATTTCTATCTCTGGTGACTTCTAAGAGATGGTCACATAAGAGTTGTTTTTCCTTCTAAAACTCCTTCCAGCTAAAGAGAGGGAACAAAAAGCTGTATTGGAAAAACAAAAACAAAAAACCACACAATCCCCCCTCCCCCCAAACCCTGGTTTCCATACCTTGCATTTCAGACACTATAACTATTTTGTCTTCTTTAACTTTGATAGAAAGTTCAAAGGATGTTTAATTTTGTGTTTGACTGGGGCTAAGAAAGCTGCGGCCCATGTGTATCAAACATTGAACCTTGCGTAACATTGTTGGTTTTTGTACAGTGTCTGGGTTATGCTAATACAGTTGAGTTTTGGGGGCATATATTCCATCTAAATTAAGACAACACTACTAATTTAGACACCTGCTTTCAAAATTCAGGCCCCACTGAGATCCACTGAGTCCTCCTTAGCTGTTTCTTAACCATGTAAATGCTTTAATTCACTCAATGTCTAAAGTTTTACTACAAAAATTCCCCAAGAGTCTATGGCTATGTCTGCACTGGCAAATTAAATCAATTTAAGGAGGCTTAAGTCGCCTTAAACAAAGCCGTATCTACACCAGACTTTCATTAAGTCAGTTTAGGAAATTCCTTAAGTTGAGTTAATGAAAGCTTAAGTCGACTTACTAAGAACTGCCGGGTAGGTCGACTTAAGCCTCCTTAGGTCGACCTAACCCTTCTTTACATAGACCTAAGCTCAGTGTGAATGCTAAAGTCCACTTTGTTAAGTCAACCTATGGACAGTTAGGTCAACTTAACAAAGTGGTCTTAGTCCATGTCCAGGGACACCACTTTGTTAAGTTAACTTAATAAGGTTGACTTTTAGTTGACTTAAAGTCGACCTTATTAAGTCAACTTAACAAAGTTGACCTAACTTTTCCTAGTATACACATAGCATATGTTTCTGCCATGAGGTATACACACTGCAGACTCTCTTGTGTTCCATTGCTTGTCTCAAGTTTAAACCAACCGGATCCTGATACCAGGTGAACTACTGCATTTCTTTCTCCTGTGGAACATGATCAGGTAGTTGGGTTCTGTGCCCACTTAAATCTCCATAAACCAGGAGATTTCCCTCACTGCTGAGGAGGGATTAAATTTTGATCAATGAATATCAGTAAAAGTAAAATTCACCTATCCAAAATAAAATATTTCCATTGATAATCAAAACCGACAGATAGGCAAAATCAGAAAAAGCTACTTGAGAACTTACTAGAGTTTGATATGAGATAATTGACTTAGAATGTTTTTACATGTGATATTGACAATTTATGTTAAAATTTAACTTTTTGAATCTGAGAGTCTATTGTCAATAAATAATCATTGCTTGATCCCCTCCTCCAAAATTTCCTGCAACTGTGAAAATTTAGTTAGATAAATACTGGGGAAAAGTAAAACCTACAATTTTGCACAACTGTGAAAACTTAAATCAACACAGAAAATTATGTCCCAGAGGAGGTAGCTGTGTTAGTCTGTGTACATCAATGACAGTCCTGTGGCACCTTAAAAATGAACAAATTTCTTCAGGGATAAGCTTTCGTGGGCTCTAACTCACTATGTCAGATACATCTGACAAAGTGTGTTGGTGCCCACGAAAGCTTATGCCCGAAAAAAATTTGTTCATCTTTAAGGTGCCACAGGACTCTGGGTTTTATAAAAAAATTAAAAGCTTAAAAATAAACATAAATGATATCTGTCAATATTTTTTTTTAAAAAAAAATATGATTTCTTCCAACCCTACTCATAACTTGTAGTCCCATGGTTAGGACACATATTGGGAAGGAGAAACCCTCGGTTCCTAACTTTGTTTCTGATTTTCACTGGCTGGCAGAGGCCCAGCTTCACAAAGAGAATAAAGTTTTAGAGTCCATCAAAACATTGGGATTTAAAGCACCAATAGAATGTAAAAAGTCTGAATTATGTACCCAGACACAATGAATAGGTTCCTAATAATGAGATCCACAAAAGATGGCCTGCTAGCGGGGAAGATACTTAAATTAGCAAAAGGCAGATGCAGATGATAGGGCTGTATCTTGAACCTCCACCTGGGGGTTTTTATTTCTAAATCTGGGCTGGAGAGAGGCAACTGGCTCTGCTTGAGGTTTTCAGCTGTTGACCCTCTCCTGGAGTTAGATGTCTAGGTCAGCTTTTTGCAAGACACCACTAGAAGGGTGGTGAAGCACTGATATGGGTTACCTAGGGAGGTGATGGAATCTCCATCCTTAGAGGTTTTTAAGGCCTGTTTTGACAAAGCCTTGGTTGGGATAATTTATTTTAGGTCGGTTCTGCTTTGAGCACTAGAGCTATGTCTGCACTTACCAAAGTTAGTTCAAATTAGTTAATTCGAACTAACTAATTTGAACTAATTTTAGTTAGTTAAAATTAACTTAATTCGAACTAGCATGGCCCCACTAGAATGCTAGTTTGAACTAACTAATACTAGTTCGAATTAGTCAGTTGCATTAAACTCAATGTGCTGGTTAGTTCGAACTAACATGGCCACATTGACTTAATTCAAATTAATTAGTTCGAATTAAGGGTTAGTTCAAAGTAAAATGAGGTTTTACTAATTCGAACTAACTTTTCCTTAATTCGACTTAAGGAACTGCTTAAGTCAAATTAAGGAAACTCAAATGTAGACACAGAGTAAATTAAGTCGACTTAAACCTGCTTAAGTCAACTTAATTTACAAATGCAGATGCACCCTTGATGGCCGCCTGAGGTCCTATCCATCCCTACTTTTTTAAGATTCTATATAGAGTTCCTTGCATCTTCCTTTCCTCCCCACTAGTGGAACAGTGTCAACAACCACTTCATCATGAGCTATCCCTTGCAATGTATGTTTACTACTTAAGATAAATTATTTGTTCCATCTTATATTTAGCTGTGACATGCTAAATTTTCCAATCTGAAAGAAGAGCTCTGTGTAAGCTTGAAACGTTGTTTTTCTCACCAATCAAAGTTCAGCCAATAAAAAAGATTACCCTTCCACTCACCCACACACATCTTTTTTCCTCTAGAAATAGCATGAAGCTGTTCTCAGAGCAGTGCGTGCACTGGAGGTTTTAACAAGAGTATAAGTGTATAAAACCAATTCAGGTAAGTGCTTAGCCTCCACACATGACAAGGTGTGGAAGGGCCTAGTAGAGTCACCAAGGTGTAGAGCCATCACTTTTCTTCATGCCTTGGCTGGAGAGATCAGGGTAATGATAATTCTAATGGAGATGCTCATCCCAGGTTCTTCTTGGAAGCCATGCATTCCCATGTAGCTGTTCAGCTGGAATGCTGAAATTCATGGCCCTGGTTGTACATTGGCTGCTAAGTCCAAAAGGAGATTGAATTTGAATTGTGACCTTTCAGTCAAAGTTCATGTAAAGATCCTGAGGATCTTCAGCTGCGTTCTTGGCTCAAGTATGTTAGAGCATACATGCGGGACTGTGCACAACCATGCCTGCTTGTTCCTGCCACTACTCCACACTGCCCTCTGAGAACTGCCATAAACCGCACAAATCCTGGCTTCTATTGCCATATCTGACCCATTGATCACACTGATCTCTCAGTGCTAGGAACAGCAGCCAGGATTCCTAGGATTTCTGCTGCTTTGGAGGCCAGACAAATTCCTACTTTATCCTCCATGATGATGTCCTGAATATCCTCCTTTCGTCATCACACTCCCTTCTGCAGTGTTTTCAAGCCTCTTGCCTCTGAAAAGCTAAAAATAAATCTGAAGCCAATTAAACACCCCATGTGCTTATTAATGATTCCCCTTGTGGCATAATCCACAAATCTCTGGGAATGCAATTTATTAATCAGGACCCATAAAGCTCAGGGGAGATTTCAGGGAACTTTTCATCCCAGCACCTGGCAGATATTACAGATAGGGAAGATTTCTGGGGATGTGTCATTTTTGGAGACAGGTTTGCTTCTCACCGTCCACAGAGCAATGAACATCTCTGAAGTGAGATTTCCCCTGGCCATCCTCAGTCATTTGGAGGCAGCCAGCTCTGAAATCACCAAGGCAGCAAGTTGTGTGAGGTGATTATTTCGATTGCACTAATCTTCAATATAATGCTAGCCATCGGCGTTGCTACTCCAGTAGGATGAAGAGGGCAGGTGGTTTTGTGGACATAGTCTTGAATTTTTAGAGGAACCTAACAGAGTTAGGAGCACTGCAAACAGAGTTTTACACTAACTTATTTCAGATCTTCATGAGATTCAGTGTGCCTGTCCAAGCTTCTCCTGTGCTAGCTGTTCTATGCTGCTTGGATCTAAGAGGCTGATTCTCTGAGGCAGGTTGGAGCTGGGAAGAGAAAACTGGAAATATCAGCGAGAAAAGCCCTGGTTTGTGGATAAAACCTGAGTGAGATTCCCTGCACCAAACTCGGTTGTCCTCTCTTGAAACTCCCAGACTGGGAAGGGATGTGAGTTTTCGAGAGTTCCAAAAAGATTTCTGTGGCAGGGCAGAAATTGAACCCAACAGCTCAGAAGCCAACGCTGCTGATTTACCCACAAAAGCATCCTCCTGCTCTATGCATGGAATCAGAGCACTGTTCTTTAAAGATGTGATTTTTAGAGCTGCTTGACATGCTTAGAGAGAAAAAAATTGTGTTGCAAAATAAGCTTCTTTCAAAATCCAAAATGGGAAAAGGAAAATCTCTTCTTTTTTGTTATCGTCTCGCCCCACCCCACCAAAAAAGGACATTTATTTTTATTCCTTACTCTTTCAATGCAAAAATGTAAGAGAAAGGGTCCCTTCCCCCCTCTGACCCCCTGCCATCCACATACCATTGTGTCACACCATTTATACCCTTCCCAGTCCCCCCCACCCCGGAAAAGGAAAGGTAAACTAAAAAGTGTGGGAGAAAATTGGTCCAGGGTGATTAGTAGTATGGCCCAATAGCTGAAACACTGACCTGGAACTCAGAAAATCTGGGTTCTAGTCCCAGGTCTCCTGGTGGCCTGTAAGTGACATTGTCTAACTCACTTGCCTCAGTTTCCCATCTGTTGTATAGGGTTAACAACTGTGACCTCTTCTGCAAGATGCTTTGAGATCTATGGCTGAAACTCATAATAAAGGGTCAGTGTTATTAAAAGTGATACATATTTCTGCTTTCCTAAAAAAAGGAGTCAACATCTTAAAAATCTGAAATGAAAAAATGCTTAAAATCCAAATGAAAATAGATATGTGTGTGTGTGTGTGTGTGTGTGTGACAGAGAAATACAGCAACTTCCTAGCCAGTTATTCCCCATTTTATAGTTACGGATTTTATTTTTCCTTTCTAAGTGAAGTACTTTGCCTTTTTTTCTTTTCAATTTCATCTTGTTGATTTTTGACCAATTCTCAAATTTCTCAAGGTCTTCATGAATTCTAACCCAGTCCTCCAAAGTGTTTTCAACCAGATGTTCAAAAATGTTAATGGCGCTTTAGCTCCCCAAATTTCATGGCAGCTTGGAATATTTCACTCTGGATGCATACAAAGGAATCTTTATGGATTCATACTTTTCAAATGAAAGTAGTTAAAGTTCAGCTGTAGAATCTATGCAAACTCCATGGACAATGACAACAGAGTCCTGTGGCACTTTTAAAGACTAACAGATTTATTATCGCATGAGCTTTCGTGGGAGAAAATCCCACTTTGTCAGACGCTTTGAAGATGGGAAACTTACAGCGTCTGACGAAGTGGGATTTTCTTCCACGAAAGCTCATGCGATAAATAAATCTGTTAGTCTTTAAAAGTGCCACAGGACTCTGTTGTCTTTCTACAATAAACTAACACAGCTACCCCTCTGGAATTTGACTCCATGGACAATGTAATGCAGTGACTTGATTGTTCAAAGATGTTGAACATACATTCAATTCTTTCTCTTTTTGTAGTCAGCAAAAGGGGTTAAAGACTATCGTTATGTTAGGGTGGGGTACAGGTGGTTAGTACCTTTGATATCATGATCATGAATTGGGAATTGGAATCCTCTGAAGCAGCGGGTCTCAAATTTTCCATTGCAACTCCTGAGCCTTCTCATGAGGAAGTATGTGGGACTCTCTCCCATTTAGCATTTGTGGCCTCCATGATGAGAGCCCCTGCAGCCTGAAAATCTCCACCTAAACACACTCTCTGCAAATCCAAATTCTTCCTCACCCTGAACCACGAGGGTCCACCAAGAATCTGTGGCTCATCAGAGGTGAGCCTCATGAGAGCTGCAGGAAGATGAAAACTGCATGGGCGCTTTTTAAAGACACCATAATAGAGGCCCAACTTCACTGTATACCCCAAATTAAGAAACACTGTAAAAAAACCAAAAAAGAGCCACCATGGCTCACCAACCATGTAAAAGAAGCACTGAGAGGTAAAAAGACTTCCTTTAAAAAGTGGAAGTCAAATCCTAGTGAGGCAAACAGAAAGGTGCACAAACAGTGCCAGCTTAAGTGCAAGAGTGTAATAAGAAGAGCCAAAGAGGAGTTTGAAGAACGGCTAGCCAAAAACTCCAAAGGTAATAACAAATTGTTTTTTAAGTATATCAGAAGCAGGAAGCCTGCCAAACAACCAGTCGGGCCCCTTGATGATGATAATACAAAAGGAGCGCTTAAAGATGATAGAGTCATTGCAGAGAAACTAAATGGATTCTTTGCTTCGGTTTTTATGGCTGAAGATGTTAGTGAGATTCCCAAACCTGAGCCGGCTTTTGTAGGTGACAGATCTGAGGAACTGTCACAGATTGAAGTGTCACTAGAGGAAGTTTTGGAATTAATTGATAAACTCAACATTAACAAGTCACCGGGACCAGATGGCATTCACCCAAGAGTTCTGAAAGAACTCAAATGTGAAGTCGCGGAACTGTTAACTAAGATTTGTAACCTGTCCCTTAAAATGGCTTCGGTACCCAAAGACTGGAAGTCGGCTAATGTAACGCCAATATTTAAAAAGGGCCCTAGAGGGGATCCCAGCAATTACAGACCGGTAAGTCTAACGTCGGTACCGGGCAAATTAGTTGAAACAATAGTTAAGAATAAAATTGTCAGTCACATAGAAAAACAAACTGTTGAGCAATAGCCAACATGGTTTCTGTAAGGGGAAATCGTGTCTTACTAATCTATTAGAGTTCTTTGAAGGGGTTAACAAACATGTGGACAGGGGGGATCCAGTGGACATAGTGTACTTAGATTTCCAGAAAGCATTTGACAAGGTCCCTCACCAAAGGCTGTTATGTAAGTTAAGTTGTCATGGGATAAAAGGGAAGGTCCTTTCATGGATTGAGAACTGGTTAAAAGACAGGGAACAAAGGGTAGGAGTAAATGGTAAATTCTCAGATTGGAAAAGGGTAGCTAGTGGTGTTCCCCAAGGGTCGGTCCTAGGACCAGTCCTATTCAATTTATTCATAAATGATCTGGAGAAAGGGGTAAATAGTGAGGTAGCTAAGTTTGCAGACGATACTAAACTACTCAAGATAGTCAAGACCAAAGCAGATTGTGAAGAACTTCAAAAAGATCTCACAAAACTAAGTGATTGGGCATCCAAATGGCAAATGAAATTTAATGTGGATAAGTGTAAAGTAATGCACATTGGAAAAAATAACCCCAACTATACCTATAATATGATGGGGGCTAATTTGGCTACAACGAGTCAAGAAAAAGATCTTGGAGTCATTGTGGATAGTTCTCTGAAGATGTCCGTACAGTGTGCAGAGGCGGTCAAAAAAGCAAACAGGATGTTAGGGATCATTAAAAAGGGGATAGAAAATAAGACTGCAAATGTATTATTGCCCTTATATAAATCCATGGTATGCCCACATCTCGAATACTGTGTACAGATGTGGTCTCCTCATCTCAAAAAAGATATTCTAGCACTAGAAAAGGTTCAGAAAAGGGCAACTAAAATGATTAGGGGTTTGGAGAGTGCCTCGTATGAGGAACGATTGAAAAGGCTGGGCCTCTTCAGCTTGGAAAAGAGGAGACTGAGGGGGGACATGATAGAAGTATATAAAATTATGACTGATGTGGAAAAAGTGGACAAGGAAAAGTTGTTTAAATACTCCCATAATACAAGAACCAGGGGTCACCAAATGAAACTGATAGGTAGCAGGTTCAAAACAAATAAAAGGAAGTTCTTCTTCACACAACGCACAGTCAACTTGTGGAACTCCTTACCTGAGGAGGTTGTGAAGGCTGGGACTATAACAATATTTAAAAGGGAACTGGATAAGTTCATGGTGGCTAAGTCCATAAATGGCTATTAGCCAGAAAGGGGTTAAGAATGGTGTCCCTAGCCTCTGTTTATCAGAGGATGGAGACGGATGGCAGGAGAGTGATCACTTGATCATTGCCTGTTAGGTTCACTCCCTCTGGGGCACCTGGGCACTGGCCACTGTCGGTAGACAGATACTGGGCTAGATGGACCTCTGGTCTGACCCAGTACGGCCTTTCTTATGTTCTTATGTTCTTATGACTGGAGGGAGTAATTAGTAATGGGCTTGTTTGAGTGCGAGGACTGCTTCTTTTCACTCCTAATGACCACAGGACTGGAGATAATCACTGGTGGAACTCACAAGTCCTGTTGATAACTCACAACTGTGGATAACTCACAACTGTGGCTGAGGACCAGGGTGGAACTCAGCAAATGAAGAAAATCCCAACCACATGTTTTCATTAAAGTGGAGTTAACAGTCACTTAGTATTAGTGATACAGTAGGATTATATTTTAATTATCATCACTATTCCCTCTGCAGGCACGTTTTGAGGTTAATAAATGAAGAACATCACCACCCAAGTGACAGAATTTGTTCTCTTGGGTCTTACCCAGAATCCTGAGCTGCAGCTATTCCTCTTTGTGGTTTTTCTCATTGTCTATGTGAACACCTGGCTGGGAAATCTCATCATCATTGCTACCATTATCTCCGACCACCAGCTTCACACCCCCATGTACTTCCTGTTGGCCAACCTGGCTTTCCTGGATGTCAGTGAGTCATCAATAAATGCTCCAAAATTACTCTTGGGTTTCCTCACTCAGCGTAAAAACATCTCCTTTCATGAATGCATACTGCAGATGTTTTTCTTCCATTTCATCGGTGGTGCAATGTCATTTTGTCTTGTGGCACTAGCGATAGATCGGTACGTGGCCATCTATAAACCACTGAGATATTTGACTATCATGAATCATAGTGTGTGCGTGGCTTTAGTGTTAAGTGCATGGCTGGGTGGACTGATTCACTCTGCTGTTCAGATTGCACTGCTCCTGCAGCTACCCTTCTGTGGTCCAAATGTCCTGGACAATTTCTACTGTGATGTCCCACAGGTCATCAAACTGGCTTGCACCAACACTTACCTGGTAGAACTTCAGATGATCTTCAATGGTGGAGTGCTGCTCATAATGCTATTCATCATAATTCTTATTTCCTATGCTTTCATCCTAGTCAAAATCAGGGAACATATCACAGAAGGGAAGCGCAAAGCTGTGTCCACCTGTGGAACCCAGATTACTGTAGTGTGTATAAAATTCATACCCTGCATCTTTGTCTACGCTCGGCCCTTCAAGCAATTTGCCCTAGACAAAGTGGTCTCAGTCATTTACACTGTAATTACTCCAATGCTGAACTTAATGATCTACACTCTGAGAAATGCTGAGATGAAGAAGGCCGTCAGGAAACTGATGAACAGAATTCTGTGCTCAGTGAGGGAATGAAGCACATAATTTATCTTTCAATGTGCATTTGTCGTAAAACCTAAACTCACTGGTGTGTCAGAGAGCAGATGTAGGTCACATGTGAAATGTGTGTGCAGTTGACAAGAGGTCAATTTCAGCATACTCATGAGAATATGTGCTCACCAATACATTATAGACTGAGGGCCAGAACTACCATGAAAGTAAAACAAACAAGCAAAACCCCTTTAATGTTAATCAGATGTAGCTGCAAGGGGTATATGGGCCAGATGCCCAGTGGGAGGAAATGAGAGCATCTCATTAAATGGTTTCTCCCAGCTGGGGCTTTGACACAGAACTGATGGTCCAAATCATAGTAAGAGTGATTTCAGTTAATGAAGAATCCATGAAAATGTATATCTTCTTGGAAAAAAATAATCTGCATCATGACCAATGTATTGACTGTGGAAAGGAAATTGCTATAGAATGTTCCAATAGGTGAATGGGAATAGTATTTCGTTTATGGGTTATTCCTTTTCCTCTTATACATGTATGCCGCTTATTTGTATTTACTCTATGATTTTCCATCAGAATGATTTAATAATGTTCAGACGCTAGTTTCAAAGGAATTATTTTAATTTTCTTAAATTATATTTCTTTTTCTATATCTAAGCTTAAGTTGACTTAATTTACCAGTGTAAATGCAGCCATAGACTGGAGTTGGAAGGGACCTTAGGAGGTCATCTTCACCATTACCCACCCAATGAAGGACCAACCCCAATTAAATCATCCCAGCCAGTGCTTTGTCAAGCCAGGCCTTAAAAACTTCTAAGGATGAAGATTCCTCTAGGTAAAACATTCCAGTACTTTAGCACCCTTCTAGGGAGAAAAGTTTTTTTCCTCTTTTCCAACCTAGACATCCCACACTGCAACTTGAGACAAGTGCTGATTGTTTAGTCATCTGTCACCACTGAGAACAGCCCAGCTCCACCCTCCCTGGAACCGTCTTTCAGGTAACTGAAGGCTGCTATCGCATCCCCCCTCACTCTTGTCTTCTGCAGACTAAACAAGCCCATTTTCCTCAGCCTCTCTTCATGTCATGTGCCCCAACTTCATATTCATTTCCACTGCCCTCCGCCAAATTGTTCACATCCTTCCTGTAGTTGAGGTCCTAAAACTGGACACAATACTCCAATTATGTCCTCACCAGTACTGCATACAGGGGAATATTCACTTTCCTCAATCTGCTGGCAATGCTTCTACTGCAGTCCAATATGTCATTAGCCTTCTTAGCAACAAGGCCACACTGTTGACTTATATCCAGATTCTTGTCCACTTTAACCCCCAGGTTCTTTTCTGCAGAACTGCTGCCTAGCTGGTTAGTACCCAGTTTGCAGTAGTGTATGGGATTCTTCCATCCTAAATGCAGGACTCTGCATTTGACCTGCTTGAATCTCATCAGATTTCTTTTGGCCCAATCCTCCAATTTCTTAGGTCACTCTATATCCTATTCCTACCCTCAAGAGTATCTCTCATTTCCCCCACCTTAGTGTCATTTGCAAACTTGCTGCGAGTACAATCCACCCCATCCTGCAGATCATTAATGATGTTAAACAGAACTGTCCCCAGCACTGACACATGGAGCACTTCATTTGTTACTGCTTGCCAACTAGACATTGAAACATTGATAACTGTTCATTGAACCTGATGATCTAGCCAGTTTTCTATCCACTTTAAAGTCCATCCATCTAATCCATATATGCATCTCCCATGGTAGAGCTTGATTCTCCACTTCTGTCGACCATGCTATGACATCCTCAGCAGTCCCTCTGTGTGGCTGGCCCACCACTGGAAGGGGACACAGCATCACATCAAAAGGGCAGGACCAGGAGTTACTCCTACCCTTTCTGTTGTAGGTAGAAGGCCTGGCTTTAATGCAGGCAGGCTAGTGTGGTGTTCCCACCCCACAGGACATGTCTCTGCTCTGCGTTTGTAGCTGGGTTATGGCGGGCCACAGCCTATCCTGTAAATGTGGTCTTTCGGATATAAAATGTATCAGAGAGTTTTCCTTTCAACAGCTGGGATAGCCCATTTCTTTTTTCTTCTTAAATGTGAGCGGAGAAAGATCTCTGGAGATGCATAACAGTAAAGTAGGTGCTCGGGGAAAAATATCCACCTTGTATTGTAATTATGTAGAACAATTACAGACCCCTCCCTCATCTCTTAGATTCCTAGAGCATTCCCAGGATTTCTCTTGCCCTCATTATAAATGTTCCAAATTTGGACAGACAGGTTTATGTGTGGAGAAGGGTAGGACTGAAATAGACAGCTATCCAACCGCAAACCCGAGTGAGGAAGAAGCAGAGACTTTGACAACCACACAAGCAGAAGCTGATTTTTCAGGAGGGCACTATTATGACAAGAAGAAATAAGTAGAGTACAACCAGGATATATCTAAGGTACCAGATTTTTATAGAGCATTCAAAATTTTATCTCCTCACAATTTATTGATCTAATAAAGTGACCATGTGACCAGATTTTTAATGTCCTGTATAATGTTTATCATGAGAATTATCAACATACAAAGAAACAAAACAGTTTAGTGTTCTCAGTCTCTTCTGCTATCTGTCTGTCTCTCTGTCTGTCTGTCTAGACACATTCCACCATGGCTAACTGAACAATTGGTGGATGAGATTACACTATTATTACAAATGGTTAGGAAATGGTTCTTTTTTGTTCAGAAAAAGAGCATTTTTAAAACTGGAAAATTTCCCCACATTTTCCCTTTAATAGATTTTTTATTAATTATTATTATTATTCAGAGAGCAAGGAACATTTAAAGGCCTTGCTAAAAACAACTTTAAGTCAAAATATGCAATAGACAAACATCAAGTTCATCATTTTTCTTTCCCTCCTCATCCCACTCCCCAGTCAAGTCTTTAGTCTGGGGTTGAGAGCGAAAGAATTTTAAGCAGTCATCAAGGTCCTTTTTGGAATAGCCCAAATTCTTTTTCTTTAGTATCTATCCCCATTTAAAATCTGTAAGAGCTGAGTGAGTAAAATCTCTCTCTCTCTCTCTCTCTCTAATCTCAGCTCATCTCAGAATTTGGCTCTGCTCTAGCAATCTTCATATTAACCTTTTTTTTGTCCCACGGACCAAGCACTTGCGAGTGTCATGAAGGGAGCTAACCAATCTGAAGTGGCTGAGTTCATTCTCATAGGTTTCTCCACATCTCTGGATCTACAGCGGATCCTCTTTGTGATGTTCTTAATCATCTACTTCCTGACCATTGCCAGTAACACTTCCATTATTGCCATAGTCAGGACTTGTCCTACACTACACTGTCCTATGTATGTGTTACTCAGCAACCTCTCCTTCCTAGAGATCTGGTACACCTCGGTGACAGTGCCCAAGATGCTAGCTGGGCTTCTGCTAGGGAACAGATCAATCTCTGTCAGTGGATGCATTGCCCAGATGTCCTTCTTTTTCACCATGGGTTCCACTGAATTCTTCCTCCTGGCGGTGATGGCCTATGACCGCTACTTGGCCATCTGCCATCCCTTGCACTACTCCACCATCATGTGTAATACCTTATGCCTCAAGCTATCGGCAGCTGCTTGGGCATCTGGCTTCCTGGCCTCCTCCAGCCTCACTGTGGCAGTCTCCAGGCTCTCATTCTGTGGACCCAATGAGATCGACCATTTCTTCTGTGACTTTGTTCCCCTGTCCAAGCTCTCCTGCTCGGACACACATCTCAGTAAGCTTGTGTGCTTCGCCTTGACATGGGCCGTTGCTGGGAGCTCTTTCATTCTCACCTTCAGTTCCTATGGTTGCATCCTAAGGACAGCATGGCACATGCCTTCGGAAAGTGGTCTCCAGAAAGCTCTATCAACTTGTGGTGCCCACATTGCAGTCACCAGCATGTTCTATGGTTCAGCCCTTTCTATGTATGCCCGGCCTCCGGGAATGGAGTCTTCCAACATGGACAAGGTGGTGTCACTCTTCTACTGTGTCCTGACCCCATTACTGAACCCCATCATATACACCCTACGGAATGACAAGGTGAAGGAGGCACTGAGGAAAGCAATGATGAACTCAGGGTTCTTTAGGGTCTAAGTAAGAACTTTCTCTGGGTCACTTCATTATGCTGAGTGAGTGCCAGTGACTGCACCCATCAAACAACTCTCTAAGACTGTGTGTGAAGTACCTCTCAATTGGATAAGTTAATCATAAGTTCCCCACCTAAGGCAAAAGGAGGTGGTGATCCTACCCAGGAGTTTGGACTAAGTGGCCAGATGGCTTTTGCTGAGTGTTACTTGTGTTTTGTGTACATGCATGTGGTGAGGGAGGAAGATCTCGGAGGGAAGGTAGAACATACAGAAACTGAGAACAGAAAAAGAAAAAAAAGAGAGGCAAAGGCAACCAAACAAACAGAAACAAACAAAACAAGAAAGTCAAGCAATAGTCATGCGCCTAGTGAGACCTTGTAAAAAGCTAGAGAGAAAAAGCTTTTGTGTTGATATTGGGTAATAAAGCTTGCAGCTGTAAGCTAAGAAACTGCTTTTTTTTTTGTTCTTGGTTCCACCTGAAATCAGAAATGCAGGATTTTGTAGATTCCTTGTAAATAAACAAAATTGTATCAAGGAAAATACAGGGCTCCATCAATTTCTACTTCCAGATGGCACATTCTCAGGGTCTCAAAATATTGTCACGTGTAAAACAATTTTATTCAACCACTGGATGACTCTTCATATGGTATAGCATTCTAGATAGTGTATGACTTCTGGTAAACAATTGTAGCCCAAGGCCCAGAGTGCTTCCACAGCAGCAATGAGAACAACAAGTTGTGGACTACAAACTGCGACATGTTGGGAGAATTTCCTGGCTCCTGCCAGCAAGCATCTTCTACCTTCCCCAGCAGGGAGTGTCTGCACTGACTGAAGCTGGGAGCATGTGGCAGACAAGCAGGGAGGAGGCTGATGGATTGTAATGCTGCTGTATGTTTCTTTCAGAATAAAACACTGTTCCTGGTGATGGGTCCGAGTGAACACACACACAGACACAATGCAGAGCACACAGAGGAGCCTCAGGCCTAGTTTCCCTAACCTGTGTAAAAGACCACAAGGCGGACTTCCCCTATCTTGAACACCCCCATGCTGGGCCAGTAGGCAGGCGGGGCTACACAATGATGCAGAGCAGGCTGGAACTCAAGATGTGTGGAAGCTTTTTTGTTTGTATTTCTGGTGGAAGCTGATTTCTGAGGGTAAAGTCCTAGATTCACTGATGTTAATACGAGTTTTGCCATTGATTTCAATCAGACTAGCTTTTCACCCCTCCTGTTAAGGAAGGTCTGTAATTCCAGATACTGTGTCTACAGCTGATTGAGATTTTTTTTTTTTTTTTTTTTTGGTGGTCAAAATATCTCATCAACGGAAGTTGAACTTTCTGGAAACCTTACATATTAAACTTAACTATTCAATATGAACATTTTGATTTTGCCAAAATATTTAGATGTTCTTACCCTAATGCCATTGAGTTTCAACAGGACAGATTGAGGAAGCCCTGCGCCAGATATCTCAAATCCCAGTGTCCATAACACTCGCCTGAGGAGGAGAAGATTCTAACTATCAAAGGAGTAAAGTTCTGGAACCCAAGGGGAGCAAAAAAACCTAAGAGGCTTTAAGACTGAGCCTGGAAAGTGTATGAAGGGGTTAGTATGATGAGACTGCTTACAAAAGCTAGTGGCACATCTGAGATGTTAATAGAATATATGCCCAATGGTGAGAGATGGGACACTAGGGGGATGGGCTCTGAGTTGCTATAGAAAAGATTTGGCTGGTGGGTCTTGATATGTTCTGGGTCCAACTGATCATCATATTGGGAGTCAGGAAGAAATTTTCCCCAAAGTAAAATCGGCAGAAACTGTGAGGTGAGTTTTGCCTTTCTCTGCAGCATGCAGCATGGGCCACTTGCCGGTTTAAACTAAAATAAAAAATTGGGTTCTCTGTAACTTGACGTCTTTAAATCATGATTTGAGGACTTCAGTAACTCAGCCAGAGTTTAGAGGTGTATTACAGGAGTGGGTGGATAAGGTTCTCTGGCCTGCAATGTGCACGAAGTGAAATTAAATGATCTCGATGATCCCTTCTGGCTTCAAAGTCTAGGTGTCCAAAAGATCTGCTCAAATCCCTTGTCCCACTCAAGGAATGGAGCAACTTGAATTAGGAATCCCTCTCATCACAGTTGAGTACTCAAGCCATGGAGCTAAAGGTGAGGAGGGAGTTCTTCTTCTTGCCCCTTCCAAAATGATATGGTGCCTAGCACCAAGGGATGGTTTGCAGCTGAGAATCTCAAGTAGAGGACAGTGTCTCCCCACAGCTGGGATTTAGGGACCTGTCTGTAAAAGAAGGGTTGGGGTTCAGACACCCCCCTGCTATTCTTGGCCTCCCCCTTTTGGCTACCATAGGCAGCTCTCCACCAAAGCAGCAGAGCATTTTCAAAGTGGCCTATGGGAATTAGGTGCACAAATCCTATTTTACATCTATGAAAATTGGAAGCCTAGATCCCATCTCTGCCTTTGAATATCTCTCCATTAGCCAGGCAAAAGTCAATGAAAATTCAGTAGCTAAACCCTTTAGGTTGCTAAAAAAATCCAAGACTACAAAGTCAATTCAATTATAAACACAGAAACACCAAGCAGGAAGTCAAGACGTCATCAAGTCCTGCCCCTGTACTGAGGCAGAACCAAGTAAACATAGGCCAACCTGGTTTGGATCAAGACCCCATGGTGCCTGCAAATGGCCACTCCTGTGCCCCCGCCTCCCCCAGTGGTGTGGCAGCCCAATCTGGCCAGAGCTAGGGGAGGGGTTTCCAAGGCTGAGGGGGCTGCAGGGCCCACAGCATTGCTGGCGTCTTTCGGGGAGTATATGTTTGGGGCCCATGACCTGGCTGGCTCTGCGGCACAGGGTGTTAGGTTCTGAAGCCTGGGAGAGGGGCAGGCAGGCCAATGGTGGGTGGCAGCAGTGCACTGCTTGGCTGGGGATAGATTTTGGTGGGAGGAGGGGTGGGGCCCCCCTTTAGGCATAGGCTCAGGGCTGTAGTCCCTAAAGCCCCTGCCTTAATCCAGTCCTGAGGCTCTGAGAGGTGCTAGTCCACTCTCTTCTTAAAAAAATCCAAAGAGGATGATTCCACTTCCCCTTTAGAAGTCTAAGCACTTAAGATTGTGCGAGCCACTTAAGGTTCTTGCCCCAATTGCTGGCCCAGCTACTGTTGTATTCACACTCTGAAGAGAATACCTCAGAGACTGATTTATCTGTGTTGTTTTACTCTTGCTGAGTTCCTGAACAGCCCACTTTAGAACCTCCTGTGATTTAACTGTACACATGGAGTCAGGCAGCAATATCGAATTGAAAAGGGAAACCAAAATACAGCCTGGCAACCTGAGTGAAACCACGGCAGCAATGTGTGCTGAGTTTGCAGAGACCCTAACACAATAGCTTTGAAGTGTGGATTGCCTCTTTCATTTCAATGGGTGCTGTGACAACCTGATCCTGCCCTCCCTCTGGGCAGGCACCTGTCTGTTGTACTGTGAACCAAATTGTAGTTCTCTTGTGATTTTAACTCTTGTATATCTTGATAGTGATTGGTCTTTATCCCTAACGCTGGATGTCTCTCTCGTGCACACTGCCCCATGCAGACTCCCTACATGACACCATTCTTGGGCAGCTGAAGTCTGCAGTCCACCTGGCTTAGACCACAAAATAATTTTTTTCATTTCTCCCATCCTCCTGCTATTTATACCCATTTCCCCTTGCCTGGCAGCGGCAGCCCAGACAAACCCTTTAGAAACAATGCCACAGGAAAGCAAGAGATATAAACACTTTACTCTTTATAACACAGCAAGTGTACAAAACTTAGGAAGACAACATCCTTAATACACATCCCCTCAGTTTGATCTCATTGCCTGTGGACTTGGTTCCGGTCAGCATCCTTAAGTGAGGCAGGGTCTCTCATCCACATCCACTTTCCACATGCTTTTTCTGGGGTGTTTTCCCAGCTTCAGATCCTAGCCCTGATTGCTTCTGTGAAAAGAGTTAATCAAAATCAATGGATCTCCTAGCAGAAAACCCATTATTCTGGGATCGTTAGTCCATGTTGACGGCCAGTGATGGCTTTTTCCCACTGAGCACTTTGCAAGGCATCCTGCACTGTAGCATGGGCAGCAGTTCTCAGAATAGACTGAAGCTGTCAGCTTTGCACTTCTTTTCATGAGTCCCATGCTGTCCTAAACCAACACAGAGGTTAAAATGCAAAGCTAAGGTCTCAATGAAGGTGACAATCAAAAAATTGCTAAAGCATTTTGGCATGATTTATCACTGATCCTGTACAACCATAACTCTTCAGTCAAAAAGTTTGTGTCAGTGAATCTCCTGGGTGTTTTGTTTGTTTGTAGGAATGGAGGAGTCAGTTAGTTGCAGCAGCCAGAAACTCGCAGAAATATAGGGCTGAAAGGGACATCCAGATGTCATCAAGTACAACCCTTATGCTAGACCAGCCTGACAGAGTTTTGGCCAACTGGTTCTTAACCCCTTCCAGTGATGGGGATTCCACAACTGTCTTTGGAAACTTATTCCAGAGTTCAGCCACCCTTCTTGTTTGAAAACTTTTTCTAATCTATAACTGAAACCCGTGCTGCATATTAAGCCCCTTTCTTCTTGCCCTGACTTCAACAGACATAGGGAACAGACTTTCCTTATAATAGCCTTTAACAAATGGCACCTCAGTCTTCTTTTCTCCAGGCTAAACAGAACCAGTATCTTAATATGTCAGGTTTTCTAAAGCCTTGATCATTTTTGTTGCTGTCTTGTAGAGTATCTCCAATTTGATCAGATCTTTCCTAAAAGGTGGCTTTAAAAAATACCTCCCAGACTTTAAAAGTGACCTGTCATTCTTCGAGTCTGCTGGTTAGGCTGTTTCCTTATGGGATTCTTCCTCAGCTCCCTTCCTTGTCTCCAGCACATGACTCCGCTTCTCTCTGGGGTGGGATCCAGAAATTTACCACTTGCAGAGAAACTTCTCTGCTAGTAAATCTCAGCTGTTAAGCCTTTCTGTACTGTTCAGTGAGCACTGGGATAAAATCCCCAAGGTTCTCTCTAACTGTGAGTGCCTAGGAGAGTTAGTAATTGCATTCTGTAATCAGCACTATGATCAGTGAAATCAACTCAGCAGTAGAGAAACTAGCATTAAATTCAGAAATGGTCCAGTCCAGATTTCAATGGCAACTGGTCTACTTGATCAAGGTCTACTTGTTCAGTTCTCCAAGCATTGACAGTAGCTCTTAGCATGTGGATAATTTATCTAAGCTTGTCAGGAACAAGCTCCTGAAGGACATGTCATAAGGAGGTATAAATTGCACCTACAGATTTCAAGAAGAAATATAATTATTTTCTAAGCCAGAAGCATTTAGCAATAACTGCCAGTGACGTTAACAGCATAGATCATAGCAGAGTTGGGGGGCGGAGGGGGGCGGTGTCTGACAAGTCTATTTTGAGACATCTTGTCTTCTTCATCAGGATTACATTATCACACTGAGAACTAATTGTCCCACCTTATTGGGATTCTCAGGATAGACTGAGGATTTACTAGGCTATGGCAGTTACTAAGTCCCCTCTCATCCCTAGAATGACTTCTTAAGGACAGAGATGAGGCATAGAAGTGAGGAGTGTGTGTAGAGAAATTCATAGAGCCACTGTTGCTCTAAATCTGATCACAAGAAAGCCAAGGTTAGCATATTACAGGGATATTAGCTCTTCCCACCATGAATCTCTAAATCTCCTGTTCAGGTCTATCCCTGGCAGAAGTGACTCCAGTTTGTTATCACGTGATGGCTGCTTGTTGTCTCATGTGAAATGTATTCAGTGGGCCTCAGACCATCTCCCAGTGGGCAAGTATCTATGTCTAAAATGTATTCACTACAGCCACGGAAATAAATCACATATCTCTTGGTAACTTCATCTCAGTGGCCAACAGCTAATGGTGAAATTCATTCCAGTGTCATTCCCAAGCCATTCCTATCAATGCGACTTTCATTGTGACCTGGATAATCATCTCCTTACGCTTCTTTGAAAACCCGAGCCTAAACCTCCAAAAGCCTTGAGTAGTGCAAAGGCTTTAAGAATATTTGAGGCTGAAGGATCTTGGGCCTGAACTAGCCTGGGGCACCTCGAAGTAGCCTGGGACACTGTCCTGGGGCACTAGAGTTCCAAGTCAGGACTGAGGCAGGTGAGTGGGACAGTGTGTTGGAACTGTCTCTACTTCAGCTTCATCATGAGGTTGATGGGTTACTGGAGGAACTCTGTCCTCATGTGCCCAGCTGTGCAATTGCAGTGTTTGATTAGGGTTTTGTTTTCTTCTTGGCATCGGTTCTTGGCAACTGATACAGTTTTGACACTGATAGGGATGTTCTCAGCTGGTAGAGTCAATCTGTTCTTCCCTGTGTTTTCGCTGATCCTGATTATTATGGAGAGTGGGTATAAGAATACGAAAATCCATAACTGTGATACATCTCCCATGACTGAAGAGAAGCCTGTTCCAAGAAGATCAACTGGTTAGAGCATCAGCTTTTCTGGGTTCAATTCCTCACTCTGGGAGAGGAGTGGGTATCGCTGTTAAAATGTAGGGGTCAGACAGGGGTCAAGGTTCTTGAAGAAGAAGGCACATCAGAGGCTGGTTGTGAGTATATATGTATGTTGTAATCTCTCCTTCCTATGGAGTCCACCTGTTTTCTTTAATTGACAGCGCTTCATTGAAAGGACCATATTTTGAAATATACCCTTATTATAGCCAAATCAACAGAGCCCCTGTCCTGACCGGAGTACTGAATCCTAGAATCATAGAGCTGGAAGGGACTTCAGGAGATCATTTACTCTAACTGCCCATTGAAAACAGGGCCAACCACAACCAAATCACCCCAGCCAGGATTTGTCAAGCTGCACTTTGAAAAACCTCCAAGGATGAATTCACAGATAGATGGGAGTGTGGACAGGCTGCAGCTTGGGTAATGGGGACTGGATGTAAAAACAAACACACATGACTCAAGCCCTGTGGAGAGTGATTTTGGGTGATATTGATGGTTGTGATTTCTAGACACACCTCCAAGCTGATTGGCTAAGGGGAGGGGAGGAACTACCACCGCAAGTCCTGTTTGTGCCCCACATCACATGCTTAAGACCTATATCATGCTCTTTATTGGATTGTTCCTAGCAGTCTTATAATGCTGCCTCTAGACCAACCTGCGCTGAGGGGCAAGAACTGACTTTGACATCAAGGGGTGTTAAAAGATTGTCAGTAGGGGTGAGAAGAAATTTGTCAAGGTGTGTTAAATGTGCATTCCATAACTACATTGGCACTCCACTTGGATCATCACAAAATCCTAAAATAGGTGGACTCATAGATGTCACTGAAAGTCAACAGGATTTGGATGACCACGAATTGTAGCCTGTGTATTTGAACAGCATCACAATCCTGAATAATTATCCCTTTACACTGTGTTTCCCAGTCTGTGTTAAGCTGAGCCCCTCTTCAGAGGAACGAAACTGGTCACAGACTCTGTCCACTGCTCTTTGATCATTCACAGTCATTTTTGTAGGCCTTGATGGTATGGCTAAAATAATGAAAGCTGAGATTGTCAGTCATCCAACTCTCCTTTTGTTTGAATAGGATTTGGGAGCCTAACTCTAACAGGCTTCTTTGAAAATCCATCTTTAATCGTGTAGGAGTCATGTCAACACTCAGACAGTTAGAAAAAGGCAAATATAGTGCCCATCTTAAAAACAGGGGTGAAGGAGGATCCATCATCCAGGGAACTACAAACCAATCAACCTCACCTCAGTCCCTGGAAAATCATAAAGCAGGTCCTAAAGGAATCTCTTTTGAGACATTTAGAAGAGAAGAAAATGATCAGGAACAGTTAGTATAGATTTACCAGGGGCAAGTCATGTCTGACCATCCTGATTGCCTAATCTATGATGAGATGACTTGACATTTCTCTTTGGGGACTCCAAATGACCCCTAAGAATTTTAGATGCTCAAATCCTCTTTCTGCACACGGCCTTATAGAGTCCTTATCAGAGTCATATATGAAGAATTTATTTCCCACACTTAGGGCTTAGATGCTTATTTCTGTAGAAATTGTCAACACCACCAAAAAAGTGGCTGGAATCTATGTCCCCCTCCAAAGAGCCACAGTCTGACTTTGGATTTTAATTGGTATAGAGGGACATCAACACAAACACTACTGTTCCTGAATACAATTTAAGTTAACACTGCACAGTATAGTTGCAGTTATTTCACCAAGGAACAAACAGATATTTCCTTCCCTTTCCTCTTCCCTGTGACTTCTCCTGGAGCAACTTCATCCCTGAAAACACAGCAGACACTCTGAGGATGTGTTCTCAAGGGTCCTTCTAAAGTACATATATTTCAGTTCTCCTTCAATGTCCCCATTGTTCATAATAAAAAGCCAACACCATTTACTTAACTGAACTGGTAGATGAGAGACACTTCACATAGCTATTATAACAGTTCCGAACATTCATTCTTTCACCTATGATTTGAATCTCCTTCCGTGCTCTCTCTGTTTCACCATTTGGAGCACAATTTCACTCTTCTATAGTGTCTGAATGGCAAAGAGAATTCAAACATAAACACTTTATTTATGCTGTTTTTGTTTAGTATGTACAACTAACTTGCAAACAAAAGACATCTAATTCATCTAAGAAGGAAACTAATGAATCCTGATATCAACTGGCACTTTGTATTCTGCAAATTTAGAAACATAAAATAGATCAAAATAAAATTGAGTGAATCTATATTTTACTATCTTTTACTAAAGATTTTAACAAAAATATTCATCATCATCGTCGTCATCGTCGTCTCAGGAGTGAGCATCTATCTGTCTGTCTGTCTCAGGTAGGTAGCTAAGACTTTTCATTATATTATTTTCCGATTTTTCTTTTTGTGTTTTGATTTCTGTCATTATCTATCCACTTTTTGTCTCTCTGTTGGAATATTGAAAAGTTTTCAGTGTTGAGGAGAGCAGAATGTGGTTCATCCGTAAAGTCTTGTATTAACTTGTCATGGCGTTGAGGGGAATGTAGATTTTATATATGCAAACACGAGAAACTAATATTTGTCATTTTGCTAAGCTGAGAACAAATGGATCCCAATATCAAGTGGACTGCTGTACTTTGCATGTGGGAAATCAATTAAAGTGTTAAAGAATGGAATGATTGCATATTTTATTAATTAAAAAGAGCAATTATACCCCTCATCTCTTTCTGTCTCTCGTTCACCAAAATTATTTGCTATGCATCTACATGCATCTCTCTCTGCTTCTTTATCTATCTGTCTGAGTTAGTTGAAATGTGGGGGGTAGGCTCTGGCTCTTCAGCAGAAAGATGTTGTAAACTACAATGCCTTTGATGGGCACATAGATTTCATACTTAAAGATTAAAGAAAAGATAAAAAGTATACTTTGCATGAAATTTGGTAATGTACAGCAGCTAAATAAATTAATATTATAAAGTTTTTCTATTTTACTAGCTTGCAGTAATGATTTGTCTATCCAGTTTGGTGTTTTTTACAGTATCATGCCCTGATTATACTATAATATAATATATACTATATACTATACTATAAGACTTGCAGTACATAAAGACCAAAGTCCTTTATTTTAGTCACTTGAATATGTGCAGCAGGCTCATGGAAGGACAAACTTTCTGCAACACACAGACACTAGCCCTGGCTAAGGGAAAGACTGGTGTCTAAGGCTATGTCTAAACTTGGAAAAGTTAGGTCGACTTTGTTAAGTCAACTTAATAAGGTTGACTTTAAGTTGACTTAAAGTTGACCTTATTAAATTCGATTTAACAAAGTGGAGTAAGTTGACTTAGCTTTAAGTCGACTTAGTCCACTTTGTTAAGTCGAACTAACCAACCTTAAGTCTACTTAATAAAGTCGATTTAAGGGTTACTTCACGTCCACACCATCCTTAAGTTGACTTAAGGGTTAAGTGGACCTAATGAGTGGAAGTTATAAAGTCGACTTAAGCTTTCATTAAGTTGACTTAATGAAAGCCTAGTGTTGATTTGGCTTTATTTAAGTCGACTTAAGCCTCCTTAAGTCGACTTAAATTGCCATGTAGACATAGCCTAAGAGTTAAAGCACATAATGACTCAGCAGCTTCTTATGTCCTTCTACAGATACTCATAAACTTGTGTGGTTACCAGTGAAGAAGGATTCTTGAGTACTAGACGAGGCTCAGAAAACAGAATGGGCACTACTGCTTGATGACTCAGGGGACTTGAATCAGGACTCCTGTCTTCTATTCTTGACTATGAGAATTGAGGCTGGGGAGATTGGGAGTCTGCACTCCAGGGTTCTTTCCTCAGCTTTGGAGAGTGAGTGTAATTCAGTGGATTAGCAGAAAGAGCTCAGAGGCAGGTAGTGTTGTGTAGTGGTTAGAGCAGTGAGTTCTAGGTGTCAGGAGGATTCCTTTGTCTAGTAATGGTGCCCTAACAGTGACATTTCTGGGGTTTAGTAATAGCTCCAGAAGGCAAGCTAGTTTTAGGGTTTAGATCCTGTTGGGGAGACAGGATATCTAGCATCTATGCCTGGTTCTGAGAAAGAAATGGGCTCTTGTGGTAAAAAAGGATTAGTGGGGAAGAAACTCTAATCTCCTGGCTCTACCAGTGACCAAACTGAATGTGCCAAATCTTGTGTCATAATTAGATTTTCCTTGTTTGTAAAGTCATTTCTCTATATTAAATCAGCTATTTGGCAAACTGCAGCGTAGGCCAGACCTTCATTAACATTTCTATGTCATCAGGAGTGTAAAAAATATCTGCTGACACATCTATCCCAACCATGAGTCTGAGGTGTAGACAAGCCCAAAGGGACAAAATGATTAATTATAATACTTCTCATTTACCTGTATATATTTTTCTTTAATTTATTCTAATTATTCCATTTCCCACTGCTTTTGTATACTCTTCAATCTGGTATGTGCATTTTTATTCTTGGCAAAAAGTGGGTATAATTTATGTAAAAGGTGTTATACAAAATAAAATTGATTTCATATTATTCTTGAGTATCTGTCTATTTATGCCATCAAGAAATTACTTGTCCATTTTAACAGTGAGAGTAACTAACCGTTGGCACAACTTGCCAAGTGCAGCACATTCTTCATCACAGACAATTTTTAAATCAAAATGGGATTCTTTTCCCTTAAATGATCTTCTCTGGGAATGATTTTGGAGGGTGGTCTCCAACATGTGCTATAGAGATGGTTAGACAAGTTGGTCAGAATGGTCCTTTCTGGACTAAGGAACCTATGAATCTACAAATATTTCTTGGGCTTCCATCAGCATCACAACTGAGCACCTCACTAGTTCCACCAAGAAGGCAGTGAGGTTTTTCCAATGCACATGGTCCTATTTCTTTACTGGAGGCTTCTGGGGCCCTGGTTTAAGCACAGAATTTCCAGGAGCTGGGAGGGTCTCCTCATATTCACACAGAGAGGGGTCACCCCATAGCGGTATAGCAGAAGAGGCCTTGGGAAAAGAAAGGCCAACAGCAGAGCAGGTGTGATTTCCCTAGCTATATGGGGCATTCTTTCCATGATCCAGGCGGGCCAGAAGGAGAGAAACAAAGCATGAGAAGGACTCTGTAGCATGGTGCTCAAAGAACTCACCTCACAGATCAGGATCCGGTCTTCCTGTTCTAACAATCATTTAATTAGTTATCCATGGTGGAATGGCTTCAACAGAAGAGATTGAAGGAGCCCCGTAGCAGAATATAGACTCATAGACTCACAGGCTGTGTCTACACTTATAAAAGCTAGGTCGAATTAGTTAATTTGAACTAACTAATTTGAACTAATTTTAGTTAGTTCGAATTAACTTAATTCGAGCTAGCATGGCCCCACTAGAATGCTAGTTCGAACTAGCCATGTCCATGCAAGGCACTTGCTTAGTTCAAATTAGTCAGTTGCATGAAGGTCAATCTGCTGATTAGTTCGAACTAAGCTGTTAGTTCAAACTAATATGGCCACACTGTCTTAATTCGAACTAATTATTTCTAATTAAGGGTTAGTTCGAAAGGTATAATCGAATTTATTAGTTCGAATTAAGGAAGCCCTTAATTCGAACTAATGAAAGCCTAGTGTGGCCAAGGCTTAAGTTAGTTTGAATTAAGCTTCCTTAATTCGAACTAACTTTCAAGTGGAGACATAGCCTGTGTTTTGAGAGCTGCAATGGGTGTAGCCTCCTGGTATGGTAAGGCAGGAGTAGGGTCAGGAACTCTGCTACAGGTCCCCTGGTGGGAAAGGGGAGCCTGGAACCAAGAGTAGCTCCCTCCATTCCCCCCAGCAGAGTCCTCTGCTGATGGTGGGGAACCCAGAACTTGGTTCGGGCCACCAACAGGGTCCCCCAGTGGCAGGGGGGCCCCGGAGCCAGGATACAGGCCACGGCTGTACACAGAGTAACCCGGTGGCAGCACAGAGCCACAAGAAAGTAGCGAAAGAACCGTATGCATCTCCAGAGCCGCAGGTTGTTGGCCCCTGGTTTGGCATGATTTGTTCTTGATAGCTACATGCTGTCTATTCCTTATAAATGCCACTTTACTTTGTAAGAACAACGAGAGTCCTGTGGCACCTTATAGACTAACAGATTTTCTTCGGCATAAGCTTTCATGGGCTAGTACCCACTTCGTCAGATGCACGGGTTATAGCCACGAAAGCTTATGCCGAAGAAAATCTGTTAGTCTATAAAGTGGATTATTAGAGGAAAGGAGAAACTTCCTCTGAATATTTTCAAAAGTAATAAAAAGGGATAGAACGCCAGGTTGGGTAAATCAGTGTTGAATCTGATGGATCAGATTCATATCTGGTGTAAATGCAACCACCATGATTAATATCAGCTAAGGATTTGTCTTGATTTGTGAGCTTGCTGTGTTTTCTGCTGTACATTAATCTAGCAGAACCTCTCTGTATATTTGTGTTTCTACATGTATGTTTATTTGAGCCTCTGCATGGCGATTGTGATTGAGTGGGATTTTTTTTCTCTGTGTATGGAAGTGTTTGCATGAGAATGTGGATGTTTTGTACCTTTCACTTTGTAGGTTTGTGCGAGTATATTTATGTATTTTGTGTGTGCATGTGTACAGATACTAAATTCAGTTTTCAAATGTATCTTGATAATTTGTCTCAGTGTAAATGAAAATTTCAATTAAACTTAAACAGAATTTTGTGAAGAGACCAGTGGCACCAGAAACAAAAATAACAGTCCACGGATTGTAAACAGCTAAAATACACCCATTCTCAGCTCAAGCACAATCTTTTATATAACCTACCCAAGAGATACTGCACCTACAATGATAATACTGATAATCACACAATAATCTACAAACACACAAGCCCTTCTCAGACACACATGATCAGAATGCAGAGCAACACCATTTACTTATTTGAATTGGTCAATGAGAGACATTTTGCATATTGCTGTAGCAATTTTAATTGTTCTGTATGTTAATTCTTTCAATGATGATTTGAATTGCCTTTCCCTCTTTCTTTCACCATTTGTCTTTCTAGTGCATTGCATGAAACTTTCTGATTCTATAGCATCTGTAGGGCACAGAAATTTCAGACAAACATTTTATTTATTTATGTTGTGCTTTTGGTTTTGAATGTATAACTAACTTGTAAAGGGAGACAATATAATCTTTCTGATTTAGGTAGAGAAAACTAATGGATCCAGATAGTTGTACTCGGGCACTTTGTATGCTGAAAATCTGGAAATATAAAGTAAATCAGAATAAAATGTAGTGTAATTCTGTATTTCAGTGTTATCATTTACTAATGCTTTTAATAAAAGCATTTATAATCATCAATCATCAATCATCATCATCATCATCATCATCAGCAGCAGCAGCAGCAGCATCTATTTCTCAGCACTGAATATCTATCTATCTAGATTTTTTCCCCCTTCTGTCTTACTTAGTTATCTGTAGCCTGATACAATGCCCACTAAATCCTAAGTAAGGTTCCTATTGAGTTGGACCAAGGCAGTGAAGAGCAGTGTGTCTTAGTGGGAAGGACCCCGAGCCTGCTGTATGAACTTGGCTATGTCATATCGCCTCTTTGTGTCTTAGTTTCCCCACTTGCATAATGGGAATAATGTTTCCTACATCTTTTAATGCTACTTTGTGAAGATGGTTGAAGACACTGTAAAAGTGCCAGTTATTAATATACAATTTCCACTACCATAGTATTTGAATGTCTCATTTCCTATAATGAAATTATCCCCAAATCATCTCTGAGGTACATTAGTAGTTTCAAATTGAATGTTTACATATCATATAACAAGATTACTCTCAATTTTATATAACACTTCTTTTAACATTCTCTTCCAATGACAGGGACATAACTGAATGTTGAAAGATGGAGAGGGGAAATCAAACTTCATTGAAGGAGTTCATCATTTTGGGATTTTCCAGCCTCCAGGCGGTGCGGTTTTCACTCTTCTGTGGGTTTTTATTCACTTACCTCTTCACTCTACTTGGGAACACTTTCATCATCATCACTGCCTTGTTGGATCAGCGACTCCACATTCCTATGTATTTCTTCCTTGGGAACTTGTCCTTTCTGGACATCTGTTACACCACCACCACCATTCCCCAGATGCTGGTTCATCTCCTTTCAGAGAGAAGTAATATTTCCTACATTGGCTGTGTGCTGCAACTTTACTTCTTCTTCTCCTTTGTGGGCACAGAGTGCCTCCTGCTGGCTGTGATGGCCTTTGACCGCTCAGTTGCCATTTGTAACCCACTGCGTTACAAGCTGATCATTAACAAAAGTGTTTGCTTCCAGCTGGCAGCTCTCTCCTGGGTAAGTGGCTTCCTTAACTCTGCAATACACACAGTCTTCACCTTCCAGTTACCCTTTTGTGGGGACAACCGTATTGATTACTTCTACTGTGATATCCCACCACTGCTTGAACTGTCATGTGGGGACACCTCTGTTAACAAACTCCTGCTGCTTGCCATTGGCCTTTTCATAGCATGGATGCCCTTTGCCTGCATCCTTCTGTCCTACGCTTACATCATCTCGACCATCCTGAAGATGCCTTCTTCCCTGGGGAGGAGGAAAGCATTCTCTACTTGTTCGTCCCACTTGATTGTGGTTCTTCTGTATTATGGCAGCTCTATCTTCTCCTACCTGAGACCCAGTTCAAGTTACTCACTGGGTAGTGCCAGATTGATCTCAGTTCTATATAGCATCTTAACACCAATGTTAAACCCTATTATTTATGCCTTGCGGAACAAGGATGTGAAAGAAGCCTTGAAAAACATGATACATAGGATATGAATACATTTTATTCTCTTCCCTTGTCTCTTCTTCTGGTGCTGCTTCTTCGCTTTCTTCTTCTTTCTTTTAATCAAATCTTTATCATGAGCATCATCCGCTTTCTTGGCTTGTCTTTTACTGATGCTGTTGTTTCTTTTCATTATCATTATAATTTTTTTACCCATTTTCATTGCCTTCTTCATTGAAATAGTTGCAAATAACTTACAACAAAAACACACAAACAACAATTATTCTATTCTTACTCATTTGGAAGCATGATACTATATCTAGGGTTTATATTTTTCATTAGTTACTCTCTTTTCTGTACAGAAGCATGGTAAGTTTCAGGGAATGTAGAGTGCATTGCACAGGACACACAAAGACATTCTAGCTAAGCTTGCGAGGATTGGATTTTTATTAGTAAATGCCTGTAAAAACAGATTTCACCATACACACATAAGCCAAAAATATATTTTTATGGATAATAATCTAAGTTTACAGATAGGCAAAGTCAGAAAAATACTGGTTGATAACTTATCTAAGTGTGATTTAAGGATATTTACTTTGTATGCTTTGACAAGTGATGTTGAAAATTTGTGTTTTAACTCATAAAACTTTATATTTTTAAATCAATATCTGTTGTCAATAAATTATTTTCTTTTGACTACTCCTGCAGTCTAATCCTACCCTAATTTCCTGCAACTGTGAACATTTAAATAGATAAAAAATAGAAAAAAAAGTGATAGAATGGACTTGTCTGTCCATATTGGCCTTTCACTGCAGAAATTTGAAAAGTTCATAATTCAGCCATTGGCCCTTGTAATGTCTTCCTTTGCTGGATTAAACGACCCTTCCACACTCAGTATTCTCTCCCCATGAAGGTATTTATACACTTCAGTCAAGTAACTTCGTGATCTTCATTTCAAAAAGTGAAAGTCATTGAACTGCTTAATTCTCTTACTTTTTCTTTTCCAGTCCTCACATCTTTTCAAGGGACACAGCTCTCCATCCCTTTCAATTTTTTCTAGATCCCATTTGAAAGTGGACATGAAAACTGGATGCAGTTTTCTAGTACTGGTCTCACTACTATTGTGCATAAAAGTATCAGTTCATTACTTCTTTTCTCTTCTCCCCTCATTCTACATCCAAGCAACTCATTAACTCGTTTAGCCACATCACCATACTTGGTCCTCATGTTGAGTGGTTTGTTCACGACCTTCTCCACCGCAATCCTTTTCAGAATCTTGCCCTTGCAGAATATAGTCTTCTATCCTATTAGGGTAGTCAGCACTCTTTGGCTATGTCTACACTTGAAAAGTTAAGTCGACTTAAAGTGGACCTTAAGTCGACTTAACAAAAGTTAACAACTTTAATGTTTTAAGTCAATTTAATAAACTCCGCCAAGGCACTAATCCCCATCTCCACTGGCTTAATTTGACTTAATAAAGTCGACTTAAGCACTAGTTCGAATTAAAACCAGATGTTATTAATTCAAACTAACTTTTCTTTGGCTCGATTTAAGGAGCAGCTTAAGTCGACTTAAGGAAAGCCCAGTGTAGACGCGGAGTAAGTTAAGTCGACTTAAGCCTCCTTAAATCAACTTAATTGGTAAGTGTAGATGCACTCTGAATTCCTATTTGTAGATGAGTCTATGGCCAGAAACTTAGGAAGACAATATGTTTTTTTTTCCAGGTGAGATCTGTACAGGAATGAAAATTGAAGGCCCTGTTCTGCAGAGGGTGGGATTACATGGCCTCCCGAGGTCTCTTCCAACCTTAGAATTCTGGAACAGCCCTGTTACAAAGAGATAAGTAGGCAATGATATAGAGGAAAAGAGTATCAAAGGGCAGGCACTGGAAAGGAGAGACTGGGGAAGGGGAAAGTAGGTAACTGCCAGATGAATGGACGGAGGATGTGTGAATCCAGAGGCACAGTTCTGAAGTGTAGGGACCTACAGAGAAAGTGACTCTCATTATCATGAAGAGAAAGAAATAGAGGAATGGATAGGGAACCCTGACTGGAAAGGGGTGAAAGCTGACATGAAAGAAGATTCTTCCACTGACAATAGCCAGATTGAGTGATGGGACAGGAAAGGAAGCTGGTGCAAAATACACTGGTGAGAAAGTTGAAGTGATAGATGGGGAGATCCTTGGTTGGTGTAAACTAATATTACTTCATTGAAATAATTTACAATGGGCAAGAATCTGACCCAGAGAGAAACAGTGTCTTTCATGGCCAAAGGGGCTGAGGGGAATTAGGTACCAAAGGCTAAATTTGTAAAAGGGCTTAGGCATCAAATTGCCACTTTAGGTGCCTAAATCCCATAATTAAACCCCAATGAGATTCATAAAGTCCCTCTCAGATGCACTTGAACTCTGTAGATTCCTAAACTCACTCTGCATCTATATTTTGGATGAGAATATTCCCTCAGCACCTATATTTCTGCCTCTGAACATGTTCATTGCAATCGCTGGCCAGGTGTCCACCTGCCTGAGCCCCAGAATGATGTATGATCCAGGGAAGACCAGGGTTTCTCTGGCTAACTTGTCTACTAGATCAGGCCCCTATGAGGAATCCCTGTGATTTTCTGGGCACCTAAAAACAAGGTGGGAGGATGCTAAGCATCTTCATATCTCCTTTGTGAATCTAATACCTTGTTCTTAGGGCTGGTAGCAGACAGAGTGTCTAGGGCTATGTCTACACTTGTAAAGTTAAGTCAACTTTGTTAAGTCAACTTAGCAAGGTCAACTTTAAGTCGACTTAAAGTCGACCTTGTTAAGTCAACTTAACAGAGTGGCTACACTTTAAGTTGACTTAAGTCGACCTTGTTAAGTCAATTTAACAGTAGACAGACATCCACACTGACTTTAAGTTGACTTAATAAAGTCGACTTAGTGCTATTCCCCGTCCACACTGGCTTGAAGTCGACTTAAGAAGTCGACTTAAGGCTTAAGTCGACCTTCAGAGGTGGTGTTAAGTTGACTTAAGCTGTTATTAAGTCGACTTAAGGAAGCGCTTAAGTCGACTTATTAAAAGCCCAGTGTGGACGTGGCTTTGTGTAGGTTGACTTAAGCATCCTTAAGTTGACTTAATGAAAGCCCAGTGTGGACATGGAGTAATTTAGGTCAACTTAAGCATCCTCCAGAAGCTGCAGTTCTTGCTTTTTCCTTATCGGGCTTGACCATCTACCTGTTAACCATGTCTGGACATAATGTCATCATCACAATAGTACATATCCACCTTGCCTCCACCCCTCCTCCACCCCTCCCCCATGTACTTCTTTTTCAGAACCTTCTCTTTCCTGGAGATCTGGTACACCTCCATCATCATCCCCACGATGCTAGAGATCTTCCTGGCCAAGAACAAGTCCATCTCTTACACTGACTGCATCACCCAGCTGTACTTCTTCATCTCCTGGGGAATTGCTGAGTGCTTCATCTTTGCTATCATGGCCTGTGATCCCTTCTTAGCCATTTGCAACCCTCTGCTGTACCTGATCCTCATGAATAACAGGATTTGTCTTCTCCTGGCCATATGCTCATAGACTTTAAGGTCAGAAGGGACCAGTACGATCATCTAGTCTTAGTCTGACCTCCTGCAAAATGCAGGCCTCAAGACCTCACCCACCCACTCCAGCAATAGGCCACCAACATATGACTGAGTTATTTACCTCCTTAAATCATGATTTAAGGACTTTAAGATACACAGAATTCACCGGTAGGTGAACCACGCCCTGTGCTACAGAGGAAGACGAAAAACCCCCAGAGCCCAGGCGAATCAGCCCTGAGGGAAAATTCCTTCCCGACCCCAAATATGGTGATCAGTTAAACCCTGAGCACGTGGGCAAGTCTGAACAGCCAGTTACCCAAGAAACAATTCCCTGTAATAATTCAGAACCCACACCATGTACTCTCCCCTGTTAGGCCACTTGTATATCCACCACATAGCCAAATATCAGTCAATTTCCAAAATAGGTTAATCATACCATCCCCTCCATAAATTTATCAAGCTCAGTTTTGAAAGCTCTTGGATATGGTCCTTCCTTATCAATGTTCTACCTCTGGTCTCACCTGTCTGAAAGCAGTAAGCACACATTTGGCACAGAAGACAGAATTGCTGCCTCCATGTGTCACAGACCCTGGTTCTCTTCAGCCTTTGGAGCGCTGTGGAGTGAGTGCTCATATAAATAAAAAGTTCTTGGGAAAAAAAATCAGTTTGGAAATGATGAAACATTTCAATGGGGGCATTTTTAATTGGAACAGAAGTTTCATTGGTCCTGACTATTTTGGTTCCCTTTGTTGAACTAGCTTTGTGTGATTTGAGTCAATTCAGCATTAACCTACATTTCCTTGTGGCCATGCATAGCCTCATGGGAGTTGTAGTTTGGGTTCCTGAGGCTCTCATTCACTCTAAGTTTATGTCTATACTGCAACTACACACCCACAGCTGGTCCCACATTATTTAGGGCTCAGGCTACAAGAACCCACAAAGTCTATAAAGCCAAATCAGCTAGCATGGGCCAGACACAGGAATTTGTATTTTATTTTATTTTATTTTATTTTATTTTATGTTGTATAGACAACTGCTTGTAGCTTAGACTCTCTGGCCTCACTACATTTCACATGATGCATTTGCAGTTACTTGACGCCAATGGAGCATTATGGTGGGCTGTGAAACAAAGAACACTGTTAGCACTTGTGAGGAGAATAATGATGCAGATATGGACTAGGATTTTCAAAGGAATCTATGGGAGTTAGACACCCAAATACCCTGGAAAATCAAATGGGAATTTAGATACTAATTTCCCAATGTTCATTTGAAAAGGAGTGCCTTAGTCAAAGAATCATAAGTGTTAACATGTCCTTGTAGCTCTCCAACATTAAATGATGTTAAACACCATTCATTGTTTGGTAATATAGAAAACAGAGACTATTTGGTATCATGGTGAACATGTCATCAAATAAAGTTTAAAATTTTTCTTAATGAGAAAGAAAAAACATTAAAGGATCTGAAATGTGAAGCATTAAGTACAGCTTTAATTCCGACAACATCCTTTCTTCCCTTTAAGAGGAAAAATTTCTTACATGGTATTCATACCATTCATGGCATGGTTTCTTACAGTTTCTTACATGGTATTCAAATTGGTAATAACTGCCCTTCTTGAGAGAGAAGAAGAAGAAGTTACCTGACATGGGCTGAAGTTAAGTTCCAAAGGGGTAGCCATGTTAGTCTATTGCAGAGAAACAAACAGAATCCTGTGGTACTTTTAAAGGCCATCAGATTTATTTATCGCATGAGCTTTCATGGGAGAAAGTCCCACTTCGTCAGACTCTTTGAAGATGGGAAACTTACAGAATGGGAGGAAATTAAATGCAGAGAACTGTATGACACAGGATCAGGTCAGGCTGGAACAGCAAATCAAAATAGATGTTAGGATTCAAACCCTGGGGAACAGCATACAGAGGAAGGTGAGGTCAAATCACCTGTTGTAATGAGAAAAAAATCCGTAGTCCCTGTTTAACCCCAAGGCTGAAGTTGTCGTTGTTGTAAAAGTCCTTTCATGGGTCCCAGAAAAGCAAACAAGACAAGTACACACAAAAAGAGAAAGAAAAGAACAAAGATAGGAAATGCATCTTTTCTCTCTGGCGCTGACTCTCACTTGCAATCTTGCTGTTGGAAAAACACAGTACCAACACATGGTTTTACTAGCCAGCAAATGTGGCAAACTTGAGTGAGCATCCGGCTGCTCTGAGCATTGGAGAAGGAAGCCAGGAGAGCCAGCGGCAGCTTCTGGGTCTCGGGGAGAACCAGCCCTGAGTGGGACTGGCTCTCCTCAGGACGAGCTGCAAGTGGCTTCCAAGGGAGAAGGGAGCCCCTGGGGCTCTCCAGCCAGGGTTCCGGGGGAATTCCCTCTGGCTGGAGCCCTGGCTGGGGAGTCCTTCTCCTCAGGAGTGTGGCTCCTCTTGCAGGGAAGCCGCGGGTCTGGGTAGAAGGAAGCAGGGGCTCCCCAGGGGACAAGAGCGCCACGGTGGCTCCCTTCTGCCAGGGAGCCGTGTGAGGCTCCCCTCCCCTCCTTTTAGACCAAGTCTACTAAGGGCATCCACACTGGCTTAAGTCGACTGAAGAAGTCGACTTAAGCTCTAGTTCGAATCAAAATGAGGTGTTATTAATTCGAACTAGTTTTTCCTTAATTCGAGTTAACGAGCAACTTAAGTCGAATTAAGGAAAGGCCAGTGTAGACATGGAGTAAATTAAGTTGACTTAAGCCTCCTTAAGTCTACTTAATTTTTAAGTGTAGATGCATCCTTGGAGAGGAGGGTAACAGAATCTTACATCTATGGTGGTGTCTGACATTTTGCTAGAGTTGATGAAGGGGGTAGTGTCATCTGGTTAAATCTCTTTGACCTAATCTGGTCAGGACATCTCTCAGGATCAGACTGAAGGAGGTCCAGGATCCCAGGAGAGGTTGATGGTGACAGCCAGATATTAAAACTTACTCCTTTCCCTTCTTCAGTAAGGCACAGTAGACAGCTTTTCCCTTAATGAGCCTTCTTGTAAGGGAGTGATGGGCAGAATAGCCAAACTCCTACATTATCATGTCCACCAGTTAGGCATATTTTCAGAAATACCAATTCTAGTTCATTGATTGTTGTTCCCCCTCTTCTTTATTTGTCAGGCATGATCTTAACACAGGCCTTGAAATATACTGGGAAGACTTTTGGTTTGGACTCATTCAGTTTTTCTGTTTCCCTTTTCCTATCAACGTCTATTTTTATAGGTCATTTTGATACTTTTTGAGCTTTCACTGCCTTACAATAGTTAAGCTCTGAATCAGGATAATATTTTGAGACTAGTTACTAAAAGTTTACATAGACAAGTGCATAAAAGAGTGGGTGGAAAACGCTATCATTAGTCCCATGGATCCCATGTGAGTGGAATAATAGAGTATTAACCCTGATTTTCTGAAGATTTGTAGAAAATATCGATCCCAAGTCATATTAATATTATAGAACAATGAAGAGCATGTGGCTAGCTCCCATTAATTAATACTTGGAATTTTTTAAAAGGATTGTAGACCATTTAGGCATAGAGATCTCATTGCTTTACAGTGGGAATCAGAGGCTAATTCCCATACTCTTCACTGAGAATCTCATTACTAGCTAATTTAATATTCATGGGGTTGCTCACTTATAGTAGCCAAATAGTTTTGAGACTGTAAGTATAAGTGACTCAGGGCTTGGCTATACTGAGAGTGGGATTGTAATTCAATTTTAGGCTGTCAAATTACAGAAGGTGAAGGCACCTGATCATAGCACATTGCTTGTTTGGGGTCTCCTGTCTCCACCAGGGCCATCCCTGCACTGCAGCCCCCCACACAGCCACACTCTTCCCTGCTCAACGCTGCTCTCTTGGCCGGCCTCTCCCATGTGGCCAGGGCCAGCCCTCACCGGCAGCAGCGGCCTCAGGTCCCCGGCTGGGGCACCGGCCGCAGCAGCCTGGGGTCCTGGCTGCGGCCGGCTCCCCCCACTGGCGGCCCCTGTTTCCAAGGCCGGGGACGGAGCCAGCTTCCTGCCGGCGGCCTCAGACTCCCTGCCTGGGCTGGCTCCCTGTGGGGGGGGGGGGCGTGTGTGGAGTGGCCCGCCTCCCCTCCAGCATGGGGGGGCGGGGCCCCACCTAGGCCAGTTGGCCCTGGGCCCCGCTCCCCTCACGGGACAGCACTGGTCTCCATTGCTCACATTACTTCCTGAAAGGCATTGTACTGTGGGTAGTAGGAACAAGGGCTTGTGGGGAGACAGTCATGCTCTGCTCATGCCCCTTCCCCTCTTCTCTAAAAGAAAAAAGGCAGGAAAAGTTTTCCTTGCTGTTTCTCCGCTGCAGGCACAAAAGAGAGGCATAGTTCTGCGTGCAGAGAAGGAAATTAAGTGAAAACTCTCCAAGGCTGGAGGGAGGAAAGGAGCTATATTGATAAAGAGTGACACACACTGGAAACAATGGAAAAGCTGCTTTCTGGCAACATGGACCTAAATTTGAATTGTAGATTTCAACCTCAGTGCTACACCACTTGCAGGAGTGATGTTAGCAAGTCAAATTACAGCTCCCCCCTCCTTTTTTTTTTTTTAATTTACTGCTCTGACAGTGGAGAGACAGGCTGCAGAAAGTTGAGGTAAGCAACATTATGCCAAACTTCACTGTCAATGTAGACCAGGACTCACAAGGTGAATCAAGAAATGTAGAGAAGAGCGAGCAATTGAACTCAAATCCCTTAGGTCACAAGCCAAAAGACCATCCTTTTGCTATAGGCAAAAATGCATAGAAATCAATTAAAGTAATTAAAGATACACACATTTTCCGTTTATAGATGTAGGGCCACAACATAAAGCAGTCATTTGACAACATTTGTTCTCTCAGTCTTTCTAATACACCCAATGAATAACATTGAAACTACTTGAGGAACTTGAATTTTCTTAGCATTTTCCCCAGAGCCGATTTTACTTCTTTGTTTTTCAGGCTGTAGATGATGGGGTTTAACATGGGGGTCAAGATGCTGTACTGGATGGAGAGTAATCTGTCTGGCAGTGACACAGACACTACGTTTGGTTTCATGTACAGAAAAAAACCTGTCAGGTATAATAAACTCACCACAATTAGGTGGGAGCTGCAGGTGGAGAAAGCTTTCTGCCTGCCCATTGCTGACTGTATCTTCAGGATGGTGGAAATGATGTGGATGTAGGAGACCAGAGTGAGGAGGAAAGAACTCAATCCAAACACTACAAGGGTTGTGAAAAGCACCACGTTATTAAGCGTGGTCTCAGTGCAGGAAAGTTGTAATAGAGGAGGAAGCTCACAGCTAAAATGACTGATTACATTGGACCCACAGAAATGTAGGTTCAAGACAGGAACAGTATTTATCAAGGCATGCAACAAACCCAGTGCCCATATACTGAACACTACCTGGACACAGACATGTTTATTTATGATCCCCATGTAATGCAATGGATGACAAATGGCTGCATATCGGTCATAAGCCATGGCTGAGAGAGTGAAAATTTCAACTCCGACAAACAGAGTAAAAAAGAAAATCTGAGCAATGCAGCCATTGAAGGAAATTTTCTTCTGCTCCGCTAGGAAGTTTTCCAGCATCTTAGGCACCGTAACAGAGGAATAGCAGATATCAACAAAGGATAAATGGGACAAGAAGTAGTACATGGAGGTGTGAAGCTGAGGATCAGCTTGAATCACCACCATGATTACCATATTACCTACAAATGTGATTAGATAAATGACTAAAAATACCAGAAAGAGTAACGTCTGGAGCTGTGAATCATCAGACAGTCCCAAGAGAATGAAGTTGGCCACCATGGTTTGATTGTCCTTTGGCATTACTCCAGGAAATCTGCAAGAACAGAAACAATATGTTTAAATGAAATGGTGAGTTAAGCACATGATCACTTGTGATAAATATATAGAGAAAGAAAGAGGATGATTTAGTTTGGTTTCATCCTGCCCTGAGCTGGAGGTTGCACTAGATGACCTCATAAAGTCCCTCCCAACCTTAATCTTCTATGAGGCAATCTAAGTAATAGGATCATTCTAAAATCACCTTTACTCAATCACTAACTCTCTATAATCACTTATCTTTGCTGTTTGGTCCGAATTGCTCAAGATTTTACTTTTAATATTTCTGTCACTGTTCTTTCTTCCTTTTTGCTGGGAACTCCCCTTCTGAGAGGGATGGCAGTGAGTCTGACTTCTCTTTCTTTCGCTCTCTCCTGAAAGCACCTTTTCCTCCCACACCATGTAGACCTTGTTCCACATTTATTAACTTGGGTGCAGAGTATTGCATAGCTCTGGATCTACAGACTTAAGCTTAACTCTTCACTTTCCAGCCTCTTGTAAACACCCTTCCAACAATAAAATGGCAAAGAAAATAGTTAGAGAGCCTCAAGGAACATAAATTTGTTACAAAAAATATTCTTCCTGTTATAGTCCCTGAAATTACTTCCCTTTATATCCATCAGTGTTTGATACCATCTCCAATTCTGCTTTCCTTTTGACCAGAAAAAAATAAAAGAAGTTTTAATTGGAAGTAACTCCACTGGCATTAAAGAACCTGATTCTCCTCCTATCATGGTGTAAATGAGTAATAACTCTATTGATATTGTCATTCACCCCAGTCTAAATCAGGACTAACTCCACTAGATTCAATGGGGCTGATTCTTCCCTTGCTGCAGGTCTACCACTGTAAAACTTTTGTAAGTGAGGGAAGTCAAGCCCAAAGGTTTCTGGCTGCTTAATAATTTGAACAGGGCTACAAGCTCTCCAATGGATCTGATGGAAGGAGAGAAAGAAAGAGGCTTAATATTGAAATGCCTTGCCATTCAATGAAGGCTTAAGATATTTGTGAGAAGCATCAAGGTATTTAAAACCAAATAAAGAAAAATCTCATTGAATAAGTGTATAAGTAGAAAAGACAGTAATGATAAAATAATACACAGAACTATAAAAAATTATCTCTAGGGTCTCTAATGAAATTTATTAATTTTAATTAACTAGTTTCTTTGTTTTAAATTTTCATATTCCCATATATCTGCAATTTCAGGATCAGGGTTATTTTAACACACGAATCTGCAGTAAATAATACTGCTAAACTCACCCAAGGATTGTATGAGGATGAAAGAAAACAGGTTATGTCTGTTCTGTTCTTTGGAGTTCTGGTGGCACAGATGAGAGATTATCTAATCTAATCTAATCTAATCTAATCTAATCTAATCTATCTATTTCTTCCACTAGGTAAGGAAACTGCCTATATTTTATGTTCAACAGACAAATTTCTTTAGGCATAGGAGGCATTTGGTAGAAATGGATCTAAATTATATAAAGCCCTTCAATTTCTTTCCTTGTCTGAGAACAAAGACACAGACTTTACCTGTCTTCAAATTTCTAATGAATTCCAGGAGGCGGCTGTTTACCTTTGAGACCTGATCCCTGAAGTCTGTTTACATCACATTAGTTTGCCGTCACATAAAGTTCATAAGTTCTATGTTTAGTATGGTCTGCAAGTGTGAGTCAATGGGTATGATGGCTGGGGATGGTCTGCTAAAATTTCAAAGGAAATAGAGCTGGTTTTCAGTCCACAAAGGATGATTATCCACTGGGTACCATAGAGTTGCCCCAAGTTTGCAGAAAGGGAAATTCATAGATGCTCACTCCTCTATCATCATCATTTTACTTCCACAAATATCTGGTTGGGCTGGTAAATGTAATTCTGACTCCAATAGAAAGTACAAATTAATGGAAAATATAGGGGAATGATAGTCATGTGTTTTTATTGAAAGGATACATCTCAGATGATTATCACTCCACTGCCCAAATTTCTGACCTCTGACCCTCTCCATTTCCTCTAAAGGGAGTATTTTATTTTTTAGTAGAACCAAATTTATTTGTTTCTACTGAAAATTTCCCTAATAACTAACCCCCCCCCCCCCTCTCATAGTCTCTGTCTAGGAAATAAACCTACTACAAGTATTTGAAAGTGCTATGCATGATTGTATGGAATTGGCTTAGAAGTGTAAGAAAAAAATCATCATTATTTACAATAAAGCTCTTCAGAGATCAGATGAGTGACTGAAATAAACTAGGTAACACTTTCATTCTCAGAATCCTGAACATCAAGGAAGCTCAGGGTTACAGCAATGCAATCCTTTGTTACAGAAGCTGTTTGTAGATCTGATGATGTTTACTTCTCACACTAAGTATCAGTTGTGTATGTGGTTAATATTGGACTTCTTTGGTGAAATCTAAAGGAGCGTCTCTTTTAGGAGCAATTAAGTTGTTGTGACTTACACGCTAAATAAATCTTTTAATTATGTGTTTGAGATAACAAAATGGGCTGAATTGTTTTGTTTGGTTTTGTTTTTCTTGGATTTGTTTTACTTATGAGAAAGGAAGGCATCGCAATTGGCTTTTTTCACCAACAAGTCAGGCAGTTGCTAAGTGAAGACAATGGCTGTGTTTAGTTGTCCAGTTGCTTTTTTCTTCTCCCAGCAGTCCAAACTCTGTAATATTTAAAACTCTGTAAATCAAAGTAACTAAACTGATGTTAATGTGGAATTTTAGATTTACACTGGTGTAAATGAAAGCAGATTTTTGCCCAACTGACAATAACATACTTTAAAATTGTATAGGTGAAAATAGAATATGTTTAAACAAAGATCTGTGACCAGCTCAAGTGACTACTATAGCCACTAAGCTATGGCACATTCTGATATGGATTTTCCTCAAAGTATCCTGTTGAAGCTCTTCTACTGTGTATCAATAATTCAATATACATTGGAGCACAGGGACTGGGTCCTGAGTCTTATACACACTGGAGGACAGCTTAAATGATCATGATGGTTCCTTCTTACCTTAAAGTCTAGGAATCATAAAATCAAGAAGATTCGTGTTGGAAGGGACCTAAGAAGATCTTCTAGTCAAGTACCCTGGTCAAAGCAGCACCAAACCCAACTAAACCATCCCAGCCAGCGCTTTGTCAAGCCAGGCCTTAAAAAACTCTAAGGATGGAGATTCCACCACTTTCCTAGGTAACCAATTTCACTGCTTCGCCACCTTTCTAATGAAAAAACTTTTTCCTACTAGCCAACCTAGACCTCCTGCACTTCAACTTGAGACCATTGCTCCTAGTTCTGTCATTTACCACCACTGAGAACAGTCTACATCCATCCTCCCTGGAATGCCACTTCAGATAGCTGAAGACGTCTAGTAAATCCTCCCTCACTCCACTCTTCTGCAGATTAAACAAGCCCATTTTCCTCAGCCTCTCGTCAAGTCATGTGCCCTAGCCTCCTAAGCATTTTTATTGCCCTCCAATGGACTTTCTCCAGTTTGTCCACATAATTCCTGTAGTGGGGATCCCAAAACTGGACACAGGACTCCAAATGTGGCCTCACCAGTGCTGAATAGAGGGAAATAATCACTTCCTTCTCTCTGCTGGCAGTGGTCCTACCAATGCAGCCCAATATGCCATTAACCTTCTTGACAATAAGAGCACACTGTTGACTCATATCCAGTTTCTTGTTCACTGGAACCTCTAGGTCCTTTTTTTCCCCAAACTCCTGCCCAGCCAGTCAGTCACCAGTCTGCAGCAGTGCATTGGATTCTTTCACCCTAAGTACAGGACTCTGCACTTGTCCTTGTTCAGTCCAATCTTCCAATTTGTCTAGGTCACTCTGTATCCTATCTCTACTCTCCAGCACATTTACCTCCCCAACTCCCCACATTTAGTGTCTCCTGGAAACTGTCTGACAGTTCAATTTACACCATTCCTCCAGATCATCAATGAAGATGTTGAGCAAAAACCAACCCCAGGACTGACCCCTGGGATACTCCAGTTGATACTGGCTGCCAAGTAGACATGAAGCCATTGATCACTACCACTGAGCCTGATGATCTAGCCAGCTTTCTATCCACCTTATGGTCCATTCATCCACCCCATACATCTTCGACTTGCAGCAGAACTGTTATGTGAGTCCATAACAAAAGCTTTCTTTAAGTCCAGGTATATTATATCCATTGCATTCCCCATATTCACAGACCCAGTCATCTCATCATAGAAGGCAATCAGGTTACTTAAGTATGACTTGCCCTTGGTGAATCCATGCTGACTGTTCCTGATGATCTTCCTCTCCTCCAAGTGCTTCAGAGTGGATTTTGTGAAGACCTGCTCCAAGATTTTTCTAGGGACTAAGATGAGGCTGACTGGTCTGTAGTTCCCCATATCCTCCTTTTTCGAAAATGATAACTATGTTTGTATTTTTCCTATCATCTAGGACCTAAGTCGATCACCAGAAGTTTTCAAAGATGATGACAAAAGACTCCGCAATCACAACTGCTAACTCCCTCGGCATCCTTGTATGCAATGCAGCCAGCCCCATCAACTTGTGCTTGTCTAACTTTTCTAAATAGTCCTGAAACTTTTCTTTCAACATTGAGGGCTACTTACTTCCTCCCTATTTTGTGATGCCCAGTGCAGTAGTCTGGGAACTGACCTTTTCTTTAATGACAAAGAAAAAAAAAAGACCTTGAGTATTTCAGCTTTTTCCATATCATTTCTCAGTAGCTTGCTTCCTCCCATTCTTTTTGTTGCTAATATTCGTGAAGAAACCCTTTTTGTTATCCTTCACATCCAGGTAATGACAAGGGTGTGCAATGATTTGTACATGTTCTCTAGGAAGTCCAGATTTCTATTATTGTCTCAAACAGAAAATACTTCCCAGAGACAAGAGCTGGGAGCGAATACCCATTTGGACTAAAATTTCTATTTATTTATTATTTCTATTATAAGCATAACTAGAGCCACCAGCCAACAGTGGGGTCCTATTTTTGTGGATAATTTTTAAGTACATGAGATCAAATTTTCTAAGGTATTCCAATGCCTCCGGAAGCAGAAAATATCGATGCTTTTTTTTACTCCCCCCCCCCCCCCCCCCCCGCCACATTTTAATCACTTTTTACAGTTGCAGAAAAACATGGGGGTGGGGGAGATCAAACATTGGGGAATGGGGCAGACAATAATTCTTTATGGACAATAAAAACTAAAAGTAAAAAAAATTAAAGCTCTAAAACCATTAAAACACAAACTGTCAAAATGTACAGAGTAAATAGCCTTAAATCAAACTCTGTTATCAAGCAGCATTTTTTTTATTTTGCTTATCTGGAAATTTTGATTATTATAGATATTTTTTCTCCATTTGCATGTGTTCAGTGAAGTCAACATTTATAGATGATACCAATAAAAATTGAATCCTTTTGAACCTACGTTGTAAGCTCTTTTGGGCATGAGTGGTTTCTCATTGTGTTTGTACAGCACCTTGCACAATGGGGCTTTGGTTCTGACCTGGACATTTGGATGTCAGAGTAATGCAACATAATCATGATAATGCTATAAATGTGCCTGTTACTTTTCATTCTGAGGTCCAATCAAGTTTGGATGAATTATATTCTACTTTTTTTCACAACTAAAACTCAAACCAAGAGCCCTTGGTTTTATTCCCAGCTCTGTGACTGACAGGCTGTGACACATTGAGAAGCTCACTTTCCCGCTCTGCACTTCAGTTTCCCTCCCTCTCTCCCTTTCTCTGCCCTCTCTGTTTAGACTCTAAACTGTTTCGTGCAGGGACTGTCTCACACTCTGTTTCTCTGCAGGGCACAGTACATTAGTATCTTGAGCTCATTTAGGGCCTGTGGGAGCTATAATAATAATATATGGACTGGAATTGACTAAAATCACTTTGGAAATCACTCATTAGATGATACTCAATAGTAGAAGTCAGTTATAATAGTTATGGTCAATGTATTGTACTGTATTCATATTTATCATTGTTCTTTTACAGAGGCACTGTCAGTTTCTGAATTTCATTTTGTAAAGTCTTTGTAAATTCAACCACAGCTATTTGGATTTGAAGCAGAAATTAATTCAGGGCTGTGTGACATGGCCTGTGTTACAGGGGATGCTAGATCATAGCAGTCACTTCTGGCTTTAAAGTTGGTGAATTGTCTCCTTCCCTCCATTTCCTACTATGCTGCTTACTTCCCCTTTTCTTACCCTCTGCTGCTCTCTAATGATCACATAAAAGCAAACAGCATTTCTTTGATATGAGTTGTATTCTTAGTCTCTTCTTTTTACTTGTATTTCATGATCATGGCCCAAATTCTTGTTTGTCAGCAAAAATCATAGAACTCAAGAGGTACATCAAGTCCAGTCCCCTGCACTCAAGGCAGAAATAAGTATTGATTGAACCTCCATCACTGGAAATTTTTAAGAGCAAGTTAGAGAAACAGCTATCAGGGATGGTTTAAAATGGTACTTGGCCATGCCATGAGTATAGGGGGCTGGACTTGATGATCCCTCGTTTTCCCTTCTAGTTTCTATGAGTGACTTAATTTAATCTGTGTCTACATTACAATTTCCTTAAGTTGATTTAAGATGCTGCTGCTTAAGTTGATTTAAGGAAATTTAAAGTCGACATTATAAAACCTAGTATAAAGTCGACTTTACTGGCTAAGTCAACTTTATAAAGTCGACTTAGCCAGTGTGGACGCAGATTAGCGCTAAATCGACTTAAAGGACTCGAGGGCTCCCCCACTGCCCTCCGTGCCAGGGTGGCTGGCACAGCCAGAGCCTGGTGTGCCACCGCACAGAGCAGGACACAACCCTACATCCCGCTCCTATGCCCTGCCAGTGTCCTTGTCCTGCTCAGCCCCCCATTGTACCCAGGTACAATAGGGCAAATGCTGAGCCCCTTGGCACTTGGCAAGGGGTGCCACCCCTGCCACCGTGGACCAGTTCCAGGTCCACCTACCCCCTAGAAGTCGACTTAGGCATCCAGTGTGGACACTCTAAGCCGATTTGGCAAGGTCCCCTTTAAGTCGACTTAATTTTTGAGTGTGGACATGCTAAGTTGACTTAACAAAGTTGACTTAAAGTCAACTTTGTTAAGTCGACTTAGCAAAGTTGACTTATTTTGACAAGTGTAGACATAGCCTATGATTCTATTATCTAGTCCATCCCCAACAGCTGTTTGTCTAACCTGCTCTTAAACACTTACTATGATGGAGATTGCACAACCTCCCTGGGCGATTTATTCCAGGTTTTAACCACCCCGAGGGAAGTTGTTCCTTATGTCTCTCCTAACTCACTCTTTCTGCAAGTTAAGTCCATTGTTTCTTGTCCTATCCTCAAAGGATAAGGAGAACAATTTTTCTCCTTCCTCCTTATAGCACCATTTTATGTACCTGAAAACTGTTATCTCTTCCCTCAGACGTCTCTTCTCCAGAATAAGAAAACCCAACCTTTTTTCAATCTTTCCTTATAAGTCATGCTTTCTAGACCTTTAACCATTTCTGTTGCTCTTTTCTGTACTTTCTCCAATTTGTCCACATCTTTCCCAAAATATGATGCCCAGAATGACAGCTGAAGCCTAAACAGTGCAGAAAAATCAGGCCTAATCAGAGAAGAAAAATTACTTCTCATGTTTTCCTCACAACACTGTGTGTCCCAGAATGGTTTGCTTTTTAGCAAAAGTGTTACATACTTGGCTCATATTTACCGTATTTTTCGGACCATAAGACGCACCTGACCATAAGACGCACCCAGTTTTTAGAGGAAGGAAAAGAAGAGAAAAGGAAGGGAAGAGAAAGGAAGGCGAAGAAGAGAAAAGGAAGGGAAGAGAAAGGAAGGAAAGAAGAGAAAGAAAGAAAAAGAAGGAAAGAAAAAGGAAGACAAAGAAGGAAAAAAGAAAGGAAGAGAAAGAGGAAGAAAAAAAAGAAGGAAGGCAAAGAAGAGAAAGAAGGAAAGAAAAAGAAGAAAGAAGGAAGAGAAAGAAGGACCCTGCCGCGGCCCCGGGAAGCTGCCGGCGGGGCCGGGACAGGACCCTGCCGCGGCCCCGGGAAGCCGCCGGCGGGGCAGGACCATGCCGCAGCCCTGGGAAGCCGCCGGTGGGGGGGGGGGCAGACCCCAGCCCCGGAGGCAGAAGCCGCCGCGGGGGGGGGAGCAGACCCCAGCCCCGGAGGCTGATCCCGGCCCGGTGCTGGGAGGCCGGGGCCGTGGATTAGCCCGGCCCCGGCCCCGGGAAGGAGGCGGTTGGCGGGTGGGAGCCCGGGAGCCCACCGCTGCCGCAGCCACCCCGCTGGCCCGGCCGCGTGGGGCAGGCAGGCAGACCCGCGCTCCGGACCCCAGCCTGAGCCTGCCTGTCCCAGCCTGGGGGCGGGGAGGGCCAGCCCAGAGGCCGGGCGTGCCGCGGCAAAGCGGCTGCCCTGGGGGTTGGAGGGAGCAGCGGGGGCTGTTGGCCTGCGCAGGGGGTGCGACGGCCGCTCTGCGGCCGCGCGCCCCAGCATTCGCACTATAAGATGCACCTTCATTTTTCCCCCACTTTTGGGGGGAAAAAAGTGAGTCTTATAGTCCGAAAAATACGGTACCTTGTGCTCCCCTGTTACCCCAAATCTCTTTCTGGAGTACTCCTTCCTAAGCATTCATTTCCCATTTTGTATCTATGCAACTGATTGTTCCTTCCCAAGTGGTGTACTTTGCATTTGTCCTTATTTAATTTTATCTTATTTACTTTAGACCGTTTGTCCATATCATTTTGATTTTTAGTCCTAACCTCCAAATGATTTGCAACCCCTCCCATTTGATATCATTTGGTGACTTTATCTCTTTATCTACATCATTGATGAAGGTATTGAACAGAGCTGGACCCAGAACATATACCTGTAGGACCCCACTCAATATGTCTTTCCAGCTTGACTGTGAAAGACTGATAATTAGTGTCTGGGAATGGTTTTCCAATCTGTATATACCCACATAATAGTATCTCCATCTATGTTTTTCTCTAGTTTGTTTACAAGAAGTTCATGTGATACAGTTATAGATGGCCCATCTGCAACAGATATGAGCAAAGAGCTCCAATGGCTAGACGGGGGCGGAACTAAATGGGGATGGCATCAAATTACTACAGACATTTCATTCCCAGGAGTCTGGCAGGCGGCTCTCACCCACACGCTCAGGGTCCAGCTCAGGGGTGGGCAAACTATGGCCTGCAGGGTGTATCCAGCCTGTCTGACCCAGGGCTAGATTAAGGTCCTGTGAGATCTGGGACTGCCCACTTTCGTGCCCCCCCAAGTGCTGATGCCCCAAATGGGGGTGGAGGTAGCCTGGCCCACCAGTTCTGAGGGGTGGGGGTTGGAGACTGCAGCCTGGCAGGTGCTGTGGACTGGGGGCTCCAGGGCTGAACAGGTGCTGCAGCCTGTTGATGCTGTGAAGAGGGAGGAGGGTTGCCCAGGGCCGTTCCTGCTGCTTGGGTGGGACCCAGCCAGCAGCACAGCACTCCATGACTGGTGGTGGGAACTCCCTCCCCACCGACCACTGGGAATGCTCAGGTGGCTGCCGGGCATAGGGACGGAGCTAGGGCATGGCTCAACAACAGTAGGCCAGGATTGGGGGGCAGAGTGGCCAATGCTGAATCCTGCGTGAGGCCAGCAGTACACACAATGCTCCAGGAGCGGAGACTCCCCCTACCATCCCCTTGGATGTGTCGTGGGCCGCTGCGGCATGATGGAGGCAGGGCGAGAGAAGGGCAAGATATAGTAACAGGGCTGGCCAGAATCAGGACCACCAGTGTCAGATTATTGTGGGGCTATGGGGACTCCTTTTAGACTGGAGCTGCAGCCCCTATAGTCCCTGCAATAATTCGGTCCTGGCCTGAGCCTGGTATCCGACCTGCTAGCTGACCTGGCTGATGGCCCGGAGTCTCGCTGCTGCAGTCGCTCCCCGATTCTGGCCAGGGGGCCCCACCCTTCTACCACAATGTGGGCAAGAGCATGATGGCCACTCCACCACAGCTCCCCCCCTTCCTCCCCTACAGGAGGAGTGTTCCAGCCTGTCCTTCCACAGGCCATTCAAGGGGTGCCCTGAGAGGAGCACAGCGGCCACTCTCACCAGGGTTGAGCAGCATCTTAGCTGGAGAGAAGCAGCCACTTCCCCTGGGGCCAGGGTTCAAAAAACGAATAAAGAAATAACAACAACAATACAACAATACAAAAAGTACACAAAAAAGGGTTTTTTTAAACAGGTTTTTTAAAGTTCACCTTCCTGGCTCCACCCCTTCTCCCCATGGTACCAAAAATGGGGGGGAGGGAGGACCTAACAGGGAAAAAAAAAAAAAAAAGTGAACAAAGTTTTAAGAACTCCCCTCCCATTACTCTACCCCTTCCATGATACCAATAAAAAAGGCGGTGGGGGGGGGGGGGGGGGGGGGGGGGGGGAAGGGACAGTATTGCACTGTCTATCTAGATGGCTAAATGTTTCCAGTCATGGCAGAGTCTGAGCACAGCACAACCAATGATAAATGTAACCTCCTGTCATTCATGTGAGGCAGAGAGAGGGAATTATCCCGAAATTAAATGGAGAAGAAGAAAGGAACAGAAAAGTGGATTTGCAGCATCTGGGGATCAAGCCAGCTATATGTTCTAGGTCTTTATGTAGGCACCAGCCATGGATAGGCTGAGCATCTCCCAGTCACAAACAGACTTTAATGTTCTAACACCCTTGTGAGGATGAGAAGTGTGATTAGCCCTGTTTTAGAGGTGGGAAAACTGAGGCATGGGGAAGAGTATGTGATTTACATCAAGTCACAGAGGGAGCCCAGTGGCACCAACTGACTCCAGTGACGCAATGGCCAGTTTCTACTCACTTAAAGTCTGGTCCACAGTGTATGAGTTTTTTTCTGGCCTGGTTATAGGTTTCAGAGACGCAACTCCTGCTCATTTTTGTTTGCAAACTGCCACCTTAGTCACCATCTTAGTATCCCATGCAGGGTCAGTGACAAAGCTGGGAACTGAGTGGCGGGGGCGGGGAGGAGGGGAGGCTGCTGGCCAGGATTACCATGAATCACTGGAGCTGTGTGTGTGTGTGAACAGAGATGAGACAACAGAGGGGGCTGCAGTCTGGGGCTGAGTGCCTCAGCAGAGTTGGGAGGTAGGACAGCAGCACCTGTCACAGCCCAGGTACACAGGCCATGCTTTGTCACTCAGACCTAGAAACCTGAAACTGCCTCTTGCTCACAACAGCTGGGCTGCTCAGCCTTTGCTAACCGTGGGAATCTGAGGATGTTCACATGGCAGTTTCCTCACAGTGATCCCTGCCCCCTAACATTTCTTCACTACCTAGGGGTTTCCTAGAATGTCTGAAGGAAGGGATCACTGTTCACAGGGGCTGGAAATGGATGGCTTGACCCCTTTCACTTTAACCTTTGGGGCTGCTTGACATAGCAACAGACCCATTTCTTCCTTTGTTTAACTTTAATCCATGCCTCTGACTTTCTCTTCTAATCAGCCCCGATGGGACTGCCTCTGAGACCAGCATTTCCCATCAGTGTTCCCAATCTAATGGCCCGCAGCGGGACACATTAAAATGACAAGTAACTTTGCTTCTGCCACCATCCCATAATTCCTTGAGAAGTTTGTTAAAACTCCAGTCGGTCCCCAGCTCTCAGCTGTGTTTAACATGCCTGGGAGTGTTGATTAAGTCATGTAAAGTTTTAATGACCAGTGTGTCCTGCTTTAAATCTCTACAGAGCCACAGGTGCTGCATGCCTAATTGGAGAGATTGCTTTTTAGTTGCTGTGTTGCTAACTGTAGAAGTTTTAACAAGTGCAGAGTGAGGCAGGTTTTTTTTTTTTAATTATCTAAGCAAAGCATCAGTAAAATTAACACGTTCCAAACCAAATTGATCAGGGTTCATTCAAACTGGGGATCTGTCACAACAGATCTATAGATATAGCTACCTCCTTATGGTCAAGCACCTTATACACCATGTTGCAGTTGCTCTGAGCGGCCACCAGGGAGCAATATAGCACTTGTTAAAGTCTATTCCCTTACCACAGCTGCCCTGGGCAGTGTATTACAATGGTACCAGCAAGCCTCTTATCAGCTTCAATTCCCACCTGCTTTGCCTGTGAAATTAGCAGCACACAGAGTGAGAAGGAATCTTTCTCAGTTGCCAAATATCAGCATACATCTTTAAACTGAATGTAGTGCCTATGACAAGTACCACTCAGCAGCCCCTGCCCACTGAAGTCCACTTGCCACAGAGATGGTTCCGTTAGTGATAGACAGATAGATAGATAGATAGATACTTGCAAAACAGTTTTGCAGAAGTGTAGACAGACAATTAGCCAGAACTATGGGTAGACAATTGAATGGTGAAGTAATGGAAGGAGGAAAACCTGGACAGATGTTTTGAGAGACAATAGTCAGTGAAAATGACAATTATGTAGATGGCAGAGTCTGCCTGCCCAGCTCATAATTAGCAGATGACCAGACTGTGAAATTCAGTTCTGGATTCTGAAACTCACTCGCTTTACTGGGGGTGTTTGGATCTGAGGGGGGGGGGGGGGCCTTGTTTTGTTTTGTTTTGTTTAGTTTTGGGTTTTTTGGTTTTTTTTCCCTCCAGTCTCACATTCTGAAGTCCAGAAAACTTCAATCAGGGCCATTGCTAGTATAACTTAGACTGAGTATTAACCCAGTATTAACGCAGAAACTGAGAAGTTAATTTATTTGTATTAATTTTTCACCTGTTTCTTTCAAAAAACAATTATGATAAACACTGATAAATTTCCAGGAAATAGTTAACAAAATTAAACCTGAAAGCAAAGGGCCTTATACACACACCTCCAAATAAAACAATCATTCCCCAAGTCACAAACCTCACTTGGCTAATCCTGCCCCTGAAAAATGTGAGGTTATCCATACATAAAGCCTAAATGCGTGTCTGGTAATGACATTCTTTCTGATTTGTGTCAAGCAGGCCCAATTCATATATTTTCAATGTATAGCACCAGAACTTAAGCTGGTGTAAACCAGAATAAATTAATTCACTTCCCCACCCCGCATCCTCTGCTGCCTACAGTGCCATTATACTTTGGTATGGGCTCCATTCTGGGTTTTTTCATAAAGCCGTCCCTACGTGCATTTCGTGGGATGCCGAAAACATGACTATGACCCAATGTCAGAGCCTCATATGTAATTCTCTCTGATCAGCTAACCCTATTATTGTGCTATCCAAGTCATTATTTCCTTTGTACCTGATAGAACCTAGTCTTTACTCTAAAGATCAACGAACAGAGTAAGCTACTGAGACTGGGATTTTCAAAGAGGCCTATTGCAGTGTGCAGTCCTGTGGCACAACTCCTCACCCTTTGGTACTACAGTCAGCCTGCCTCAGTTTACTTCCTGGTTTTTCACTGACTCTTTTGGCCTTCAACACAGCTCTGTTGCTGAGGTGACTGCATCCTCTAGCTAAACCTTCTGCTCCACACCTTCTGGCACAATCAAAGCCCTAAGAAAAACACTAGTCTCATTCTAAATCTGTAATGGGCACACAAGAGCCTTTGGGCCATCTCTTCCTAGTTTCAATTTCCAACCCTCTTCAGTTCTGGTTATTCTCCTCTTTCTAAACCCAGACAAATTAGAGGATTGGGCCAAAAGAAACATGATGAGGTGGAACAAGGACAATTGGAGAGTCCTGCATTAAGGACAAACGACTCTTGTGTACTGGTACAGACAGGAGACCAACCAGATAGGCAGCAGTTCTTTAGAAAAAATGACCCAGGGGTTACCGTGGACAAGAAGCTAGATATAAGACAAAAGTGTGCTTTTATTGCCAAGAAGGCTACTGGCATACTGTGCTGCATTAGTAGGAGCCTTTCCAGGAGAGCAAGGGTAGTGATTATTTCTCTCTATTCAGCATTAATGAGGCCTCTTTTGGAGCATTGTGTCCAGTTTTGGGGCCCCCAGTACAGAAACGATATGGACAAATTAGAGAGAGTCCAACAGAAGACAATGAAAATTATTAGAGGTCTGGAGTACATGACTTATGAGGAGAGGCTGAGGGAACTAGGCTTGTTTAATCAGCAGAAGAGAAGAGTGGAGGGAGATTTGATAGCAGCCTTCAAATACCTGAAGTAAGGTTCCAGGGTATATGTAGCTAGAGATGCTCTTAGTTAGATTTTAGGGGGAAAGTCACTATGAAGGTGGTGAAGCACTGGAATAGGTTATCTAAAGAGGTGATGGAATCTCCATTCTTAGGGTTTAAGATGTAGCTTGACAAAGTCCTGGCTGGGCTGATTTAGTTGGGGTTGATCCTGCTTTGATCAGGGAGGTGAACTAGATGACATCCTGAGATCCCTTCCTCCCCTAATCTCCTCTTATCAGCAGAAGTTATTGAGAATTTGGGATCTATCCATAGACAGTTGGATTTCTGGCTGATAGCATGAAGTTATATTGTGGAAAAACTGTTGCATCGTTCATGACATGTCTTGTCGCAGGAACACACCAGGAAGTATAATGGAACTATTTAAGGTTAATGATGATAGTTCGATAATGCAAAGTTTATGCTAAAAAGAGCAGCTGCATCCTTTAAAAAAAAAAATTAAATAATTAAAAAAACAAACGAATAATAGTTTATTCCCTGAATGGAAGGAAGAAGGTAGGAGCAGTGGGAAGTTACAGAAAAGACTGAAAAAAGGTACCTTGGAGGAGTTTATATTAAAAAAAAAAAACACACACACACACAGGAACAGTGGGGACTAAAAAGGATGAGGATGCATTGGGTAGAGTAGGGAACAGATCACAAAAGCTGAGCTCTGTATCAATGACCTGTCCTCTTTATTATTTACTATTCCATTATTTTTTGTCATCTGCTAACATTATCAGGATGATTTTAGGTTCATTAATTAAAATGTTAAATAGCCTAGAGCTATAGCCCTAGATCTAAAAAAACTACCCCTTCAGGACCCTGATGGAAAAATGGCCCATTCAATGATAATTTACATGTTCAAATTCCATTGAAAACCTATGGGAATTGGGCACCTAACTGCCCAAAGGAGTTAGGGCCACAAATCCTATTAATATACAATGGGATTTTGGCACCTTAGTCCCTTAATGTCCTGTGAAAAATCCCAGCCTTCGAGAACTTTTACTTCTTTCATTAGCATAGGAGTTCATCACACTTCTGTGAAGAAAGCTTTATGTTCCAATAGTATTATCAAAGGGGTCAGTTTAGTAAGGTTTTATCATGCTATCAGGGTATCTCTTATTGAATTCATTCCCTGCCATTGTAAGTGCCTTGAGAATTAATGCACTTTAGTCCCACCTATTCTTGAATATTTGAGTCTCCCCTGGACTGTAGTACTTTGGTATAATTTCAGTGGTTGTGTTTAATGTGTTGGTTCTGAGTGGTGTTCCTGGCTTGTGATATAGAGGAGATCAAACTAAATAACCTGGCAGTCCCTTCAGGTCTTAAACTCTATGACTCAATAACTCTATTCCCACTTGCCTCTAATGGTGAAGATCAAGGCACTGGCTTTGATGCCTACTACTCTCCCCAGAGTCTCCCTCACTTCCCTGTTCCTCAGACTGTAGATGATGGGGTTCAGGAATGGGGCCACCACAGTGTACAGCACAGACACCAGTTTGTTTAAGTCAAAGGTGCTGATGGCTTTGGGCCGGGCGTACATGAACATGGTGGTGGTGTAGAACATGGAGACCACCACCAGGTGTGAGACACAGGTGGAGAAAGCTTTAAGCTTCCCAGCCACAGATGAGATCCTGGCCACAGTGGAGAAGATGCAGATGTAGGAGGTTCCAGTCACTATCAGGGATGTCACAAGGACAGACAGTGCTGCCACAAAGTCCAGTGTCTCAATGATGGAAGTATCTGTGCATGACAGCTTCAGAAGAGGTGAGAGGTCACAGTAGAAGTGCTGGATGGTGTTAGCTTCACAGAACTGCAGCCTGGAGATCATCACGATGGATGGAAATGAAGCCAGGAAGCCAGTCAGCCAGGAGCCAAGATTCAGCATAGTACAAGCTCTGTGATTCATGAGGACTATGTAGCGCAGCGGATGGCAGATGGCTAAATAGCGATCATAGGCCATTGCGGCCAGAAGAAAGCACTCAGAGGAAGCCAGGGACAAAAAGAAATACAGCTGAGCCATGCATCCGCCCAGAGAGATGGCCTTCTCCCCTAACAAGAGGTTGGAGAGCAGTTTGGGAACAGTCACCGAGACATAGAAGATTTCCAAGAGGGAGAGACTGCACAGGAAGAAGTACATGGGAGTATGAAGCTGATAATTCAACTTGATGGCCACAATCAGGACCAGGTTTTCCATTAGGGTCAATGTGTAGATTACTAAGAACAGCACAAAGAGCAGTCCTTGGTGCTCTGGGAGCCCTGGGAAGCCCAGGATGATGAACTCAGTGTATGAAGTGTGATTTCCCTCTTTCATCTCCACAGTCTGCTTTCCTCTCTACCAAAACAACAATTGGGTAAGATGATTAAGTAGGGATATGGGAGTATCAGACCAAGGGGGAATTAAACCACCCCTCCTCCCACAAAAAAAACAAAAAAAAACAAAAAAGACATATACACACTAAATAGTATTTCATGTTATTTATTGACCTACATCCAGAGGCCCTTACTCAGGGGCTACTCATTGTTTACTCTCTTCATTCATTCATTCATTCATTCATTCATTCATTCATTCATTCATTCATTCATTTCTAACTCCATGTTTACTCATCCGTAATTTATGTCCTTGCTCAATGTTCATTCATTAATTATGTTAAAGTTAGTTAAGGGGAGGATCAGCTAAATGGAAGAAAAGGAAGGGAAAGAGGGCACAGGAGGGGAGAAGGAATGAACAGGACACGCCACCGGTGACAGCAGGTAGGGTACATGTAGCTGCAGTGCAATGCAATCTGTGTCTTTGCTGCTAAGTGTAACAGCTCCGGTCAGTGACAGAAACCGACAGGGGGGAGGCAACTTTAACAGTGTCAAGCTGCTGGAGCCTTTCCTGGTTACATTCCCCTATCAGAGCCTTTAATCTCTGCTGGAGTCTTTTCTTGGAGTCAGGAAAGGCTCTACCACTGGGGAGGCAGCAGGACTCTACATAGCTGAAAATAGCAGTGCAGCTAGGCACTATAGGAGCAAACAGTCACTCATCAAAGGTGCAGAAAGCACAGGCAAAACTGTAGAAAGTTACTGCAGAAAGTATTTAGCCATTCCTTATTATTCTTATTTTCATTAGTCACTAGTTAGCACACACTTAGACTGGGATTTTCTTTTATTTCTTAGTTGTGTTCTTATTTCTTATAAACATTATTTATTTAGTGCTTACTTAGAATTTAGACTGGGATTTTCAGATAAACCTATGGGAGTGAGGTGCTCAAGTTACACTGAAAACCAGGGTTCTAATTCTTTTAGGGACCTTTGAAAATCCCAGCCTTATTGGGCAATACTGTCACTTGGGCTTCACACTGAAGTCAATGTATGAATGCCTGAAACTCTTACTCATCCAAGTGCCCAGGCAAGTCTCTTCCAGTGTTTATGTTCTGAGTGGCCAGAGAAAAAGACTCAGTCATCTGGCCTGCTACATCTATGTTTCTCATCAGCTCTTGCTACACTGGCTCTGATTCTCATCTCATCATCATTGGCCTAAATCACAAGCAACTTTTCTGAAACCGAAAGGCATGTTTGTCCTCTCAGTGTGAATGTGGAGTAAGTCTGCAGAAGGAATGGTGTTATGTTTAAATTTAGAACCATTCTATGGAGGTTTCAGTAGCAAAAATCAGGAGTAATCCACTGTTCTAATTCGGTTCTATGTGAGACAAGAACCCAACTCACTATTAATCAACACAATGTAAATTAACTTTGATATTTATCTTCATTGGGACCTTAAATGAGTCTCAGGGAGATAAGTTCCCAATTCCCAATACATAAGTCTTCATTGACACTCCACAGAACAGAAATCAATAAATTTGATGGGATTCCTGGAACAGTAACCTAAAGCTTCGGTCAGCTGAGTAGATTGATTTATTAGGCAGATAATGGGATTATTCTGTACTGACATTGACATAAATCATAGCAGAATCTAGCTTGGACAAAAAATACTTCTTTAAATGGAGGTTCAAAAATCAACTATAGAGTTTCCAACTGTGTTAAATATCATAATACCATTGGAAATACTTGGCCTTTTTTCTCTATGAATACAAATTGGCATGTTCATGGAAGTCAGTGAGGTTCTCTACCTGTTTACACCAGCCAATCATTCTAGAATCCATTAAAATAACAAATCTCCTAGACTAACACGGCTACCCCTTTGGAACTAATCACTATTTTATTTACCCAAATAGTCAACGTCTGAAGCTGGAGAATCCTTTATTCACCAAGGACGACTCCCTTCTCAATCCAAAGAAGGAACATGAGGAAGTAAAGTGTTCCCATCAGTGTATATCAGGTAGTCTTCAAATTGCTGCTCTGCTTGCTTCTCCATCCAGGAGAAACACAAGCCAGAGGGCTGAATAGGGTTTCTGAAAAGCGATATATCATCAGCTGCAGGGCTGTCTCCCTTACTAATTCTGGCTGGAAGACTTAACTATACCCCTGACTCTAAAAAGACCCTTAGGGGCCAAAGCTTCTGACTTCCGGAATATTCTCGTATGATTTGCCGAACAGCTTATTTGTTCATGAGTCTGTCTGCTTGCTGTTTGTTACAATTATATAGGCTGGTGGTAAATGAATCCTCAGATATAACAGGATAGTTACTAAGAATAGCATCAGCTTGCATCACATTCCAGAGTGACCCATTAGTAATGCCATCAACCCCAGGCCTTGCAGTGTTTCTCTCTGGGATTCAGATGAACTTGTGATGATTTCTATGGACACAGACTGAGATGAGGGTAGCTGGATTTTCAGCAAAACATGGCCATGTTCCTAAAGGTAATCTGCAAAGGAATACTGTAGGAATGGCCAACTCATATTTTCTGCTCAAAAGCAAATACTATTTTTAAAGTTCTTTCTTGCATGTGATCTGTCTACCTATCTGGCTGTAAGAGAAGGTTGGGGAGGTAATATCTTTTATCAAATCAATTTCTGGGGTTAAGAAAGAGAAGAGTTTGAGCTTACACAGCACACACCTTCAGGTTTGAAGAAGAGCTCTCTGTGGGTGCGTCTACACTTACAAATTAAGTCAATTTAATTTACTCCACATCTACATTGGGCTTTCCTTAATTCGACTTAAGCTGCTCTTTAAGTCGAATTAAGGAAAAGTTAGTTCGAATTAATAACACCTTGCTTTAATTTGAACTAGCACTTAAGTCGATTTTATTAAGTCAACTTAAGCCAGTGGAGATGTGGAGTAGTGCCTAGGTGGACCTTTTTAAGTCGACTTAAAACGTTAAGTCCACTTAATAAGGTCAAAAAGGGGCCACATCTGCATTTGAAAAGTTAAGTCCACTTCTGTTAAATCAACTTAATAAGGTCCACTTAAAGTCGACCTTATTAAGTCGACTTAACAGAAGTGGACTTAACTTTTCAAGTGTAGGCGTAGCCTGTGAGCTTGAAAGCTAATGACTCTCCCCATTAGAAGTGGGTCCACTAAAATAGTGGTTTTCAACTTTTTTTCTGTTGCGATACACCTGACAGATGATGTTCCTTTGCATGATACAATACAATCTGCCAAGTTCCAGAGGCGTAGCCATGTTAGTCTATTGCAGAAAAACAACAGAGTCATGTGACACTTTTAAAGACTAACAGATTTATTTATTGCATGAGTGTCTGACGAAATGGGATTTTCTCCCATGAAAGCTCATGCGATAAATAAATCTGTTAGTCTTTAGAAGTGCCACAGGACTCTGTTGTTTTTCTACAATCTGCCAGTGGCAATGGCACTTGGGAGACTGTGGCACTCTGGAGGATGTAGCTTTCTGGGACCTGGATGGGGGCAGAGTCAAGCCAGCGCAGGCTGGTACCCTGATGGTCTGCCTCAATGGGGCTAGGTTTATTTTTGTGGGGCAGATGGTTTGCCTTCCCCCTTCTGGATTGCAGCCTCTAAGTCTCTTTAGTCATCTGGCCCTGGCTGCTGCCTGTGTTGTGCAGCAGGGGCAGGCTGTTGAGGGCAGCAGAGAGTGGTAGGCAGCAGGGAGCCCCAAGTTGAGCAGTCAATTTTCTGTGACACCCCTTCCAGCCCTTCACAACATACTTTGGTGTTCTGACACAGTGGTTGAGAACCGTTGCACAAAAAGATATGACCTTGCCCACCTTCCCTGTTTTGTATTCTGGGATCAACATGTCTACAACATCACTAATTGAATTGGACATGCAGCTCACAATGAATGCCTTAGGTTTCTGTTAACATTTCAGTCTGTGAATCAAGCTGGCAACCATTAGTTCTGGTAACTGTCATGTGTTTGTCTAATCCAGGGGTGTCAAACATGTGGACTGTGGGCTGAAACTCTTCCATTCGGCTCATGATTGTACTTTGTGGGACCACACTCTCTCCCTAACAGAATGAGAGAGTGTGGTCTCACATACCCAGTGCTCCGCAATGCTGTGAGAGTGTCAGAGGGGGAAATGGGGGTTGGGAGCTGCAGGGGTTGGGAGGTTCGGGGGAACTGAAGAGGGTCAGGGAGAGTGAGGGGCATCGGGGGGAAAGAGGAGGGGAGGGGGAGTAAAGAGGGGCAGGGGGAGAAGCTGGTGCTAGTGGCATCCAGAAGGCAGGTCCTGGGCTTGCAGACGTCCGCCCCGGGTCCTGGCCTCCAGCCGGCGAGGAGGGCTGCCTCTGGGGTGCAAGGCAGGGCCCCGAGAGAACAGATGCTCCTCCAGATGCTCCAGGAACTGGGTCTGCCACTCCATGAGGTCAAGCATGCGCTCAAGCAGCTTCTGCTCACCCCACCACAGCCCTTGCTCAACCCTCTGGTGGGCATCCTCCTGCTGGGCTCTGGCCTTCCCCTACTCCAGCACCACAGTCTCATCCTCCGAGCCTTCCTCCTGGTTGTCCTCAAGGGAAGGAGCTCAGCAGAGTCGATGGTGTGGGCTGGCAGGCTGCCACTCTCCTAGCCCAGAAAGGCATCCAGCTGCTGGTAATACCAGCAGCTGGTAGGGCTGCTCCTGTCCGGAGCATCTCCTCCCGGGCCTTTTGGTAGCCCTTGCAGAGGTCCTTGATCTTGCTGCTGAGTGTCCTGGGTGTGGCCCTTGGCAGCCAGGGCCTGGGAGACGGAGGCATACACCTCCCGATTGCGATGACTGCCTCACAATTGACAGCAGACTGCCTCATCCCCCCAAATGGCCAGCAGGTTGAGGATTTTCTGGTGGCTCCAGGATGGGGCCCGCCTGGGGTGCTGGCTCTGGTCTGCCATGCTCCCAAGCAGCAGGGTGGTCAGGGGTGCGTCCTGCCCGGTGGTTGGCCAGGACAGGCTCTTCCTGTGCCAGGAACTCTGGGAGGGATGTCAGGGAGGAAGGTCTGGAGGCCATGGAGGTCGAATTAGGGCTACCCTGCATCTACACTGGCTTAGCTCGACTCAATGAGGTCGACCTAAGCATTAGGGTGACCTAAAAGGAAGTGTTATTACATCGATTTAACTTTTCCATAAGTTGACTTAAGGAACTGTTTAAGTTGACTTACGGATAGCCAAGTGTGGACGCGGTGTCGTTTGTATTGACTTAGGCCTCCTTTGGTCGACTTCATTTGTAAGTGTAGATGCACCCCTTTAGCCTGAATGACTGGAGTTTGTGTTTCTGGTATCCCAAGAATCAGAGTTCTCACTTCACTGTGAATGGGAACTCTTGTTTTGAGATACAGAATAAGTTCATAGGTGAGCACAGTATCGTCTTTAAGTGTAACTTTCCTTGGTGACGGTGGTAACCATGAAATCCTAATGTCTGAGCAAAGCCTCCACAGAAATGAGTGAATTAGATTCCCAGCTGCTGTAAATTGATTCAGTTTCACTGATGTTAATAAAACTACATGCTCAACTAGTGTAAATACATGTAGCTAAGTCAAGGGTCATGGATTATCTATCACTGACAATTTTAAAATCAAGATGAGATTCATTCTAAAAGATGTTCACTAGAAATTATTTTAAGGAACTTCTCTGGCCTGTGCACTACAGAAGGTGAGACTGGATTATCACAGTGGTGTCTTCTGGCCTCGGAATCAATGAAGTCAATGGGGCAGATTTGTAGGTAAGGTGAATCAGCCCAACTCTATTAAAGTCAGGGGTTAAATCCTCCATTAAAACATGATGATTCAGCCTATCTGAGGGCTGGGTTCAAAATGAGCTAAGACTGAATCAAAAACCAAAGAATTGCAGAATGCCTCTGCTTACATCTTATGCTGAAAAGTGCTGAAAATTTGGACAGGTATCAAAGAGGAAACAAGCCGGAGGAATTGGAAATCTTGGCACAGTAGAACTATGATGTGATTGGAATAAACTGAGACATGGTGGGATAAATCACTTGACTGGAGCACTGTCATGAATGCATATAAACTATTCAAAAAGGACAGGCTGGGGAGAAAAGATGGAGGAATTGCACTGTATTTAAGAGACCAGTATGAATGTTCAGTGCTTCAGTGTGAAAATGGAGAAAAGCCTGTTGGGAATCTGGGTTAAGTTTAGAGATGAGAGCAACAAGGGTGATGTCATGGTTGGCATCTGTTTTAGACAACCAGACTAGAAGTATGAGGTAGACGGGGCTCTCTTCAGATACTAGTGAAATTCTCCAGATCACAGGACCTGGTTGTCATGGGAGACTTCAATCACCTTGACATCTGAGAGGAATATAGCAGAGCACACAATCCAGGAAGTTTTAGGAGCGTGTTATGGACAACTTCCTGGTGCAAGTGCAGGAAGAACCTATTAGGAGTCAGTCTCTTCTTGACCTGCTAATCAAAACCAGGAAAGAATTGGTAGGGAAAGTAGAAGTGGGTGATAACCTGAGGCAGCAGTGGGCATGAGATGGTTGAGTTCAGGATCATGACAAACAGAAGAAAGAGGAATAGCAGTATATGCACCCTTGATCAAAAAAAGCAGACTTTGATGCCCTCTGGGAGATGATGGACAGGATCCCCTGGGAGGCTAATAAGAAGGGAAAGGAATCCTGGAGAGCTGGCTGTATTTTAAAGAAACTTTATTAAGGGCTCAGGAACAAAGATCCTGATGTGCAGAAAAATAGCAAATATGGCAGATGGCCACTTTGGCTTAACAAAGAAGTCTTCTGTGAGCATAAACACAAAAAGGAAGTTTACAAGAAGTGGAAACTTGGTCAGATGCCCAGGGAGGAGTGTAAAAAATACTGCTTGATCATGCAGGGGTGAAATCAGGAAGGCCAAAACACAATTGGAGTTATAGGTATCAAGGGAGGTGAAGGGTAACAAGAATGGAAAGAGTGTGGTCCCCTTACTGAATGGGGGAAGCAATCTAGTGAGAGGTGATATGGGAAAAGCTGAAGTAACAATGTTTGTTTGTTTGTTTGTTTTTTGCTTCTGTCTTCATAGACAAATTCAGCCCCCAGACTACTACAGTGGGCAGCACAGAATGGGGAGGGGGTTAGCAGCTCTCAGTGCTGAAAAAAACAGGTTCAGGACTATTTGGAAAGGATGGATACGCATAATTCCATAGGGCCGCATACCCTATGGATATGGGTCAGATGAACCCATACCATAGAGTGGAGAATGGATTTATGGGTTGGATGAATGGACGGTAAGATGGATAGAAAACTGACTAGATCATTGTATTTAAGGTGCAGTGATGAATGGCTCAATGTTTAGCTGCCAGCTGGTAACAAGTGAAGTGCCCCAGGGGTCAGTGCTGGGGCCCGTTTTCTTTAACATTTTCATTAATGTTCTGGATGATGGGAGGGATTGTATACTCAGCAAGTCTGCAGATGACACTAAACTGGGGACAGTGGTAGATAAGCTAGAGGGGAGGGATAGGATACAGAGTGACCAAGACAAAATGGAGTTGTCCAAAAATAAATCATATGAGGTTTAACAAGGACAAACGTAGAATCCTGCACTTGGGCCAGAAGAATTCCATACACTGCTACGTCTGGGGTCCGACTAGCTAGGCAGCAGTTCTTCAAAAGAGGACCTAGAGGTTACAGTAGACAAGAAGCTGGATATAAATCAACAGTGTGCCCTTATTGCCAGGGATAATGGCATATTGGGCTGTGTTAGTAGGACCCTTGCCAGCAAACCAAGGAAACAGACTATTGTGATCACATATTTGTGTGATATACAGTGTGATTATGTGTGTGTGTGGTATAAAGTGATTATGTATTTGGAATATTGTGTCTGGTTTTGAAGCCCCCCCCAACTGGACAAACTGGAGAGAGTCAAGGGAAGGGCAACAAAAATTATTAGGGAACTGGAGCACATGACTTATGAGGAGAGGGGAGGGAACTAGGTTTGTTTCCTCTGCAGAAGACAAAAATGAGGGAGGATTTGATAGCAACCTTTAACAACCTGCATCATCTTCTGATCAAAAATTTTTCCCCAGCTCTAATGACGAATATCTGTACCAATCTCATTTGTTTATCCATGACTACTTTTGTTTGCTGGTGTACATTGGTAACTCTAAAAAGTAAAGTAGTTTCCCAAGTATTTGTGTGAACAAAAATCTCGCTTATGTGAAAAGTGTTAACACTATGGTGACAAGCAGAATCATACAGAATAGTCATTTGGAATTCAAATATGTGAACATGAATATTGTTCTTTGCTTGACTCTCTTGAAGGCAGCATCCAGTTATCATGGATGGAGTTTAATAGGAATCAGCTGTAGAATTCAAAGACATGACTCAAAGGAAATGCAGTTCAGTGGAACACTTTCTATTGCTTTCAGTGGGCTCTGGAAACTTAGGATAAAAGAGTTCTCATGAGTTTTTCTTTAGAGAAATACGCAAAGGAAGTTGTGTTTTGATGAACTTCCCACCTGGGAGCAGAAATTATTGTCCCATAACCAGCCCTTGAGACTCCTTGAATGATATCATAAACAACACCTTCTGTCAGTTGTAAGCATTGCTGAGAGGTTTTTTGGAGAGCAAATCCCAAGGGAGCTTGTGAAGAGATGAAATAACCTCATCTCCCTTCAACACTGGCATTTGTAGGATGTTGCTATGAGGCATACAAGAAAAGAGTTACATTTTACAGAGAAAGGTATTATGGACTCCAGTCAAAAGGATATCGCCTGGCTAACTCCAGCACTGGAGACAGACCCTTTTGTCAAATACAACACAGATTCTCTTATTGAAGCAAATAGTTTGTCTGTCTTCTTAAAATAATGTTATCTATTTACTTTCCAACCTGGTAGATTAGCTCCAAAGATCTTTTATCTTTCCAATTCAGGTTATTACCACTGCTCTGCAAATCCACCTACATGTGAGTATGGTTTCTCAGGCATCTTAGTGTCTTCCCAGGTTTATGTGCTCACATTAGATTTAGAATAGAATACAACCATATAGATTTGACTAACATTGTGACTCAGTAAAATGTCTTTGCATGTTTTGCATGATTTAGATTTCAGTGCAAGATTATAAATGTTAATGAAACATCTCATTTCCAATCTAGCTCAAAAAGTGAAAAGATAAAATCATCCCCATCCCAATCATTGGATCTGTCTCTCATATCTATTCAGAGACTTAACTTATGACTTTGGGGGGGGGGGGGAAGTTTAATTTTCCCCTTTTTTCATTCCTGTTAGCCTTGGTGTATCAGCCCAACAACTAGAGAGTGGCTGGATGCCGTCCCATGTTCTATTCAGTTACACTTGGGAAGTCTTACTGGGAGATGGGTTTACACTGATGTAATGAGAGTATAAATAGAAGATAATAGAGCTGCACATATTTGAAGATGTCAGAGATTACAAGGACTCTACCGCTCCCTTTGGACATGTTGTTACAATAAAGAACTTGAAACAAAGGCTGACATTTTCAAAAGAGATTAAGGAAATTAGTTGTCCAAATCCCACTAAAAAACAATGGGAATTGGACATCAAATTCCATGAATGCTCCTTTAAAAATCTGAGTCAAGGACTCCTGGTCTTTGTTCCTAGATCTGAGAAGGGAGTATGGTCTAGTGTTTAGATCAAGAAATAGGAGGTCATGATTCCTGAGTTCAAGGCTCAGCTTTTGCTGTAGTTGACTCACTGTGCATCCTAGGCTAACTTAAAAGCAGCTCAATGAGTACATTTGCTGAAAGGCAGTTAACTTTACACCAGTATCTGGCAAAGTCCCCCGTGAATTTCACTGTCCTTGTTTCTTTGGTTTCAGCAGGTAAAGCAGACTGAATGGAGGAGCACAATCAAACTGATGTGATGGAATTCATTCTCCTGGGATTTCCAGGGTCTCAATATTTGCAGAGCTCTCTCTTTGTACTCTTCCTCTTTATGTACATCCTGACAGTCCTGGGAAATATGGCCATCATAACCCTAGTGACAACGAACAGTCACCTCCACACACCGATGTACTTCTTCCTCTGTAATCTCTCCTTCCTTGAGTTATGCTACACTACAACCTTTCTTCCCAAGACCCTTGCAATCTTTCTGGGGAAAAGCAGAGCCATTTCCTTCATTGGCTGCCTTCTACAGATGTACTTCATTTTCTCCTTTGGTTGCACAGAATATTTCCTCCTGTCCGTCATGGCTTATGACCGTTATTTGGCCATATGTTACCCATTGCATTATACCACCATCATGAACAGCACTTTGTCAGTCAAGCTGGCTCTTGGCTCTTGGGTCTGTGGTTTCCTGGTTATCTCTGTTCTGCCGTCTTTAATATCCAAGTTGTCTTTCTGTGGGTCTAATGTCATCAATCATTATTTCTGTGAGATAGATTCCTGGATAGCCCTCTCTTGCATGGACACATCCACCATTGAGGTTTCAGCTTTCATCATCTCCATCATTGTCATCCTGGGCTCATGTGTGATAACCCTTCTGTCGTATGTCTATATCATCTCCACTATATTGAAAATCCCATCAGCCAAAGGCCGGCAAAAGGCATTTTCGACTTGCTCGTCCCATCTAGCTGTTGTGATTCTATGGTACGGCTCCACCATTTTTCTCTTTGTCAAGCCTTCTGCACGAAATTCATTGCAACTGACCAAGATAGTCAATATCGTGAACACTGTTGTAACCCCATTACTAAACCCTTTCATCTATGGTCTGAGAAACACAGAGGTGAAGGAAACCATGCAACATACACTTTGTGGAACATGCAATTATTTCCAAAAGTTCAACATTTAAAAATCAACAGGGCTGCATTCATGAATCAAGCCCTGGGTACATCAAAGAGTGTATATCCATCTATGAACCACCACAACAGCTGTATTCCTTTTGGGCAATGTAGATCATAATCCCAAACAAAGCACATGAGATCTGGGATCAAAGCTCTCTCTAGTCAGAGTTTCTGGCTATGGAATAATCTTCCATAGACAATACAGAATGAGAGGTTTCTACCTGGCAAGGCAGTGATTCTGAAAATGACTTATAGGTCTTCGTGGATAATCAACTGAAGTGAGTGATGCTATGACAAAGAAAAGCTAACATGACCCTTATAGGTTGTACGTTATATCAAGTAGGTGAAAGAAGGAAATATTACATGAGTATATTGCATTGGTGAGGCCACTATTGGAATACTAGCTGGGATTTTCAAATGAGTCTAAGATAGGTAGGAGAATGATTTCCAATGAATTTCATTTAGAATTGGCTGCCTAACTTCCATAGATTTTTTTTTAGAAAATCCTAGAAGAAAATGCTTATAATACACTTTGGTGAAAGAGGTTACAAACAGATCTGGGCTGGATCTATATTTAAGATTACTGAGAGAAATCATATCAACCTATAGACAGTGTAAAAATGACTTGGAACTAAAGATGCAATATCACACAGGATTGGGACCATAATTTACACTTTAAGTGACATCCTAGGTTCATCTGGTGAGTGGACTGAAAGGCTAAGTCTGTTCATGGATTAAAGGACCTTCCTTCCAGTCCATATATGTAGTACTTCGAAAAGAATATTTGACTGAAAGAAGATTATATTATTACTAAGCTTTAGAGCACTGGTATAAGAATAACATCTCTTTACAGTTTCAAACATGGAAATGAATGCCCTTTATTTTTCAATGTAATTGTGAGAAGTTTCCTGTGTGTGTGAACAATTGATTTCTGTTATCATATATTTGCTTACAGCCCACACATAACATTAGAATGTAAATGAAGTTTGTATTTTCCCTTTTCCTCTCTCTATTGTTTGGAAAGTATATTACTAATATAGACAGGGATTTTCAAAAAAATGTGAAGGAAGGAGGCATCTGATTCCCCCTGCAGTTTTCTAGTAGAGAGGGTAATTAAACTTTGTAACAGTCTGCTAAGGAAGCTGTAGAATCATGATAAGTTGGAGTCTCTAAGGCAAGATTAGATATCTTTGCAAAAGAGATGCTTTCAACCAGCCTCTGGGAGAAATTCTGAAGCCTGTATCTGTGTGATTGGGTGAGATGGAGGAGCCAGTCTGGGTGATTTTGGTGCTTCCTCCCAGCCTTGGAGTCCGTGAAAATGTGCTCACCTGTTCTTCTCCTTCCTTCACGTCCCTGTGGACTCATAGGCTATGTCTACACTTGCAAATTAGGTCGACCTAAGGAGACTTAAGTCGACATAACTTAGTCCTTGTCCACACCAGGATTTCATTAACTTGACTGAAGGGGCTTCCTTAAACTGATTTAATAAAGCCCACCTATTAGGTCGACCTAACACTTAAGTTGACCTTATTAGGTCGACTTAAACCCAGTGTGGACACATTAGGTCGACCTAATTGGCTAGGTCAACCTAATTGGCTAAGTCAACCTAACTGGCATCCCGACCTTCCTCCCAGAGCTCTTGGCTCCAGGAAGAGCCCGCCCTGGGCTACCACAGGCAGGACAAAGCCCTGCCTACCCTGCCCCTCAGAGCTGGCCAGGACTGCCATATTGGCAGCATATCTCAGGAGAGCAGCAGCAGCTAGCAGCGACGGAGGGCCCCAGCCTGGACCCATGAGGAGCTCCTCGCCCTCCTTGTCATCTAGGGGGATGAGGCAATGCTTTCCCAGATGCGGAACAGCCACCGCAACCGAGAGGTATGTGCCACTATCTCCCGGGCCCTGGCTGCCAAGGGCCACACCTGTGACATCCAGCAGGTCCAGGTGAAAATAAAGGACTTCTGACAGTGATACCAGAGGGCCCAGAAGGACAAACTGTGGACGGTGGCAGCCCCCATCACTGGCTGCCCTTATTTTCAGCAGCTCAATGCCTTTCTGCGTGGGGGGAGGGGGCACTGGGCTCCCAGCCCACACCATCAATTCCATGATGACCAAGAGAAGGGCTCAGCGGATGAGGATGTGGTGCTGGATCCAGGCGACACCACCCCGCACCAGGGCACCCTACCAGCCCTGGACTCTGGAGCCAGCCCTGAGCTCATCCCTGCCCCTAAGCAGGAGAAGGAGCAGGATCCCCCTGATGAGGACCACCCAGGCGAGGGGATATTACATCAGAACCTGCCCCTGTGTGCTCCCTCCCTCCCTCACTGCAGGCAGGGCTGGGCATGCCTGTGAGACAGGCACTGTGGGGGGACATGGCAGAGGGATGGGCAGGGGCCTGGGCATGGGGAGACATGGAGGCCCTCCCATGAGGCAGAGAATCCAGGGGCTGTGTGGTGGGGGGGACCCAGACCCAAGTAGTGCGGTGGAATGTCAGGAGATGGGGCATAGGTGGGAACATCAAGGCCCTAGAGCATGCACCCAATACTGCTGGCACATGGCCTCAGGAGACACCCCCAGGGCAAGGCTGCCTGCAGCTCGCCACAGTGGGCACCGCACCCGAGCTGGGCAGCACAGCATGGCGACTTGTCCCTATGGGGCTCTGTCCCAAGGACAGGGATTGGGAAGCAGGGGGATGGGCAGGGCACGGCAGCTGCTGTCAGGCTGCACACTGCACTTGTGACGGTCATTCTCTTGTCAACAGGGAAGGCAGGTCAGAAGCGGGTGCCCTGTGCTGCAGGACTGGGGTGAGCTTGCGGACCAACTCCAGTATGATCTGCTTGCTCATTCTGAAGTTCTGGATCCACTGCTTGTCATCCCAGATGGTAAGGATGACATAGTCCCACCAGTTGCTGCTGGTTTCCTGTGCCCTGAGGCAATGGGACATGGGGGGGCACCATCAGCAGGGCAGCTTGAAGACTCAGCGTGGTGGTGGTCCTGCTGTCTGCCTCCGTGCTGTCGGAGTCCAGGGAGAGCGTGCTCCAGCTGAGCAGAACACTGGGTACTTCAGGGAGGTATCAACTCCCCCCTACCCCGCCTGGCATCACCAGAGTGCAGTCCATGCCTTAGTGTCTTTGAAGATCTTACCCACAGTTAGAGTTTTTTGGAAATTGAAATTCTATCACACAGGAAATTCCAATATTTTGACATTTCTTTGGCTGCTGAAGCAGGATGAAAAGTCAAATTACTCAGCATTTTTGTGGAATCAAGCATTAAAAAATAGCCTCAGAAATGTTAAAATATTTCCTTTTGATCAAAACTTGAGCTGGTCAGGAGACATAATACCTGTTCTATGGGAATTTCCAAAATGTAATTCCACTAGGCTCCTGTATGCATCATTATGTGCCTAAACCCCTTAGAAATCTGACCTGCAGGATCAAAGTGTGAGTGGCTCCTGTAGTTCCTGAAGAGGAAGTCTGGTACGTGAGGGAGTCATGAGGGATACTTTGTACTTGGTTATATTTTTCTGTGTCCCTAACTTGACTGAGTGAAGGAACCAAATCTTCGAAAAAAAGGAAAGGCTTATTTTTAGGAACATATATTAAGTAAATAAATATAAAACATCTTTGAGAATGAAATGCACTGTCCACTAGATTTCAGCACAGGGCAAGCAAATGAGAAATGGACACCTGTAGTTCCTGATATACAAGGTCATCTTGGGTCAGATCCCAGTAGCTGCCAACTAGAATTGCTCAATAGAAATTGATAGAGTTTTGCTGAGTTACTCAAGGTGAGGATCTGATCCATGTGGCTTGTTGAGGATTGTGATTCCCTCTAGACCTCTGAAATGCAGGCATATGTTCTGTAGACATGGGGCAAGTTCTTCTTCCTGTCAGTGTCTATCCAGAATAACTTCCCCAGACTCAATGGACCAAAGAGGTAGCCATGTTAGTCTATTACAGAAAAACAACAGAGTCCTGTGGCACTTTTAAAGACTAACAAATTTATTTATTGCATGAACTTTCATGGGAGAAAATCCCACTTTGTCAGATGTGTAAAGCCAGTATAAGTGAGTAGATGACTAGGGTAAGACACTGTTTTTTTGCCTACTCAAGTCAATAAGTCTGATTCTACCTCTCTTTCATTTCACTGTAAATCAGGAGCAACACCCAGGCAATCAGTGCATTTGACTCCCCTGTCACTCATTCCAGTGTAACCCTTATGTCCCTCTGTGACTCAGTTTCCCCATCTGTAAAATGGGGAGAGTGACCCTGACCTGCTCAGTGAAGTACTACGAGAACTACTGATTTAAAGCACAAGAAGAAAGTGAATTATTATTGTTATTCCTTGCCTGGTAGAAGAATGTGTTCTGTTCTGCTCTGGTATTCAGCCTACTCTTGTTAGGGCTCCATCCAAGAATAATGGATAGAGGTGTGACATGCAGCGAGAGTGCATAGAAGCTATTCAGAATTTAGTGCAAAGGAAATCAACGGTTTATGTGTAAGTTCACAAAGCCAACATAGCCATTTGGGAATTAAAGCCAGATTCTCTGAGGACTAGTCCTTCAGTTGTTTGGTTAATAGCCCCTCCGCAATTCACTCTGTTGTTTTGAGAAAGTCTGTGGTTTCCCTGAAGGTAATGTCCCATGACACCTCTGAACACATGAAATAAGTGTACCTGAATTAAACAGTCTTATTTTGCCTGAATAGACCACACAAAACCCCCCAGTATTATGTAAGATATAGTTAAGAACATAAGAATGGCCACAGGGTCAGACAAGTGGTTCATCTAGCCCAATAACCCCTTTTCCAATGCCAGATGCTTCAGAGGGAATGAACAGAACAGGTAGTGATACATCCCCTGATTCCCATTCCCAGCTTCTGGCAAACAGATGCTAGGGACAGTTCAAAGCATGATTTTGCATCCCTGCCCATTTTGGCTAATGGCCATCGATGGACCTATCGTCCATGAACTTATCTAGTTCTTTTTTTAACTGTTATTGTCTTGGTTTTCACAACATCCTCTGGCAAAGATTTTGACAGGATTGCGGTGCATTGCATGAAGAAATACTTCCTTTAATTTCTTTTCATCTTCCTGCCTATTAACTTAATTTGGTGAACCCTGGTTTTTGTGTTGCTAGGAGTAAATACCACTTCCTTTTTTATTTTCTCCACGAGTCATGATTTTATATACCTCTATCATATCGTCTCTTTTCTGAGCTGAAAAGTCCCACTCTTTCTAATCTCTCCTCAGACAGAAGCTTTTCTATATCCCTTATCACTTTTGTTATCCTTTTTTGTATCTTTTTCCAATTCTAATATATCTTTTCTGATATGGGGCAACCAGCTCTGCATGCAACATTCAAGATATGGGCATATCATGAATTTATAAGGCGGAAATATGATATTTTCCATTTTATTATCTATTCTTTTCCTAATGATTCCCATCATTCTGTTAGCTTTTTTGACTGTCTTTGCATGCTGAGTGGTTGTTTTCAGAGAACTACCCACAATGACTCCAAGATTTGTTTCCCCAGTCACCTAGTTTTATGAAATTATTTTTACATCTTTGAAGTCTGCTTTGGGATTTGCAGTTTGCAGAGAGGCTCATTAAACTGAAGAAAATTGGGGAAGTGGATTAGCTTGAAGAACTCATGGATTTAAAAGTGAAAGAGGCTTGGAATAACTTCAAGTCAAAGCTGCAAGAACTGACTGAAGCCTGCATCCCAAGGAAAGAAAATCCATAGGCAAAATCTGTAGATAAGTAAGCATCTCAGAGTGTCTCTACATTGGCAACTTAGGTCGATTTAAGGAGGCTTAAGTCTACCAAAACAAAGCCACGTCCACGCTGGGCTTTTATTAAATCGACTTAAGCATTTCCTTAAGTCAAGGAAAGCTTAAGTCGACTTAATAACACCTAGTTTTAGGTTGACTTAAGCCTTAAGTTAACTCCTTAAATTGACTTAAAGCCAGTGTGGATGCGGATTAGTGCCTAAGGTGACTTTATTAACTCTGTAGGAAACAACTCTAATGCAATATGCAGTATCCAGTTAAGATAATATTTCTTTTCCCGAAGAAAGACAAGTTACTGGGCTTTAGTGAGTGGGTTTGACTGTTTAAATCATAGTCTATCAAAAATGAGTTGCTTCTAACAAAGTCACCTGCATGTTACTTTGTCATCCCTTAATGGTGTCTTCTATTTTGCAGGAAAAGATACCAATGGTGAAGGGAGAACAAAGCAATATAATGGAATTTATTCTCCTTGGATTTCCGGGCCCACAGTACTTGCAGATTGCTCTCTTCCTGATTTTTTTTATTCTGGTACCTCCTGTCACTGATGGGAAAAATCACCATCCTATCAGTAGTGGGGAGTCATCACCACCTCCACACTTCTATGTACTTCTTCCTCAGTAATCTCTCCTTCTTTGATATCTGGTTCCTCACAGCTTTCATTCCCAAAACTCTTATAATCTTTATGACCCAAAGCAAAATTATAACCTTCAATGATTGTCTGGTGCAGAAGTACTTTATGTTCTCCCTAGGCTGCACTGAATATCTACACCTGGCTGTCATGGCTTATGATCGCAGTCTGTCCATATGCCACCCATTGCACTATAGTTCCATCATGAACAGTACCTTATCCATTCAGCTGGCTCTTGGTTCATGGGCAAGTAGCTTCCTGACTATCTCTATCCCAGCCTTTCAGATCACCAGGTTGTCCTTCTGTGATATAGATTCTTGGATAGTGCTCTCCTGCACAAACACACAACTTGTTGAGAAGGTGTATATGGCTATATGGGATTCACAAAGGAGCTTGGGATTCACAAAGGAGCTTAAAAGAATCAGGTGCCCAAGTCCCTTTACAATTCAATGGGAGTTGGGTACCTAAGTCCTTAGGTGCTTCTGGAAATCATACTCCATGGCAGGTTTGAAAATCACAACCCCTGTGTTTTGGATGTGCTGGATCAGGCTGACCACAGGCTTGACTTGAATCTAATATTCATCTACCAGAAATATAGAGTATCTATCTATCTATCTATCTATCTATCTATCTATCATATAGCAGCATCATCATAAAACTGCTGTAGAAATTATTTTGCAGAAGTTCTGTGGCCGGTGCTATACAAGTGGTGAGACAAGATGATCACAATGGTCCTTCTTGGCATTAGAATCTATGAACCTAAGTGCTTCCCGATAACTTTATCCCGATCAGGGTCTCCCAGCCTCAGTGCAGAGGGACTATGCCTGTAGATCACCAGAAAGTTGAGCATCAGTGATATAAACCAGTGGTTCTCAACCTTTCCATCACAACACACCTGATGGATGATGTTGCCCTATATAACAAACTGCCACTGGCAGCACTTAGCTTGGGAGACTGGCCAGGTGAAGAGCAGAGAAAGGTAAAGTGGCAGTGTTGGCCATGGAAATTGGGCTGGGAGCACTCTGAAAGCTGTGGCACTCTGCAGGTGGTGGCGTTTTATAAACTGGGTGGAGGCAGAGTCCATCTAGTGTGGACTGGTGCCCCAGTGCTCTAGCTCAGTGGGGTCAGGTTTATTTTTGTGGAGCAAGTAGGTGAGCAGTGTCCCCCCCCCCCTTAGCCTGGGGCTCTGGGCCACAGCCCCTAAGCCTCTTTATTAATCTGCTGCCTGTGTTATACAGCCGGAGCAGGCTGCAGTGGGCAGCAGGTGGCAGGAGTCCCAAGCTGGTTCCAAGCCGATCTGCCAATTTTCCATGACATCTTTCAGCTCTTTGTGACACACGGTTGTGTCCTGACACAGTGGTTGAGAACCAATGATCAATAAGAACACTCATGGGAAGTTCTGACATCTCTGTCTTCATGCAGGGTGATATTCACTCCATACAGAGTCAGCACCTGGTCAATTAATCCCTTGAACTAGGACTGCTCTGACCCCTTATGTATGTCGGCAAGGACAGAATGCTGATCCAGCCCCTGAAACAGTCTCACCAAAACCATAATTAGAACTCCAGCAAATACAAAGATCCCCAGAACCTTGAAGGCCCAATTTCAGATGATATGATAAGAGGGAGCTGGGCTTAAAGGATTTCAATGGCATGTGGACGAAGTGTTTTACAGATGTTCACTTTCACACAGTCCCAAACTGCAGATTTGCTGGAGAAGCTTTCTAAGAAGTCCACTTCCAGAATTGAGGGGGAAAAAAAATCACTGTAGAAAATTACAAACTCTGAACATGGAGAAATGGAGTAAAATGAATAGAATAGTTAGGAAATTATTTAAAAAAAAAACTATTTTGTAGAACAATGAAATAAAACATTTTTGCTCTTCCAGAGGTTTCATGTTTCTATTTGGTATTTTTGGATCAGCTTTAAAGTAGCTGGGCAGAGCAGCAGACATGGTGGATGAGATGTTTTACTTTATTGGACCAGCTTCTGTTCGTGAAAGAGATGACCTTTTTAGTTACAAAGAACCAGGGCTGGCCCAAGGCTTTTTGGTACCCTAGGTAATCTTTGACCTTGGTGTCCCCTCCCCGCACATATAACATAGAAAAAATGGTATCATATTAATATATTCTTTTAAAACAGAGAAAGAAATCTCTTCCACCTAATTTGAAGTGTCTTAAAATCTGACTCCCTAAGACTATGTCTACACTAGAAAAGCTAAGTTGACTTTTGTTAAGTCGACTTTAATAAGGTTGACTTTAAATCGACTTAAAAATCAACCTTATTAAAGTCGACTTAACAAGTGGCAACACTTTAAGTCGACTTAGTCCACTTTGCTAAGTCGACCTAACTGCCCTTAGGTCAACTTAACAAAGTGGACTTATGCATCCACACTGGGCTTAGATTGACCTAAGGAAGAGTTAGGTCTACCTAAGGAGGCTTAAGTCGACCTAATGATTGATAGTTATTAAATCGACTTAAGCTTTCATTAAGTCGACTTAAGGAATTTCTTAAGCCGACTTAATGGAAGCCTCGTGTGGATGCGGCTTAATTTAAATTGCCAGTGTAGACATAGCCTACTTAACACTATTGTTCTTTATTCTGTCATTTGCCACTACTGAGAACAGTCTCTGCCCTCTTTCTAATGCCTTTTCAGGTAGTTAAAGGCTGCTATCAAATCCTTCATTCTTCTCTTCTGCAGACTAAATAAGCCCAGTTCCCGCACTCTTTCCTCATATGTATTATGCTCCATCCCTCAAGTCATTTTATTGCCCTCCACTGGATTCTCTTCAAATTATCTACATCATTCCTGTACTGGGGGGCCCAAAACCATACACAATACTCCAATATTCCTGTATTTTCTAAGTTACCTGAGGCTGCTGGGCCAGTATGTATTGTTTATCCTTCATTTTCATCCACCAGAGCATTGATTTGTGAAGTGAAAGTTCTATATTTCCAGTTGGGAATAGAATTCTGACATAGCAGATTAATGTTTACATCATGCAGCTCTCAGGTTTCTGCTAGAAGTTCCCTGAGGTATAATCATTAATAAAATAAATCAGCTAAATAGGACTTGGCCACAGTCTTCAATTCCTTTACTTCCTGCAGAAAAAGGCAATTCTTTATCAGATGTTCTTGACTGTGTCACTCTCCCCAGTATAAAACCACTGCAGGAAGTCATTTGCTGAAGTAATCTAATATGTATGGAAAAAACAATGAGACGTGTTAGGTCCATGTACGACAACTCTGACTACTGAATTTCTGAAAAGAAGGGTTAAAATGATGCATTCTGGATACAGAATTTTTCAAGGTACAGTATGATCATTTTAGTTAAGTGTAAACACTTCATTTTCTATTCTATTTGATAATACCGTACTATACCAATTGCCAAAATACTTGATATCTCTGTATAGGTGGGGTATGCAACTAATATGTAGAAAATAGAGTATTTTTAATTGAAATTATATTTTTATTATTTAAGTACTTAGCAATGAAAGCAAAGACCTAGACTCTGATATGACTTAACAGACCTACTATATATCTGGAATAACTCCTCTGAAGTCCACAGTAGAGCTGGTGAAAAAAAAAAAAGAAGAGCATTTTTTTCCCTTGCTGAAAAAATGGCCTTTTGTCAAAATTATTTTGCCACAGGGAAATGAAACAAAGAAAAAAAAGCAAACAAAAATATACCAAATTATATACATATTTTAAAAAGTTAAAAAAAGAAAGAAAAGAAAATAGAAAAAAAGGAGTGAAATGAAGACAAGTTTAGAATTTCATTTTTTAATGATTTTTTTTTTCCAGCTACTCAAAATTTACCATCTTTTTCCACTTCAGTGGCTATTGCCTCCTACACATCTTCCCAGAAGAACTGTCCGAAAAATATATGGGCAAATAGCTTAGGAAAGACAGAAGCCAATTGTTATATTAGATTTGTTCAAACAAAGATATACGCTTTTCTCTCTGGTGCCTAGTAGAGGCACATTTCTTCCACTGCACAATTTGGGGATTGCTCATTTCTCCTATGGAACAAAGAAGAAAACTTCTTCAAAATACCAGTGTAGCCTTGCAAAGTAAAATATCTTCAAACTATGATAGCTGTAAAACCCTCCTACAATGTATGGAACTAAGTAATTGAGACAAACAATACTTCACAGCATTGTGGAGTGCTGTATATGCCAGACTGTTATGGTGATGTCTCATATACACAACCTTGTGTAAACCAGGCCTTGTACATACATACACAGGCTTGTGTAGATCCTTGTAATTATGTTATCAAAGAAAAGAAAAATGGATGAAGAACATTGTGTCATTAAAGAGAAGTGGATACATTTGCATTTCTTTGCCGAAGTGAACGGAAAGTCAATACGTTTGATTTGTATGCAACATACAGCTGTTGCCAAAGAGTGTAACATTCAGAGCATGCTGTGAAATAAGACAAATAAATTGGAAAGTCACATAAGGGCAGAGTTTGAACTGGAGAAGTTCTTGAAAAAGTAGCAATCACTATTTACAAACACCCATCATGTAAGCAAAGCTGCAGTTTAGCCAAGCTGCATGATTGCGCATGATGTAGCACGGTCATCAAAATCTTTTTTAAATGGAGAAATTATAGAGAAATTTGTTAATGAGTGCAGAATGAATATGCCTGCATAGATGGCAAGGCTTTACAAATACAAGCCTCTTGAAAAACACAGTCACTGAGATAATCAGTGATTGTCAGAGAGCCATAACAGTCAACTAAAGGACAAAGGCAGGTCCTTGTATTTTCAGTTGCAATTGATGACTGTATGGATGTTACTGATGTAGCACAGTTTGCAATTGTCATTTGTGATGTAGATAAAAACATGCACATAATGGAAGATTTTGTAGAAGTGGTTCCGATGAAAGACACATCAGGGGAAAACATCTTCAATAATTTGGTGGAAACTTTGGACAAATTAGGTGTAGACTAATAAGGAGTCCTGTGGCACTTTTACAGACTAACAAATGTATTTATCTCATAAACTTTCATGGACTTAATCCCATTTCCTCAGATGCATAAAATGGAAACAACAGTATGTTAGGTATATGTGCATATACACAGAAGGGCGAGTCACAAGGTCAATTCAATCAGTTCTAAAGGTGTAGGCTGTTAATCTATTTCAGCGAACCAAAGCAGTTATTTAATTCAAATGGTGTGGATGTGGGCCTTTAACAACAATATATGAGAAGGTGAGAATGTTAAAAGGGAAATTACCTATTGTAGTGATTTAGCCATTTTAAAATCCCAATTCAGACCCACTGTGATGGTGGCAAGTTTGCATATGAACTCCAGCTCTACAGTTTCATGCTGAAGTCAGTTTTTGGAAATTTGTGTGTTGAAGTACTGTAATTTTCATGTCTGTTACAGAATGTCCAGGGAGAATGAAGTGTTTATTTTACTGGTTTTTGAATGTTACCAGTCTTGATGTCTGATTTGTGTCCATTTATTCTTTTGTGTAGAGACAGTCCAGTTTGGCTAATGTATATGGCAAAGGTACATGGTACATGATGACATATATCATATTGGTAGATGTGTAGATCAATGAGCACCTGATAGAGGGACAGATTTGGTTAGGTCTTACGGATGCAAGCTGTAAATCTGGCTACAGTGAGACCACCACAAATGGTGGGTAGAAAAGCTGGAGTTGCAGCAAAGTTAAAGAAAAATTGCTTGCGGTCTATCCACAATATCAATTTTGTAAATTGTATTGTAATTTTTTTTTTAACCAACAAGCATTGTATAGTAAAATTCTGAAGCTGGACAACATTTTGGATGTGGTTATAAAAATGGTTAATTTTATATCAGCAAGAGGTCTTAACCAAAGACAGTTTAGATGCCTTCTGGAAGTAACTGGGAAACCATGGGTTACCATATCACTGTGTCATACCATATCACATTAATATTTTTTGGCTAAGTCAGGGGGATGGTACTGAAATGCTTTTATCAATTGCATTGTGAAACACAGTTGATTTTGAATCAGAAAAGAAAGGGATGCCAGAACTGCAGGGTAACAAGTGGCTTCAAGATCTTGCTTTTCTGGTGGATGCCACAGAACACCTGAATTGTTTCAACACAAAGATGCAGGAGCACAACCAATTGGTGACATGTTTTTTGACAGCATTCGTGCTTTCGAGATTAAACTTCAGTCTTGGGAAGATCAGTTTTCAGATAATAATCTGGGACACTTTCCAACCTTAAAATCTGAACATAACATGGCTGAGTTTCATTGTGATGCTCTCACAAAAATGTGTAATCAGCAAAATTTCCAACTGAAGAAAGAATTCCAAGCAGGGTTTGCTGACTGTTGAGAAAGACTTTGCAATTTTCCATAACTCATTTTCTGTCAATGCGTACGAGGTGTCAAAGGAGCTTCAGATGGCCATCAGATTAAGTTGTAGTGTAATTCTGTTTTGAGGGATAAGTTTTCCAGTATTGATGCTGGAACATTTTATCAGCATACAGACCAAACTATCCCAGGCTGAAGTCTTTTATTCTGTCCATGTTTGGGACAATGTATGTCTGTGAACAGTGCTTTTACACGTTTTTTTTTTTTTAAAGGCACCAGTATGCCGGCAGGAGGGAGGTGGTGGGGTGCCAGGACCCTCCATCACTGATGCCCTCTAGGGCCCTCTAAAAACACCCTGCCCCCTGCCAGCTCCCCAATCCCCCCCACCTCTTCCCCTCTCCAGCCCCCCGGCCCCTTCCCCGCCTGCTGGTTTCCCCCCGTGCCCCTTCCACTCTCCTCTCGCCGCCCTATGCCCCTTCCCCACTCCTCTTGCCCCCCAGCCCTTTCCCCGCTCCTCTCGGCCTCCCCGGACCCCTTCCCGCTCCTCTCAGCCCCTCCTACCCCATCCCTGCTCCTCTCAGCCCCCATCGCCTGCTGGTTCCCCCACTCTCGGGCCCCTTCCCCAGTCCTCTCAGCCACCCCTTGCCCCTTCCCCACTGCTTCCTGCCCTCTTGGCCCCCCAAACATTAGCCCCTTACCGGGCTGGTCTGGAGCTGCAGGGACATCCCCAGTTGCTCCCTGTCCAGGTTGCTCCCGGCCTGAACCATGCATCTGAGCATGCTCAGGGCAGGAGATTTGATAAATCCCCAGCCAGCTGCAACTCCAAGGCATCCGCAGGCCAGATTCCAGCCCCTGGTGGGCTGGAATCTGGCCCACGGCCGCAGATTGAACAAGCCTGGGAGTGCGCCTAGCCTCTGCCAGGCCCGCTGCCCATCTGAGGGCTGGGGGCAGCAGAGGAAAGGAGTGTCTTCTTTCCCCTGTGGACCACGGCCCCCGGATGGGCAGCCAGCCTGCCAGCGAAAAATAGGTGCTGGTATACCATACCAGCGTGTACCGGCTCAAAAAAAGCCTTGTTTGTGAACCTCTCTTTTCTGTAATGAACATCCACAAGTCAAGATTTTGTTCTCAAAATTGCACCTGAATGTAATACTCAAGTTTGCCACAGCACAGTCCCTTGCTCCAGACTTTGATGCAGTGGTTAAAAGTAGGGGGTGTCAGGTATCAGGAAGCAGCAACTGCAATAAATAAAGAACTATAATTCTTAATCATTGATCGATTCTTTTAATCATAGAACAGTAGTAGTTGTAGCAGTGAATTTACTGTTTTTATATCGCTGATATCTAGGAAATAAAATAGAACAATACATAATTGTTGTGCCTACTAGTTTAATTTATGGTATGCATCTCCAACTTGAAGCACATTTAATTCAAATCTGACCCACCACAGCAAATGAGTGTGACACCCTTGACTATATAATCAGTCATAGAATTATAAATGATGAGGGTTGGAAGGGACCTCAGGAGGTCATCTAATCCAACTCGTGGCTCAAAGCAGGACAATGCCTGACTAATTCATCTCAGCCAGGGCTTTCTCAAGCTGAACTTTAAAATCCTCTCAGGATGGAGTTTCCACCACTTCCCTAGGTAACCCATTCCAGTGCTCCACCATTCTCCTAGCAATTCCCCCCACCCCAAATAGAACCTAGACCTCTTCCACTGCAACTTGAGACCATTGCTCCTTCTTCTGTCATCTACTATCACTGATAACAGCATGTCTCCATCCTCCATGGAACCCCTTTTCAGGTAGTAGAGGGCTGCTATTAGATCTCCCCCCATTTTTTGTTTCTGTAGATTAACAAACCCAGTTTCCTCAAACTCTTCTCATAAATCATAATCTTCAATCCAGTAATCATTTTGTTGTCCTCCACTGGACTTTCTCCAATTTGTCCACATCCTTTCTGTAATGGGAGAGGGGGAACTGGATACAGTACTCCAAATGAGACCTCACCAGTGCCGAATAGAGGGGTATAATCATTTCCTTCCATCTGCTGTCAATGATCTTACTAATGCAGCCTACTAATACAATGGTCCCTTCTGGCTTTGGAATCACAAAATACAACCTCTGTGTTTCCTTGTATTCCTCTGTCCATCTGTTGCCTCTAGTCTTAGACTGTAAACCCCTTGGGGGGGAAGTGCTTTTAATTTGATATTTTAACACCACCTAGTACAATGCTGTCCTGGGTCAGTACCAATGTTTTTATGTGATATAATAGAAATAACTAATAATAATTATTAATAAAAACTTATCAGTTAAGTCTTTTTCTGGGTTTCTTTTTCTCTAGGTAAATACTTTCTTGGTGTAGATGGGGAAAATCAAACAACCATCACGGAGTTCATCCTCCTGGGATTTGGGGACCTTCGTGAGCTGAAGATCCCTGTATTCATGGTGTTCCTGGCTATCTATATTATTACACTCATTGGGAATATCCTAATCATGGTGACAGTATCATATAACCACACTTTGCACAATCCCATGTACTTTTTTCTGGGCAACCTCTCTATCCTGGAAGTCTGCTACACTACTGTCATTGCCCCTAAGATGCTGAAAACCCTCCTGGTTGTGCGAGAAGAGGTTTCTTTCTCTGCTTGCCTCCTGCAGTTCTACATCTTTGGCTCTCTGGCAGTTGCTGAGTGCTTCCTGCTCACTGCCATGTCCTATGACCGCTACTTGGCCATTTGCAAGCCATTGCATTATGCCTCTGTCATGAGCTTCCAGCTTTGCTTTTGGCTGGCAGTGGGGTCATGGGTCATTGGGTTCCTCTCATTGGTGGTCACGGTGCCTATGGTTTCTAGGCTACCTTTCTGTGCTTCCAATGAGATTGACCATTTCTTCTGTGACCTGACTCCCATTCTTAAACTCTCCTGTGGGGACACCCGCCTGGTCAGGATACCTGCGTTCATCATAGCCTCCCTTGTGTCCTTCTCCCCCTTCTTTCTGACCCTGCTGTCCTACTACAAAATCATCTCCACCATCCTGAAGATGCCTTCTGTCCCAGGGAAGCAAAAAGCATTCTCCACCTGTTCCTCTCACCTCATTGTGGTGTCTGTGTTCTATGGCACACTGATGGTTGTTTACACAGCTCCCACAGCCAACCAGTGGCCAGCCTTAAACAAAGCCTTCTCCGTACTGTACACAGTGATGACCCCGCTAATCAATCCCATTGTATATAGCCTGAGGAACAAGGAGGTCAAAGATGCCTTGAGAAAATTTTTCAGTCAACATCCTGTGAGATTGCTAAGTGCCCGACTGGGTCCTCTGGCCGGCCTTCATTGCTGAATCCTTTTTTGCTTTATACACACAAGTAGTTTCACAGCAATCAGTAACCCAAAAGCCAAGCTTGGTCAAAGCCGCTAAAGTGATTTTGAATGCCCTATGCCTATATGACTTGATATAAAAAGAAGAATGTGCCTTTAGCAAGGCTAAGAGCTCGGAACTTAGGAAACCTACTGTCAATTCCCTGCTCTGCTACATGTTTGCAGTGTGAAATTGAGTAAATTAACAGAATGCAAGGGCAAAAGGGATGGCTGTGATTATCCAGTCTGATCTCCTGGATAGCACAGTCCAGAAAATTGATTCCAATATTTCCTAGTTCAGATTTTTTTTTAAAATCCAGTCATATGTTAAAAATTGACACTGATGGAGAATCCACCACAACTGTTGGTAAATTGTTTGAGGGGTAAGAAAGCTGAGGACTATACTGTGTTTACTTGGGTTACTTATGGATTGGGGTGCCCAGAAGACAAATTATGAATTTGGCCACCAGAGGGGAGATGCAGCTTTTGTACATCCTGCCCCTTGTGGGTAGTGAGGTGAGCAACCAGACATTTTTTTCCTGGAGAACTTTTCATCCCAAATATTGCCAGTGGTGCCTCAACAGTTTGCCTCACTATGCAGCCTCACTAACCTCAGTGAAGTTGCATATGAATGCAAGTGTACCCCTAAGTGAAGCAACTTGTAGGAGAAGGGCAACAGTTTCCTACCGGCCACAAACAGCAGCCTCACTTTCTTGTACACCAATATCTGTTATTACATTCATCAGTCAGAAATAAATACATATGCAAACACAACCATCAAGGACATTTATAGACTCAAACTTTCGGCTCAGAAGGGGCACTTAGGATCATCTAGCCTGCACAACTCAACCAACCACTCCTGTAATAGACCCCCCTAACCTCTGGCGATCTCACTCACCTAGGCTCCTCACTTTCCTCTCTAGCCAGACCTCCTCAAATACTCTCATCCCCACCTTGACCAGCCCTGCCGAGCCAGATCTCTGGCCTTACACTATGGCCAGCCCCTCTCACTGTGCATTTCCATGTCCCACACTCCTGGCCAACCCAAAGACTCACACAAGCACACCTTTCATTCCCACTCTGTCCTCCCTGTGTAGCCAAGTACCTGGCTCCCACTCTTGCCACCCCACCCAACTAGGTTCAGAGGTCCTGAGGACTCAGTTCATGTCTTGGGCCCCTGTCAGAGTAATAGAACACAACCATAGACTTTTACTGCACGTGTGGGGGTGAGCGTTTTTGTTGGGTTTTGTGTTTTCAGAAAACCTTTAAAAAAAAAAAAAACCACCTGGCTGTGAAAATGGTTTAACATACAGTAGACTCCTGGCTCCTGACTAGGTACCTGACCATCTTATGACCTGTGCCCTATGCTGCAGAGGAATTTTAGTGTCTGGAATGGTAGTTATGAGTCATGAAGGACCATGTGGAACTGATCCATTTCAGTAGAAGAGTATCTGGGTGTATATAGGTGCTCATCTGTGTCTTGAGTCACCTAAAGACCTCAAAAAATCTGTTTCATACACCCGTGCAGGCCACTGAACTACTGTGCTGGACAATAGATATTTTCTTCCCTGAAGAATATGCCTTCATGAGCAACACTCATACTCAGTGTACTTCTTAATACTGAAATTCTTTGGTTTGTACTCTGCTTTTACTCAGACCTTACTCTGGGTAAAACTTCCCCTGACTGAATGTTAACTGCATTTTAAAGCGATCTGGGTGACAAGCTCCCTTAGGCTCATTTGAAAATCCCAGCCTCCATTGTTTTACATCCACAAATCAATCACACTGCTTGGGTGAACTGAAAGGTGAACAACAAAACAAGACAAATAAAGCCAAGCTGCCCAAGAGAGCACCATGGGTGTTCCCCCTAGGTAACAACCTACAGAATTTTTCCTCATGAAATGGAAGTTGCAGGTGGCATTTCCAGAAGTGCCTATAGGACTCAAAGCAGCAGCCAATGGAACCTGATTGACCAAGCTGTCTAAAAGAGGATTTGGTGCCCCTTCTTCTGACCATTAGTGTTTTGAAAGATCTGGGTTCAGTTCATCATTCTCTCTCCTATAGAGCAGGGACTGAAATGTTGACCTCCCAGCAGATGGCCCGAACCACCAGACTATAGGGTACATTGGAATGGAGTTTTCTAAAGCTCTGCCTGTTGAAGTTAATCTGTTTCATACCAAATAGTTGATAGTCATTGATCTAAAGAGCTTGAGTAAAATTACACAACTGCTCAGTGTGAGGGAAATCCATTGGTTGGTCGGTCGAAGTATTATATTCAACTATTTATGTGATGTTGAACGGCTTCAATACTCCACAATGCTTTATAGCACAGAAAATAAGACTCTTTCCTCAGAGGTGGGAGACCTCACTTCAAATCCCTGCCCCACAGAAGGCAGAGAGGGGAAGAGAACCAAGGCCTGCTATGTGTACCGAGTGTGAACCAAGAACTAAAGTTACAAGAAAAACAGCAGCAGCAGCAGCAGGGCTCCTCTTCCTCACACTTGTGTGTATTTTGCCAAATCTCTCCTTTTCTGATTGAAACAATTCAAGAAAATTTGTATTTAGAATCATGAATAATGTTAAATAAACCAAAACTTCCTTATTGGCAAATAAACAACTCATCTGAAAAAATATGACAATTTATCTCCTCCTTTGTCTCAACATCTATTTATGGCCATCATATACAGTGTATTTACTTCATTTTCCCATTTTGAAGCCAGTATCCATTTGTTAGTGAAATGTAAATCTGTCTGGCCATGTTGCCATCTTGTAATAATTTTAAATTAGGAGCTTTCAAAGGAGTGTAGGGAAGATGAAATCATTTCCCTTTAGGAACTTAGTTTTGTGAGCTGTTTTGAAAATATGAGCCTGAATGGACGCTTTTTTCCACTCACTACTGCTGAGATTGGGTGCTTCTGTGATAATCCAACCCTCATTGCTCTCATTCTTTCTCCCTGGAAAGCACTGCTTAAGGACTGACCCAGCCCAGAGTTAGTGGTAGCTTGTTAGAGGGAATGAACTTTAGGGATCTTGTCCAAGGGGGAATAAAAGAGCATTTAAACAACTCTCAGGACATCAGTTTTTAGTCTTGGAAGAAAGGTAGTTTGCGCCACTTCCAAAGATAACCCTATGCAACTTGAGTTGTTTAATTGCTCCAGATAAAAAGGGTCCACAGGCACATCTATACACCGATTGGATGTCCTGAGATGATGATTTCAGATGCAGATAGACAGAACAAACAGCCAAATCCATAAGTAGGTCGGCAGACTACGAAAACAGAAAGAGAGAGAAAAAAAAAATCACAGGTCAGAATGATCTCACATATTTAAAATCCATGCTTAAAAGGCAGGTGAGTTGACTTATAATTTTATTCCTTTTTAATCTCTATTCCTTCACTTTGTACTAGATTCTGCCCCACACATCAAGGGGTGAGTCTTTCTAACAGGGTCTTATTCTTTTCTGCCTGGATGCAGCACTCTGCTGACAGAGACAAAATGGGTAAGGAAATACCATTTTTTGGATCAGCTTCAGTTCATGAGAGAGACAAGCTCCGGCACCACACAGAGCTCTTCTCTCTCACCAACAGAAGTTGATCCAATAACAGACATTATCTCACCCACATTGTCTCTTGAATATACTGAGACAAAGTATTGGTAAGACTAATGGTCCACGGAACCCAGTGTCTTGTCTTATGACAGTGGCTGGTGTCAGATGCTTTAGGTGGAGTAAACAGAATAGAGCAATTTGTCAAGAGACCCATCCCCAGTTGTCCAGTCCCAGCTTCTCACAGTCAGAGGTTCAGAAACATTCAGAGTTGGAAATGAGTCCCTTCTTATCCTGGCTAATAGCCATTAATAGACCTATCCTCCATGAACTCACCTAATTCTTTCTGAATGCAGTCAGAGTATTGTCCTTCACAACATCCTCTATCAAGAAGTTCAACAGGTTGCCTTACTCTTGTGTGAAGAAATACCTACTTCCTTTTGTTTCCTTTAATGTTCCTGCTTATTAATTTATTTTGGTAACCTCCTGGTTGTTGTTACAAGGAGTAAACAACAACACTTCCTTCACACTAGTCATGATTTCATAACCTCTATCATGTTCCCTCCTTAGTAGTCTTTTCTATAAGCTGAAAAGTTCCAGTTTTATTCATCTCTTCTCAGCTGGAAACTCTCTCGTAACCTTAATTATTTTAGTGGCACTTCTCTGAACCTTTTCCAACTCAGATATGTATATTTTTTATATGGGGTAACAAGAGGTGGATGCAGTATTCAAGATGTAGGCATACCATGGATTTATAAAGAGGCAGTGCAATATTTTCTGTCTTATCATCTAGCCCTTTCCTGATCATTTCCAACTTTTTGATACTTGCTGCACATTAAGTTGATGTCCTTAGAGAACTATCCATAACAACTCAAAAATCCCTTTCTTGAGTATTAACAGCTAACTTAAATCATTTTACACGTATAAGGGATTGTGTTTTCCAAAATGCCTTATTTTACACTTATCAACATTGATTTCAATCTGCTATTTTCTTGGCCAGTCATCCAGTTTTGTAAGTACCCATTATAACTCTTCCCAGTCTGCTTTGGATACAATTATCTTGACTAAAGTTTTATCATCTGCAAATTTTTCCACCTCATTGTTTACCCTTTTCCCAGACCATTTATGAATATGCTGAATAGTACTGGTCCCAGTAGCAATTCCTGAGGGACACCACTATTTACCACTCTCTATTCTGAAAACTGACCATTTAGCTCTACCTTTTGTTTCCTATCTCTTAACCAGTTACTGATGCATGAAAGGACCTTCTCGCTTGTCCCATGACAGCTTACTTGACTTAAGAGTTTTGGTGAGGGACCTTGTCAAAGGCTTTTCAAAAATCAAAGTACATTATATTCATGGATCACCCTTGTCCACATGTTTGTTGACCTCTTAAATAAATTGTAGTAGATTAATGAAGCATGATTTACCTTTACAAAAAAAACATGTTAACTTCTCTCTAACAATACATCATCATATTTATGTCTGATAATTCTGTTCTTTACCATAGTTTCAACTAATTTGCCTGGTACTGGAAGTCAGGCTTACCAGCCTGTCATTGCCAAGGTCACCTCGGGGGTCTTTTTAAAAAAATGGTGTTACATTAACTATCCTCCTAGTCTTAGTGACTTATTACCATTTCATTTATTAATCTGTTCCAAAACTTCCTCCAATGACACCTTTGTCTGGGACAGTTCCTCAGATTTGTCACCCCAAAAGAATGGCTCCAGTTTGGGAATCTCCCTCGCATTCTCAGCCATACAGACAACTGCAAATAATTATTTAGTTTCTCCATAATAACCTTATCTTCCTTAAGTGCTCCTTTAGCATTTTGATCATCCAGTGGCCACACTAGCTGTTTAATGGGCATTCTGCTTCTGATATACTTTAAAAAGTATGTTTGCTACTATTTTTAAGTCTGTGTATTTATGTTCTTCAAATTGTTTTTGGCCTTCCTAAGTATATTTTATAGTTCATGTGACAGAGTTTATTCTCCTTTCTATTTTCCTCAATAGGATTTAATGTATGATTTGAGACACTATTAACTTCATTCCCATTTCTATGAACAATTGATAATAAAATAGCCACTCACCTTCATGAGGGCAGGACAGACTCTTCTATATAGGTAAAGCCTGACATTCAGATATACAGAATAGTTAATCCAATGCCCACAGAGTCAAATTTTCAAAGGACCTTAAGAGTCTCAGGAACAAAAGTTTCTATCAGACCCCTCTTTTCAAAATCATGTCATTATGAGGGGAGAATGTCTGCTGCGCACATTCATGTCTTTCTTCTTCTTGAAAAAACCTAGCAACTTTTACAGGAATGAATCCATGAAGATATTAAGTAACATTTTCAACAATAGAGTCTACAATAATAGATGGAAACGTAAGCAACGTGCAAAATTTGTAGGCAAAAATTGTAGGAAACAAGGAAATTGAGCAAGACCCCTATTGGTGTAATTCAGCAGTTGCTCCGTTGAAGTCCTGGATCACATTAAAGAGATATTTGGCTAGAGAAAGACATATACAGATAGAGAAGTGAATCCCTATATAGCCTCATGTCTAAAGCACCTGATCTGGATTTCTAAGATCAAGTACATCTTTTGCAATGTCTCTCTAATTCTTTAGCCTCAAGGGAAGAGACTGAGGGAACCCCACATCAGCCTGTGGTATAGTCTTAACTGAGCAGGGTATTTGTGAATTTCAGTGGGGCCTGATTCTAGGATTTAGACATCTAAAATGGCAGGTAGGTTCCTATGTACTTTTGTGTATATGCTGAACTTTGTTTATTTAAAAAACACACATTCCATTCAGCATCTCTTTCTCCCTCTATACATGCAATATGTAAAATATTATGTTTTAAAGACTGGGAAATTCTTACATTCATCCCACTGAACAGATGACATTCACATGCTATTGCAATTTACTTTTATGATAAGTATTAATTTGATTTTTTTTTCTGGTCTTCCAGGTCATAGATTTCATAAATAAATGCCAATGAAAAATCAAACCACAGTCACTGAATTTATTCTCTTGGGACTTCGCAGTGACCCACAGATGCAGATTTTCCTCTTTCTGGTGTTTTTAATTATCTATATAATCACTCTGGTTGGGAACATGGCAATCATGATGGTGATAAGGGCTGATTCTCACCTTCACATGCCCATGTACTTCTTTCTATTCCATTTATCTTTTGTTGATGTCTGCTATTCCTCAGTAACAGTGCCTTACATGCTGATGAGCTTCCGAGCAGAGAACACAACTATTTCTTTCCATGGTTGCATTGCCCAGATGTTCTTCTTTGGCCTCTCAGCTGGTACAGAAGTTTTCATTCTCTCAGCCATGGCTTATGATCGCTATGCTGCCATCTGTGACCCATTGCATTACATGGAGATAATGAGGAAAGCGACATGTGTTCAGCTGGTGAGTGGGGCATGGACCATCGGATTTTTTTATGCCCTGCTTAACACAGTTTTTACCCTCAAGTTGCATTTCTGTGGGCCCAATCAAATTAGTCATTTCAGCTGTGAGCTCCCTGCTCTGTTACAACTGTCCTGCACTGAGACATTCACCAATCAAATTGTACTTCTCACCTCAGGTGTGGTACTGGGATCCTTCTCCTTCCTCCTCACTCTGATCTCCTACCTACACATCATCTCCACCATCCTGAGGATACCCTCCGTGGAGGGCAGGCGTAAAGTCTTCTCCACGTGTAGCTCCCACCTGACTGTGGTTGGTTTGTTGTATGTGGCAGCTTTTATGCAGTACACAAAACCAAGCTCAGCCTCCTCTATATTTCTGGCTGAAATGTTCTCTATTCAGTACAGCATCTTGACCCCCATGTTAAATCCCATCATCTACAGCCTGAAAAACAGGGAAGTAAAAGCAGCGCTACGGAATGTATGGCAGAAATTCAAGTTTCTTAAGTAGCATTGAGCACAGAACTGTGGGTAACTAGCATTTGGGGCATTCTCGGCTCTGCCTGATGGCTTAGACACAGTGATCCATTTGGTTTAACTTTCTAGAATTGTTTGATTAACTCCTAGTGGATGGAAACCAAGATACCACTTTCCTTTCCCCTCTTCCACCTTCCCTTTCCCACCTGTTCACTCCTTTACATTTTTGTTCTTTTTGGGTTGTTTTTTTTCCTATTCTTGCTTTATTTTTGAAAAAAAAATAAGAAAAACCACCCAAACCTCAATATAATATTATTTAAAACAAAGATGATTTAGAGGACTGAAGATCACCTCCTCCTTGTTTCCTAATAATATCTTCTCTCTGGGAGGGTTTTGCCACACATCCCTTTTTAGCTCTGCTGGGCAGATAATGACAGTGTATGGTGGTACTTAATGTAACCCATATGACAAAAAAAGGGCTCTCTTTTTAAGAGACCTACTGAGGGTGAGTCACTGTTGCTATTAGCTACTCACAACCAGAAACTTCTGTAAGCAGGGACCCTCCCCCTGGTTCCCTGCTGATGTGATGTGGTGTGATCAGATCATATGAGATCAGCAGTCTGTGCAGAGGGCAGGCAGGAGCTGCTTTGAGAAGAGCCCATGTGCTCAGTTTTCATGAGAGAAGCTGAGCCAGGAGTGAAGAACAAGATGTTTTCTCCCTCCTATTGAGTCTTCTGCAACAGACTTTGAGCACATGCACATGGGACTGAGGGCTGGTTAACCAGTGAGCTGAACAGATGGTGCTGGTTCCAACGGAGAAGGAAAAGCCTGCATGGAATTCTATAGAAGATTCCTGCAAAGAAAGAAGAAGAGGACAGCTATTTCTTACCACTCAAGCCTCTAGACTTGAACAAAGACTGCAGCTGAGAGTTGGGTGAACTCCATCTGGACTTTGGGACTCTTGGGTATCTTTCTTGCGGGGACTGTTCTGTATAATTGCATTTTGTTTTCTTAGGATAAGGTTTATTTATTTAGTAGTTAATAAAGTTCATTGTTATGTTTATTTTTAGTAGTATTTTAATGTGGGAGGGTAACTTTGAGCAATCTTTGCTGTGAGTCCCATACAGACTGGATCCTGGGTCTCCAGCTGCTTTCTCCAATAGGAATTGGGGTTTATTTCTGCAAGGCACTGGAGAAGGGCAATTGAATGAATTTTAGCCCACCTGAAGGTTACATTAACACATCAGAGATGACTTTGGAATGAATGCAGGGAAGGGGCAGAGGAGTTGAGTTATATAGTCACCAGGCAGGCTAAAACCATATTTTAAATCCTGTTGTCATGTCAATAAACAGTTTGCAATATCTGCACATGAAATGGTTACATCAGAGAATTCATAAGAAAAATCTCATTTTGAGGGGAAACTTAAAAAACACATAGAAAAGCTTCTATGGGTATTTTCTCTCACCAAAATATTTAACTCTTTAATAGCCACCTCCTTTTTAAAATGAGCAGGTCTGTAAAGAACTTGGAAACCTGAGTTGCTATCTCACTATTCATCTATTAGCAATTCTGTTAATTGCATTTTAAGTGGTTTCGTTTGGGAGCGGGCAACAATTATATCTATAGGTATCAATCTGTTCCACCTTGTATTTAGCTGTGACATTCTGGTTATTGTGACTTTTCTCTGACCTGAATAAGAGCTGTGTCACTCCAAAGCTTGCCTCTTCCCCCAACAGAAACTGGTCTGACCTATCTGTTTAACTTTGGGACTCCCACCCTGGATAAGAGATAGAGGAGTCAGGTGCACAAGTAACTTCCAATGTAATACGCTCTTCAGACTTCCATAACACATATTAAACATCACACCCTTCAGCAGTTTTTATGGTATCTAAGTGGCATCTGTTGCCCGTGGTCATGGTTTCAGTGCCAACCTAATGATACCTGGTGTTTCTCTTAAAGGCCCAGCTTCAAGAGTTCTGAGACTAACAGAGAACCTCACCTTTCAAAGGAGTAAGATTCTTGCCTTCACGGTTGCAAAGGAAAGCTGGAAATGTGAATCCTAAATGTTCAGAAATCTGAAAACAAATCATGTATTTTTCCCCCCCTTATTTTAGGATTTTTAAGCCATTCTCATCATGTTTTCAGACCCATCTAATTCAGTTTGCAGAATTAGGGTTTAGTTTATGGGCTTGTTTTCAGATCAGCCTACCCTGAAATTCTGAGTTGTGGTGTAGACTGTCCCCTGAGTTTTACCTTAGCTCCTAAGCACTGGAGAATTAAAATTGTGAGCTTGCATGCCCCAGCACATACTAGCCATGCAAGTAAGTGTCCCGCGTGCTGGGTGAGCTCCTGCAGTGCAGGCTGATGCACTCACTGCTGCAGTTCCTTTGTTCTAGTACCCAGCCTAGCTAGATTAAAACTGACTTGGGTTTGTCTATACAAGATGCAGACAAACCCTGTGATTGCAGTGTAGACATGCCCTTCACTGCAGCATTAGCTGGAGGACCAACTTCAGTTTAACTGCAGCTGTGGCTACTATGTGTCATCTGTTATTGTAAAACCCCTCAATGGTGTTCTTTTTTTTTTTTTTTTTTTTTTAAACTGTACCCTGCATTTGTAAAGTTTTAACAGTTTCAGACAGCAGTTTTTGTTGGGTTAGCTTTTTGTGTTCTGTGCAATTTGGTTAGGGAAATCTTTAAAAAGCAAAGTATCACTATTTTTAAAAGAATGCCTTTAAGCATGAAAGTTTTAACTTGTCCTTTTACATTTTATTTAATTATTCAAAAACCTCCTTTGCATGAGGGTTTGTATAATATTGCTATTGCCCTATAACTTATTTCTTCACAATTCACATTCCTGTAATCTATTTTTACAAGGGCTTTTCTTACTTTGCAAGTCATGTAGACCAAAAAATGAGTAAAATATTTTTTTAAAGTGGTGCCCAGAAATAATTATTTCACTTTTAAAATGTAAATTAATCTGTGCTATAAAAACCACAGTATTTTATATGTAACTGAAATAAGAAAAAATTGCTGTAGAGGCTATCTACAACTTTCATGAAGTCTTCCTTACGTTTTTATAAACCAAGTCTAGCGATATTGTGTAAATTGCCTCTCTTAACTCCTGGTAGAAAACTAAAAACAAAGATGCTTGCTAAATTTACATTCATTTGGTGAATAAAGAGATCAACGCAAGTGCTCCTTTCAATTGGTTTGTTTGTTAAAAGGTTACTTTGTTTAGTCTTGTTTGACCTTGCCATAATGTTTGTATCGGTTGTGTTTTGTGCTCTAATTTACAATGAACAACCAGTTTAGAGTAGAACACATTCAAACTATTCTAGCACAGAGGTTAGAAGGTGAAAATGATGAGAAATTATAATTTATGTATTTAATATTCAATGTTCAGAAGGGAGGAGGATTGAAAAGTAGTATCTCACACAGCACTAGAAAACTGAATTGCAAATTAACAAGCAATAAAAATGCATCATTAGGAATAACAGGCCAGATTCTAATCTCAGTTAAATTTGCGTAAATCTGGAGTAGCATCATCAGTTTTAGTAAAGTTACTCCATGCTTACCACTGGTGCAAATAAGATTGAAATATGGCCCAATATCTCTTACTCACAGCAGGGCACCCATTTCCTTTCTTATATCCTTCTATAGCTGAGTGGAAAGGTTTAAGCTCTCGGTCTTTATCATCTCCACCCCAGCAGTCTGAGCTGGGGAGAAAACCAATAGAGTTAGCAGTACTTCACAGCTGTGGGCTGATTAGGGGCAGTAAGTACTCAACTAAGGAGGTAACAGGGAGGAACTGACTCCCCTGGAGCCAGCGGACATAAGGGGTCTGGAAAAGGGAAGCAGGGATACGAGGCCAGATGGGAGAGCTGGAACCCTATACACAGACTGTCTCAGAGCCCGCAAGAGGCTCAGAGCCTCAGGGCCGTACTTAAAATACAAAAAAAAAAAAAAAAAAAAAAAGGGGGGGGCTTACCACTGTAATTAAGGACAGTACAGGTTGTTATAAGCCTGGGGAGGTATATGAGCTGTCTGTTGGGGAGGGGGGAGCTGGAGAAATACATTACAAGTATGGGCTTGTTCAGGCCCCTCTAGAGCCAGTGATCGGAGTGGCTGGCTGGAATGGAGAAGACCATAAAGTGGCTCATCAGCACCATTCAGGAGGCCCATCAAGAAGAGCAGCAGGCTTGATGGTGTGGTAAGCATACCAATAGTGGTGCCTGTAGGACTTTATCTGCAAGCAGTGGGCTCTCCATCAACAGCTCCTGGAGAAGGTGATGAGTGTGGTGCACAAGGAAGAGACCGAGGTGGTGAAATGGGGCCTTTGTAAAATGGGTCCTGTGGATGATCCAAATACCTTTCTGGGGACTTTTGGAAGGCTGGCTGTGGAAAGTGGATGGGAGAAGCTATGGAGGCACTAAGCTTGGTTTCCTTACTGGAAGGAGAGGCCTAGGCTGCATATATGGCCTTGGGAGGGGCCCAAGCCTGGGACTATGACACTGTTAAAGCAGCTATATTGGATTTGTTGGTGGTCTCTGCCAAGAGATATCACCAGAAATTCAGGGCAGCCTGATGGACCCAGAGCCTGTGACCCTGGGCATTCATGCAACACTTAGTGGATTGGGATACCTGGTGGTTAAGAGTGGCTACCCAGACAACCGAGGAGATATTGGATGCTATAGTCCTCAAACAATTTTTCCACTGACTGTTAGAGATGGTCTGTATGTGGGTGGACTTGGTTGCAGAGGCTGTGTGCTGGATTGAGGAGTATGTGAAAGCATCCAGGAAAGTGGGAAAGCCAGCCAGAGGAGTGATATCTGGGAGAAGGACCCCAGGGACTCCACACAAGAAGGAGCTGAAATCGGAGGGAAGCCAGGGCCATGGGCTGACTGGATGGCAGTGTAACTGCCCTGAACATAAGAAGAGATTGCAAGGATATGGAATGTGAGCTGTCAGATTTTTGTGGGTGAGAAAGGTGTGGGGAAGGCCACAAGAGCAGCCACTTAACCTGATAGAAGTGATGGTAGGCAAAAGGCTGCAGACAGGGCTACTGGACCCCACCTCTACAGGGTCACTAGTCTGCAAGGGGTTGATGAGGAAAAGCTGGAGATTCCCTGGGATGAAGGTGTATATTTGGTGTCCACAGGGATACCTGGTCGTATTGTGTGGCACAGGTACCCCCATAGGCCCAGGGAGAATTCTGGCAGCAACTAAGGGAGTTAGCTTAGCTTACCCTACCTACCTGGTCCTTCTCGTATCAGACTGGAGACCTACATCTGCACAGGGGGGAACTCAGGTCAGGGAGCTTGTAGGAGGAGAGAAGGAAGGCAAGCGGGTACCAGACTTGCCTGATGAACCAGAAAGAACCCATAGAAAAAAGCCGTTAAGGAAATTCACCCCTAAAGGAGGAAGAATGTAGACACCTTGGGCCCAGACTCCCCAGGGTGTGGCTCCCTCAGGGGCAGGAATATAAGAGGGGCCTGAGGCATTGGAGTGACAAATCACTCTAACCCTGCCCCCCCCAACCAGATTTGAGGTGGTGGGGGAAAGGGACCCACAGAGCTGGGAGCCTCATGCTGGTTGTGTGGAGATAAAAGGCACATGGGGCAAGATAGTCCATACCAGGGAAGGGCCCCAAAGTGCACCTAGACACTGGAGACCTCAGGGGGCCCATAGATCAGATGGGGGAAGGAACGGGAACCCTCCCAAGGTAACTCATTTTGAAGGCCCAGGAGGGTCTGGAGTTGGGTGCAGCCAAGTGGCACCTTAAGGAGGGAGATGTGGAGAGGCTTAAGCCTGCAGGGTCTCTACCATCCTCACTCCAGCTGTCTGAGCTGGGGAGAAAGACAGCCAATGCCTCACAGCTGTGGGTTGATTAGAGCCAGTGGGAACCTGCCTAATGAGGCAACAAGGAAGAGCTGACTCTCTAGAGCCAGGGTATAAGGGGGCTAGAAAAGAAAAGTGTGGCCAGGAAGGCAGGCAGGCACCCTTCATTCAGACAGTCTCAGAGTCAGCAGGAGGAAGACGCCCAGAGCCTAAGGGGTCAAGCTTAAACTGTGGAGAAAAGACTTGCCACTGTAAATAAAGAGAACATGGATGTTTTAAACCAAGTGATGTGTACAAGTCATCTGTTTGAAGGGGAGGAAGTGGACAGAGAAACGACATCTTCCCTTTGCACACTGCAAAATCCCAGAGAGACATCTTGCAGACACATTTGTTTGCTAGAAAGATGCAATACTGTGATTTTCCACAGTGTACACTTGTGTTAGAGCAATCTCATGTGAGCATTGATAAATCAGCGTGTGTGTGTGTGTGTAATATAATGCAAAAATAATCTACCTACCCTAAGGTACAAGGGCTGAAATTCTGCTATTTCTGGGAGCTGTGTTTTGCTCACTAGCCCCTGAGTCAGCCCCACTAACTTGTGTATCAAACACCACTTTGGCAGTTATTTGTTGCCTTGGGAAACCTCCCTTTACATTCTCCAAGGGTGTGTTTTCCTACCCAGAGCTCTCCTCAGGGCATCCTTGACTTCCTTATTCCTTAGGCTGTAGACAATGGGGTTCAGCATGGATGTCACCACAGTGTAGAAGAGGGCAATGAGCTTGTCGCTCTCTGAAGAGTAGCTAGACTTGGGCCTGAGGTAGGTGGTGATCCCAGAGCCATAGAAGAGCAAGACCACAATGATGTGGGAGGAGCAGGTGGAGAAGGCCTTGCGTCTCCCCTCAACTGATGGCATTCTCAGGACAGTGGTGAGGATGAAAAGGTAAGAGGTCAGGATAAGTGTGAAGGGAGAAGTTATGAAAAGAAGAGCCACCATGTAGACTGCCAGCACATTCATGGAGGTGTCACCACATGCCAGTTTCAGGAGAGGTGGGATGTCACAGAAGAAATGATTAATCCTGTTGGACCCACAATATGTCAGACTGAAGACATAACTGGTCTGACTCAAGCCCACCAGCACCCCTACCATCCAGGAGGCCACGGCCAACTGGGCACAGGCCCTTTTGCTCATTACTAGGATATAGTGCAGTGGGTTGCAGATGGCCACGTAGCGGTCATAAGCCATGGCTGCCAGGAGACAGCACTCAGTGATGCCAAAAAGGGTGAAAAAATACATCTGTGTGGCACAACCCCACCATGAGATCCTTCTGTTTTCTGATACTAAGCTCAGAAGCATCTTGGGCACAATAGATGTGGTGTAGCAGATCTCCAGAAGCGAGAGGTTGCTGAGGAAAAAGTACATTGGTGTGTGGAGGGACTGGTTGGTTTTTATGGCGACCGTGATGATGAAATTCCCTGTCAGCGACACAGCATACATGAACAGAACCATCACAAAGAGCAACAGCTGCAGCTCCGCTGTTCTGGAGAATCCCACGAAGATGAACTCAGTCACTGTAGTCAGGTTTCCCTTGTCCAATAGCTGGGGGTATGGATGAAGGAACCCATATTGGGGAAGACAAGGCATGAAAATCATTTATTTACCCTTTTGATAAGTTAAAAAAACCAAACTGTCAGCTGAGACTAATAATTTAGGCTGAATACTTCCAAACCACGTACTGGATATAAAACAAACAAAGAGTCCTGTGGCACTTTTAAAGACTAACAAATATATTTATCACATGAGCTTTTGTGCGTGAAAAATCACACTTCATCAGATTCTTTGAAGTGGATGTTCACTTCCCATCAAAACTAATGGGATTTGGATATCCACAAAATGGAGGCCATGCCATTGATTCATCTTCTAGGACCTCCATTAGGAGTCAGTCCAAATCACAATTTATTAGTACAAGTGGCCTAGAAATTTTTTTTTTTTCTTCCCCAGGAAAAAAAAAAAAAAACGTCTGGCCGTCCACAACTCCCGCCCAATCCTTCCCCTTTTTAAAAAGGGGGGGGGGGGGGGGAATACTTTCAGTTTTTCACATTTTCTACACAATCTTATA